>JAENHJ010000424.1:5012500-5612500 GCA_025330945.1 Mucuna pruriens
AGACATAATTTGACCAAATAATAACATAAATATGTGACAATTATAGAGTTTTATTTTCATGTGAATAATAGTCGGTTCAAATAAAGACTATAATTTGAAAGAACTAATTGTTAATATTTAATTATTGTGTTGAGAGTATCACTTACAAATTAATTTTTCTGTCAAAAGACTAAAAATTAATGTTGTTATGGGTATCTTATAAAATGGTCAATTATGTAGTTTGTTTTCACATATCTTATTATATATTTTATATGCTTTACTTACATATCTTATGCATGAAACTTGTATAAATTTAAGACCTCTCGTTAATTGTCTAGTAACTTTGGTTGGATTAATTGAAACAACATGTTTCCAAAGCATTATTTGTTGTGTAGATTAATTTGATTGAATTTACATATATGTTGTGTGAGATTATTCATGTGAATTGTGTTCAATCCAAAGGAAGGCACAATTTAACTGAATAATTATATGCTTGTGATGATAAATATGTGTTGATTATAAGATTATTTTTCTATGTGAACAATGGAGTGTCCAAAAATAATCATTGTTTGACAAGACTTATCACTCATGTTAGATCATTGCATTGAAAGTACCACTTGCAATTATTCCTTTCAATCTAAAGATTGAAGATTAATGGTTTACTAGGTATCTTGTTTGGGTCTTTAAATTTATCATAATGATTAATTGTGCTTTGCATGTTTATTGTTCTCTTTTTAGTTGCTATTACTAGTGTGGTCAATGTGACTGCTCAAGTAAATAGTATCTCAGTGCTGAATGAGACGAATTTTCAGGTCTGGAAGAAAGTAATAGAGATAATCCTCAACTGTATGGATTTGGATCTAACATTTCGGGTAGATAAACTTATTCTTACTTCAGATAACCTTCAAGAGGTTAAAATTAAAAAATGGGAATGCTTTAACCATTATAGGATGTCGCGGAAGGGTCTTCTCAATGAAAGAAACTAGAAAAGAATGAGGAATTTACCTACTACTTTTATAAGAAGTCAGGACACATGATGAAACAATGTCTTAAATATGTCGTTTGTCGTGTAAAGAATGATAAATTTCTTACTTTAATTTGTTCTGAAGTTAATTTGACCTTTATACTTATACCTAAGGATACTTGGTGGGTGGATTTTGGTGCTACTACTCACGTGAGTATGACTATGCAAGATTGTTTATGGAGTTGACTGCCAAGTGATGATAAAAGATTCATTTTTGTGGGCGATAACAATAAAGTTGCAGTATAGGCTATTGGAACTTTTTGATTACAATAGAAAATTGAATTTTATTTGGATTTATTTGAGACTTTTGTTATGCTGTCTTTTAGGCGGAATTTAATTTCTATTTCTAGCTTCGACAAATTTGGTTTTTCTTGTTCTTTTGGAAATAATAAAGTTAGTCTATACCAAAATTCAAATGTTGTTGGTTATGGTTCTTTGATTGATAATCTATACATGCTTGATGTTGTTAGTTTCCATAATGAAATACTGCAAACTGGTTCACGAGGTATAAAGCAAAAAATTAATTGAGAATTTAGTCATCTTATGCACAAGCGTTTAGGTCATATCTTTAAACAGAGAATTCAAAGACTTGTGTTGGATGAAATTCTTGGACCCTTGGACTTATCAAACTTTGAAGTTTGTGTTGAGTGCATCAAGGGAAAACGAACAAACATGAGAAAATTAAGTGCCAAAAAGAGCTAAGAATGTTTTGGAACTAATACATATGGATATTTGTGGTCCTTTCCCTACAACTTCATGGAATGGACAATAATATTTTATTACATTCATAGATGATTACTCTAGATACGGTTATCTATATTTGATACATGAGAAATCCAAATCCTAGACGTTTTCAAGTCTTTCAAAGCTGAAATTGAATTTCAACTTGGAAAGAAAATTAAAGCTATCAAATCTAATCATAGTGGTGAGTACTATGGTAGATATGACGGATTAGGATAACAACGTTCAGTGCCTTTTTTCCTTTTTCTTAGAGAGTGTGGAATTGTTCTGCAATACATCATGTCAGGCAAACCTAGCATGAACGATGTGACATAACGACGAAACCAGACTCTTAAGAATATTGTGAGAAGTATGATCAATCATTCTTCTTTACCATAGTCACTCTAGGGAGAAGATTTAAAAACTACAGTTTACATCCTTAATATGGTGTCAACTAAAACAGTTAACAAAACCCCTTATGAACTTTGGACTGGCAAAAGCCAAGCACCAAACACTTGCACATTTGGGGTTGTCCAACTGAAGCATGGTCTTATGGGCCGTATGAAAGAAAACTGGATTTAAGAACAGTTAGTTGTTATTTTGTTGACTATGTTGAATGCTCTCGAGGCTATAAGTTTTATGATATCACTTCAAGATCTTTTTTTTATAAATGGGAAATGTGAGATTTTTTGACGAAGTTGACTTTGAGAAGGAAGAGAACATAAGGAATATTGACTTTGAGGTGGAATCTGTTAATGACATTGGTCAAGTCCTTGTGACTATTATTGTTCAAGAAACAACTCTAGTAATAAAAGATAATGTTTAAACTAATGTTCTTGACATTGTTCCATAACAAGACTATGATGAGGTTCTCCCTCAAACACCTATAGAGCAATCTCAATAATCTCAAGAAGTGTCATTAAGGAGATCCATCAAAGAGAGGAGACATGCAATTCCAGATGACTACATTTTCTTTCTCAAAGAACATGAAGATGACATTGGTTTAACAAAAGATGATCCAATCAACTTTTGTCGAGCTATGCAGAAGTCTAACTATAAAAAATGGATTGATGCCATGAAAGATGAGATGAAGTCTATGCAAGACAATGACGTTTGGGATCTTTTCGAATTACCTGAAGGTGTGAAACCTATTGGTTGCAAATGGATATTTAAAACCAAAAAGGATTCTAAGGGTAATATCGAGAGATATAAGGCTCGCCTAGTTGCTAAATACTTTACTTAGAAGGAAGACATTGACTACAAAGAAATCTTTTGTTCGGTATCTTCAAAGAATTCTTTTAGAACCATAATGACACTAGTAGCTCATTTTGATTTAGAGATAGAACCATAATGACATTAGTAGCTCATTTTGATTTAGAGTTACATCAGATGAATGTTAAGACTACGTTTCTAAATGATGACATTGATGAAACGATTTATATGATTCAACCTGAAAACTTTGTATCAAATGATTCTAAGACTATGGTATGCAAACTAAAGAAATCCATCTATAGCTTCAAACAAGCTTCTGGTCAATGGTATCACAAATTTCATCAAGTCATTACCTCATGTGGTTTCGAGGCAAATGTAGTTGATGATTGTGTATATCACAAGTCTAGTGGGAGTAAATACATATTCTTGGTATTATATGTCGATGATATACTACTTGCTAATAATGATACAAACTTGTTGCATGAAACCAAGAGATTTCTAACAAAGAATTTCGAAATGAAAGATCTTAAGGAAACTTCTTTTGTATTAATTGTTCAGATAGTAAGAGATCGTTCTCAAGGTATCCTAAGGTCACAAAAGAATTATATCAGCAAAGTCTTACATAGATTTAACATGAAAGATAATAAATCAGGAGACACCCCGATAGTCAAGGGGGACAAATTTAGTCTCAAGTAGTGCCCCAATAATGATCTTGAAAGAAACGATATGCAAAAGATTCTCTATGCCTCAACAGTGAGGAGTGTAATAGTTTGTACTCGGTCTGATATTGCTTTTGTGGCGGGAGTCTAATAGTTTATGGTCCCCCAATACACCAAATTAGAATATATTTTCTATTTTCCTAATCAAAAGAGAGAAACGAATGTTCCAAGAGGAATTAAGGTGATTTGATTGAGAAAGATCACAAACTAATTGCTTGTGATTACTAAATGCTACACTACATACTCCAAGCAATTCTCATGGATTTAGGTATTTACACAAATTTTAAAATTTTTGATGATGTAATATAACATGATAAGAATATGAAGAATTTAAGAGTAGGAAAATTTCAATATCAGAACCTTAGGCTATGGAGGCTGTGTTGATTCCATGTTGTTGCTTTTGCGCCGTAGATAGGTGAGTGACTTTACTCTAGTCTAGTCTCCAATGCAAGATGCTTGTATTTTTTTTTTTTTGGTGAAAGTTTTTTTTTTTATGAAACTAAAGAAAGAAAAATCACATAATAATTATCAATTTTATCTTTTCCGCTTTTATAGGTATTTTCCAGGTAGCTTCTATGTGAAACGTTTTGAATACATGCATACTTTCATGTTCACTTAATCTATATATGTTGCATCATACTAATACAATGTGAGTACATACTAATTTTAAAGTATCCATGCATCATAGTGTATAACTAATCGAATTTAGATCCTCTAAAATAGTGTAATATTTGGTAAATATAACATTTAAACTATAAAACCTACAATCCATCATTTATATACATTCATATCGTTCCTATTTCATTTAAGAAAAACATACCTCTAAAGTTCATCTCGATTCTTATACCATAAATATAAATTTATATTTTAAGATTAAATTAATTTCTTTATAATATTCTCTCTTTCTTGTGACTATATATAGTCATATTATTCTTATTTTATAAACTTTAGATCAAATCAATTTTTCTATAATTAATTATCTAATTGTAAAAGATATTTAATTTTTTTTGTCTTTTAATTAGTTTTTAAATTTACTCAAACAATGTTACTTATAATAAAATATTTATAAATCATTATCAAAATAAAAAAATTAAATCATACAAATACATATATTTATATATTTTAATTTATAGTATTTTATTAAAAATAATTTTTAAACATCATTTTGTCAAATAATGGGCACCCAAGGGGATTGAAGATGCAGGGGAGCGATAGGAAGAAGTGAGATGCAAATACTGTGTGGATTGGAGATTCTACGAGAAAAGAAGGAAATAAAGATAAGAAAACTTCGGGAGGGAAAGATAAAAAAATTTAAAGGAATTAGTGGGTTGGTTTTTATTTCTTTTTTATTTTTTATTCATAGATAAGCAGGAAATATCCACCGTAAAAAGACAATAACTATTAGCAAGTTTCGAATAACATTTTGCATATAAAAAATCACGTTCATAATATGAGAAATACAAAAACTACAATTCATAGAATTTACTTTGACGTAAAATTTCACACTCGAGAAAACCATTTTCGATCACTATTATGTTATTTGGTAAAATTAGAATTTTCTTTTATGTTAGCCTCGGTAGCTGTAAACGTGGCTGCTCAACTGTGGCTGAAAGCCCTTTTTTTAACTATTTAAGGTAAAAATATTGAAGTCTATAACCCAGTTAATATTGAATTAAGTATACTGTTTATGAAAAAAATTAAATAAGAAAATTTTTAAAAATTTAATGTGTGTAAATTGATTTTACGTGAAAAGTTTAATTTATTTTAATTTCTTATAATTATAAATGACTGTGAATTTTTTTATTCAAATAGTGTCTATGAGATATTTACAGATCACTATTGTTGTATTAATTAAACTAATATTTTTTTAATCGCAAATAAATCAACATGTTTTTTCTTCTTCTTCAGTGATACTTTATCAAAGTCAAGCATTTCAAAAGCATAATTATATTATTGGATTGATAATGATTCATTTTATATTTAACATATAATATAGCGATGAGGTCAATAAAAAAAACCGTATGGATAAATATATAAGAATTGAAATCAGAATTCATTATTCATATTATTTGTGTACACTAGGTTTGTATCTGTGCCACCCATTTGACTAGCTAGTGTAAACAGAGAATTAACTACATAGCTGATGAGGAATTGATCCAAGAAGAGGCTGTTCTGATTTCTGGTGGGGTGGGCCTCTTGAGTGAATACGCAATATAATCTTCAATTCATCATATCAGCTAGCATGGATGGAATTAATTAATTCCAAATGAGGTTCAAGTTTGATGGTGGTGCTTCAGGGTCTTGGGTGCGAAGCCAAGACACGAACAATGGAAGCGTGTCTGCATCAGCCCTGTGACGCTTTTGCGTAAACTCATACAACTGTGCCCATGTGAAATCAGGATACTTTCTTTCCTCTTCATTCTCAAACAGATTGTTCGGTGGTTTCACTGTTTTGTCTCCTCTTGGGTTCATAAAGAAAGTTAGGGACTTCCTCTCCACTTTCTCGTTAACCAACACCCTATGTAGGCAACTCTTGTATAACCCATTCGACAACGCCTAATTAAGAATAATTAACATACACAAAACAACCGAATTAACGAATCGTACTTACGTTACCCACTTCAAATGATTATCGAGAAAATTAATTTTAATTAGTTTAGTGTTTTATGTACCATGAAAGTGTCGCCTATGTTTATGACCAAGGCATCAGGTGTTTGGGGTCGAGGGAGAACAGGTAGCCACTTGTCATCGACATAAACTTCAAGACCCGAGACTTGGTCTTGATGAAGAATGGTTAATGAGGTTGGGTCACAGTGAGGCCCAACACCAAGGGTCAAGCTAGGGTTTTTGCAAGATGGGTAACAGTTGCACCTCATTATTGCTTCGCAATCTTCGTAAAATCTCTGAAAATGAGAACCATCCGCACCCAAACTTATGGCTAATAGCTCCATAAGACTCATTGATACTTCCTTCATTGCATCACAGTACCTTTGATTCACCAGCCTGTTTCATTTTTTTTTTAATTTGATAAAAAAAAAACATGTTATTCAAATTTGAGATAATTAATAAATGATGACATAGTTCTTACCCAGCATGTTGAAATTCTTCTCCTAAAACAGAGATGAAGAAGTCAGCAACTTGTGATTGAGACGTGGGGATGTAATTGTATCGGTAAGTAAAAATCTCTTTCCATGGCAAATTGGAAGTAAATCGCTCTGCGTGAGCACTTGAGTAGCCCCACTTATTTTGCTTAGCCCTAAGCTTCTTGCTTAAGGGAAGCTTGAAAATGGAGTCGGCTTCGCAATAAGCAGCCATGATGAGATCATGGTCTACGCCATGGTTGGTGACTTCGAAGAAGCCATGCTTCATGCATGCCTCCCTCACAAGCTTTGCAGCAGTAGCCATAGCAGCCTCATCACCCTTGATGGCCTTCAAGTCTATGAGTGGTGTATTCAGCTTTTCTGAACTACTTTTCGTTAAGTTCTTAGATGACCAAATAAACTGTCCTGGCACCTTATGCATCAAATTGAAGTCAAAACCATTAACTTCATTTGATGGAGGGGGGAGTACAAGGTTGGCAGTGCTTGATTCCATTGGGAATGAGATACACCTTCACAAAACAAGTATGTAATTTGACTGCAAGTACAATTTGCAAATAGGGTTACACACATATTTCTATAAACACACATGATGTGTTTCCACTTAGTTTTAAAAATTAAATAATTTTTTTAATGAAATTAAATATTTTTTTTTACTAAAAACTTAATTACGTTAATAAATCATTAAGAATAATAAAAATATTAAATATTCATTAATTATTGTACTTAAAAATTTATGTTCCTGAAATTAATATTTTAGTTGGTAAAGTTAATATACAAAATAAAGTGAAGATTAATATTTAATAACATTCAAATTAAAAAATAGTCCTATTAATTGCTTAAAATTATAAAGTGAAAATTAATAGTTAAGACCAGTAGCCAGTTAAATTAAGTATTGAGTAATGCATGAATAAATAAAAATATTGAGTGAATGAACCAAAATTGTAATAATCTATTAAATTGGTTTCTAAAATTAATAAAATAATAAAATAGTTTTTTAAATTATATCTTATTATTCAATTTAGTTTTTAAAATAAATAAAATATTAAAATAGACCATTGTAATCATTTATCAATTTAGTTCTTAAAAATGTAATGATCGGTTAAATTGGTTCTTAAAATTAAAAAGTGCTAATTGCACCTTTTGCTTCATAATTTTTAAAATTTTGTAAATTTTATTTTTTTATATTTTAATCCCTAAACTTATAATTTTACGAATTTTATATAAGAAAAATAAATTTCAAGAACTAATTTAAAACAAAAGTTGCGATCAATCATTATTTATTTTAGATACCAATTTAACCGATCATTACATTATATTACATTCAAAATCAATCACATTCCATTTATGTTTACAAAATGCACATGCTCGCACAATGCTTATGCCCATCACCACATTTAAGAGTCTCGATTCGGAACTCCATACCATTGGCAAACCTCCTCAATCCCCTTAGTTATCACTAATGATGGCCACACCGTTAAACACCTCATATAGTCGGTGTGTTGCAGTTAAACACCACCTATGGCCCGTGCGAAAACATTCCACACAACCGTTAAACACCACCTATGACCCATGCATATGAATGTCCCTCATCATTAGTGCACTGAAACGCACGTAAAACGCCATTGAATTCCACCCAATTTCACCATTGCACACAGTAATCCCAAATTAAACCTCAACCATGAATAACCACGAACAACCACGATAATCAAGTAATTAAGACAATTAACCATACAATTTCAAACAAAAATCACGTTAAGACAAAACGTTAATCCAAGAATTGAATCCCCTTCAAATGGCACAAGAAACCATACAATAACAATTATTAACAAGGACCTAGGGAAATGAAACTCAAATAGTGAGATAGAACTGACATCTCTGCATAGTTGGAAGCATAATGAACAAAATATGTTCATTAAAGTCATTCTTCTTGTTCCTTTGGGATTCCCTCTAGAGGTTTTCCTTCACACTAAAGACAACTGATTACATTATCAATTAAGTCAACCAAAATCACAGTACACATTAACGAATCTTTTCTACCGATTAACACATTTTTAGAACATAATAACCATACAAATTTGAGAATTTAGATCCTAGAAGTACTTAGGATTGTCCTCACTACCCGTAAACTCCCACATTCACATATAACCGAACTCATCTCCCCAATACCTTAAATGTGAAGAACATTGATGATATGATGTAGCTTTGGGACGATCTAAACACCATAACCCCTTCTTTTTGCAGATTTCCGTTCTCTCTCCTCTAGATCTGGCCGTCTGACGAGCAAAACACAAATTGGGGTAACCCTGACTCGCCCGTCAGCCCTCATTAATTCAATTAATTAAATTAATAAATGAAAATAGCTCAAATTAATGTCTCATCAGTTTATAAAACCATTAACTCCTCTATTAAAATAAAATTAAATGTAAATATTTAAGTACTAAATTAATTTTCTACCATAATTAATAATAATAATAATAATAATGAAATTTATTTCTAAAAAATAATTAAATAAATTTTACGATGTTACACTTGCTATAAACAATTGAATTTAATTTAATTTAAAATAAATATATTTTAATTTATATTGTTTAATAAAATATTATAATAACTAAGTTAATTTTAAATTAAAGTTATAAAAAATAATATTAAATAAAAATTAAATATACAAATTATTATCTCTTAAAATAATATTATATAATATATATTGTAAATTATATGTTAAGAAAGTCAAATGGTGCAGTGGTATGGGTTGTGCAACCTAGAGTACTTGATTGTTTAATTTCTCATTTGATTTCTAAATGATGTTTAGGTTTTGGTCACTATATCTAAAATTTAGATGGTTTAATAATTTTAATTTTTAGCATTAGAGATATCTTAATCTCGTTAAAAAATTATCATAAAATAAAAATTAATAATATAATTTTTTATAAAATTTTAATAATCATCAAATTATCACAAATTTATTTTTAAAGTTACAATTTATAGCAATTAAACAACTATAATAAAATTTGTAGTAATTTTTCTTAATAAAATTGAGGTACATTTAGCCACAAGACTAAAACAAAATTAAAAATATATGTCTCCATACAAAACATTTAATTTATAAATATAGAAACTAAAATAAAAAATAATATAAATAACGAGAGTAATGGATAATTAAATATTAAAGATCATATTGTTTGCACTAACTAGTCAATTTGATTATCTATATTTTTATTAAAAAAATTTAATATTAACGACCACTAAATCAATTCAGAAATTAAACTATATTTAAATAATTGATCGCTAATACATTCGAAAATATAATATAATAAAATATCGATTGCTAAAATTGGTCGTTAATATTTTTTTTTTAAGAATCAGTAACTATTTGGATGGCTGAAATTAAAGTTTCATATTAGGTTTAATTAATCAAGTAGTATGCATTATTATTTGTATAATAAAACTTAGTGTACGCAAATAATTAATATGAATAATAATGAATTCTGATCCATTCCTGTTGTATATACAGATACTTGTTTTGTTATCATTTTAATATTAGTAATAATGAATTCTGATCGATTCTGTTGTATATGCATCCATCCACACATTTAATGCCTTGAAATGTGTACATGGGTTGTTTATTGTGTGAATCAGTTTTATCACTCTCTTTAAGTTCTTTGACTTAAATTATTGGATGATATTATATATTATTATTTTATTTAATCTTTTGAAATAAATAAAATATTAAAATAGATTCTAAATTGTAATCGTTTAGTAATTTAACACTTAAAAATATAATAGTTGATTAAATTGGTATTTAAAATTAAGAAGAGTTAATTATAACTTTTATTTCATACTTTTAAAATTTTGTGATTTGTTTTCTCATTTTGATTCAAACTTATAATTTTACAAATTTTATATAAAAAAGATTTAAGAACTAATTTGAGGTAAAAATTGTGATTAATATTTTTAATTTTAAATATCAATTTAATTAATTATTATAATTTTAAATATTTAATTTATAAATAATTATAATTTTATAAATTATTTTATTATTTTATATATTTAAGAGACCAATTTTATTATCAATTATAATTTTAGAAACTAAATTGAATAGTAATATACAATTTGAAGTGAAAATAAGATAAAAATTTTTGCTATTGTAGAGGGAGGAAGTAGAATCTAGGTGTATTCAAATTCTATTATATAATTTTATATATTATATATTATTATAATAAAATTATAAATTTGTATAATTTATACATTAGTATAATTTGGTGAAAATGAAATAGAAAAATATTGTGTATGTTTATTTAATAAAATATTATAATAATTACAATACTTTTTAACTTAAAATAACAAATATTTAATATCATAAAAGATTTATATTAAATTATATAAATAATTTGTAAAATTTATATAAAAAATATGTATATTCCATATTAAATTTAAATAAATATGTATTAATTTAATCTTTTATAAATTTATAAATTATAAATTATATGCACTAAATTATAAAATTTAAATTTATATATGTATTTACATATGTACTAATTTATGTGTTTACATATGTACTAATTTATATGTATTTATATATGTACTCATTCATATTGAGAGAGGAACATTCATCATCTTGTAAGATCACAACGACTGGTAGAGATATGATTAGTCAGTGCTTTGATTAGTAAATACTTTTTATCTATCTCGTGAGTTATATAATTTACAAATTTATAAAATATTAATTTAATACATATTTAATTAAATTTAGTATAAAATAAATATAATTTTATAAATTATTTATATACTTTAATATTAAATCTTTAAATGATATTATAATTATTATAATATTTTATTAAATAATATAATCATACACTCACTTTTTCTATTTCTTTTTCACCAAATTATACTAATTTATAAATTACATATTTTTTTATTTTATTATAATAACAGATAATATATTTTGAATATATAGAATTTAATTTAAAATTATATAAACAATTGAATTTAATTTAATTTAGAATACACATATTTTAATTTATATTATTTAATAAAATATTATAATAACTAGGTTAATTTTAAATTAAAGTTATCAAAAGTAATATTAAATAAAAATTAAATATACAAATTATTATCTCTTAAAATAATATTATATAATATATATGGTACGTTATATGCTAAGAAAGTTAAGCGGTGTAGTAGTATGAGTTGTGTTTCGCAACCTAGGTACCTGAGATTGGTCAATGTTTGACTTTGAACAGTCAATTAATAACGAGAATAAAACCACAAATATAATTATAAGGTTTGTTTCTAAAAATGCCATGTCTAATGATAGATAACTATAGTATTATGTAATATATCTAATATAAAAGTAAAATTTTACTTTATTCTCTAGAATTAATTTTATCAATTAATTACATTTTTATCATCACTATCAGCTAATATAGTAATGTATAACCATTATAAAATTATTTTTTATATTAAAAATTAAATTAAGTAATAGTTCTCAAATACATAAATTAAATTGATGTTATTAATAAAATTTAAAATTTATTATTATAATTAAAGAAAACAATATTAAATAATCACACAAAAGAATTTAAAATCCTTATTTATTTTATTACATGAAAAGCATTATATAGGACTTAATAATTGTTAAGATAATGTATTGACATATTTAGAATTCAAAAATTTTTCTCTATCTTGTCATGTTTTAAGTCTTTGGTAGATGAAACTTATATATAAAAAAAATTATTTTGATTAATGTTTTAAAATTTGAATCAAAAGTTATTATAAGATGTGTGACATTCATGTGTGAGATTAAGTTTAAATTATTTATATTTAAGATGGATATATAATCTCAAAATTACTGTAGATCAAAATATACATATATAATAAAATTATAATTTTTTGTAATTTTTTTTTATATCTATGTGATGTTTTTGTAACGATCGTTCAACATATGAATCAATACAACTCTTTTTTACTAAATCCCAAATAATATTTAGTAATTTTATTAAATATTTTTGTTATTTATAAAAGTAAAGTATTAAATTTTAGTAAACTTTTAAGATATGTTATTATTTCTTTTGTATATTATAAAATATTAATTCATATCAATAATTATATTTTATTTTTAATTGTTAATGAAAGTAACTAAAGAATATTAATGATTTCATTAAATATTAATTTTTAAGGATAATAAATGAAAGAACATTTCATTATTTATTAAAGTAAAATATTAAATTTTCAATGTATTAAAACTTTTAATTCATTAAATGCTTTTATTTTATTTTTAAAATTATGTATAAATGCACGGGTGTCTACATAAATATGTGTAACCCTCTTTTGTAAATTATACTTGTAGCCAAATTACTATACTTTGGTTTGTGAAGGTATATCTCATTCCTAATGGAATCAAGCACTGCCAACCTTGTCCTCCCTCCTGCATCAAACGAAGATAAAAGTTTTGATTTCAATTCGAAGCACGACGATGTGCCGGAACAATTTATTTGGTCATCTAAGGACTTAGTGAAAGGGAGTTCAGAAAAGCTGAACACACCACTGATAGACTTGAAGGCCATAAAGGGTGATGAGGCTGCTATGGCCACTGCTGCAAAGCTTGTGAGGGAAGCATGCATGAAGCATGGCTTCTTTGAAGTCACCAATCATGGCGTAGATCATGATCTCATCATGGCTGTTTATTGTGAAGCAGATTCCATTTTCAAGCTTCCCCTAAGCAAGAAGCTCACTGCTAAGAAGGATAGGTGGGGCTACTCATGTGCTCTTGCAGACCGATATGCTTCCAGTTTGCCATGGACAGAGGTATTTACTTTCCGATACAATTACATCCACAAATCAGACTCAGAAATTGTTCACCTTTTCAAGTCTATGTTAGGAGAAGAATTTCAACATGCTGGGTAAGATTTACATACAATAAATTTAATTATGTCATCATTCGCTATCATCTTTAATTTATGGCTTTAATATATGTTTCTAATTCTTACAAGACGGATGAATTTTAATTTTATTCTCTGTAAAAAAAAATTCTTTATAAAATTTGAATTTTAGTCTTTATTATTATTTGTTGTTAATTATTTATAATTTTTCATGAAAGATAAAATGACAGTATCAGGTAATATTCTTTAATGTTTCGTTCGTCGTATTAGAAGTTTACATTTCTAGTTTTTTTAAATATCTAAAATAAATATTAGTTATATACGTTAAAATTATCGCTAGTGATAAAAATAGTAATTTCTAATTTTAGAATGATAAAATAATAATTTTATAGATTTCATAATCAATTTAATTTTTAAAAATTAAAACTTTAGATTTAATAGGGATGAAAAAACAAATTTTTTTACATGAATCAAAATTAAAAATTACTTTTTTATAAATATTTAAAACTTTAATTCGTTAATCAATTAAAGAAATTAATGTGAATACCACATCTTTTATTGTTAATGAATTCAATTATTAGTAATAATCTACATGCAGGCAGGCAGAGTATAAATGAAAAATGGATATCCTTGAATAACATGTTTTTTTTTTATCAAATTAAAAAAAATGAAATAGGTTGGTCTATGAAAGGTACTGTGGAGCAATGAAGGAAGTATCAATGAGTATTTTGGAGCTATTGGCCATCAGTTTGGGTGTAGATCGTTCCCATTTTCAAAGATTTTTTGAAGATTGTGAAGCAATAATGAGGTGCAACCGTTACCCATCTTGCAAAAATCCTAGCGTCACCCTTGGTGTTGGGCCCCACAGGGACCCACCCTCATTAACCATTCTTCATCAAGATCAAGTTTCAGGTCTTCAAGTTTATGTGGACGACAAATGGGTGCCTCTTCTCCCTCGACCTGATACACCTGATGCCTTAGTCATAAACTTAGGCGACACTTTCATGGTACGTAACCTAATTAATATTAATTTTTCATTCTCATTATTAATGACAATGTACGATGTGTATGTTTGGTTTGTGTATCTTAATTAGGCGTTGGCGAATGGGTTATACAAGAGTTGCCTACACAGGGTGTTGGTTAACGAGAAGATAGAGAGGAAGTCCCTTGCTTTCTTTTTAAACCCTAGAGGAGACAAAACAGTGAAACCACCAAACAGTCTATTTGAGAATGAAGAGCAAAGGAATTATCCTGATTTCACATGGGCACAGTTTTTTGAGTTCATTCAAAAGCATCGCAGGGTTGATGCCGATACGCTTGCAATGTTTGTGTCTTGGCTTCGCAGTGAAGAGGCACCACCATCCAACTTCAACCCCATGTGGAACTAATTAAACATAGCTTTAAATTTTAGGTTTTGGGCACTATATCTAAAAATTAGACGGTTTAATCCTTTCGCATATATTTTTAATTTTATTTTAATCTCTATCATTAGACATGTTTTAATTTTGTTAAATAAATTATTATAAAATAAAAATTATAATATAAAGTTATTACGCATTTTTTTAATGATTATTTTTGTCACGATTTTATTTTTGAAGTTACAATCTTTATTAAACGACTATCATAAAATTTATATAGTGATTTTAGGATTTAGAGATACATTCATGATAAAATTCAAATAGAATTAAAAATATATTATACATATCATTTAATTTATAAATATAGGAACTAAAATATAAAAATAATATAAAAAACGAGAGCAAATGGATAATTAAATAATATTAAAGATTATATTGTTTACATTAGCTAATGAATTTGATTAAGGTCATGCTAGCTAGCTGTATCCTGTTTTCTATCTGTTCTTTATGCACGGCAAAGAAAATTGGATAGTTTGGTTTAATTAATAATGTTGTACGCATTATTATTTGTATAAATAAAACCTAGTGTACACAAATAATTAATATGAATAATAATGAATTCTGATGGATTTCTGCTGTATATGCATGCATCCACCCATTTAATGCCTTGTAATGTGTACGTGGGTTGTTTATTGCGTGAATCAGTTTTATCTCTCCCTTTAACCTCTTTGACCTAAATTGTTTGAAGGCATTATTTTATTTGTTATCATTGTTTTAATTTTGCTTTAATAATTCTTTAATTTTGCTATAGTGGTGATTAAATGTTTTGCACAAATTCTACACTCATTTCTCCATTTATCCAATTATTCATTTGTTTGTTATCTTTAAATTAAAAAATAATAATTTAGGCGCGATGCCCCATTATTAATTTTATAATTTTGACACTCGTATTTTTTTTGTTATGAATAAATTATTATAATTATTATTTTTATTATTTTCTTATAAAAATTAATTTAGTCACAATGTCTTGTTAATTTTGTAATTTTAAATTCTATATTTTAAGGCAATTATTATTTTCCAACTCATGCATGTATGAATTTGTAAAGCTTTTTTTTTTTTTGTATATATTATGTAAGGCAACTTTTTTTTTCATTTAAATAGTTTAATATTTTATGGTTAATGCCTAATAATGGTTATATTACTCCTACCATGAGTTTACAAGAACCTTTGTGAAACTGGTTTTCAAATTTTAATATGATCACTTTAATTATATACTAGTTTAATGAACTAATATGCTTATATAGTATGTTTAAAGTGAATTAATTTCAAACCTTTGGAGAAAGAGAAGAGGGTATTCGAGTCGAGGTTTATGTCCATGATGTTACCTGCAATTGCCATTTCCAGTTCCCTGTGTGCAAAACATGCATAATCGGTGATAGATTCAGAGAGAATATCCTATCCATGAGTCACTAGTACATGTTAAAACAAATTTAAACAATATTAATTTGTAAATATATTTTATATACAAAAGTATTTATATATAAAGAAGATTTGTCACATATAAATTTAGTATTTACTTTGGTGTGGTGGTTAATATTGTTTTAAGCACAAGAGTAGTATATGCCATCTGGGTTCAAATCCCGTGCCAAATCTTTTGCATGACAAATTCCTCTTAATTGCAAATTAACTTAGTATAACTTCTAACATTATCTAGAACGATAATTACTAAATTAAGATTTGGTATGTGGTGGCGAGTTTTTCATTTTTAATTTTTTAAATGTTTTCACTAAAATAGAGTGAAATAATTTTTAATTTAATTTTAAAATAATTTTATATTTATTTTAAAATACTTTTTTATACATTATTTTTTAATTTTAAAAAAAATATTTTTATTTTATTTAATAATTATTATTTTGTTATTGTTATTATAACTATCACATCAATTTTTTATTTTTATTTTTAAATATAATTTTAAAAATATGTTCAATAAAAATAATGTTAAAATAAATTTTCAAATTTAAAATTATTTTAAAAAATATTTTTACTACGTTTGACATTTATTATTTTTGTTATTACCGTTACCATAAGTACACCATTACCATCATCTTCAGTACTGCTAGTACTACCGCCACTATTATTGTCATTACCATAGTCATTATCATCATTGTTGTCGCAATCACATCACCATCACTACCATCATCGTTTCTAATAATACACAAATACACTCTTAAATTAATTTCAATAAGATAAAGAAATTTTAAATTGATTTTATTTTGAAACTAAAAGTTAATTTTTGAAAAAAAACTAAAAATAAAAATTAATTTTAATTTTTAAAAATCTTAAAACTTGAAACTAAAAACCACGCTAAATAACCTAACAAACTTACTTGGTTTGTAATGTAAAATATAAACTATATATAGTATTTTAAAAATATTAAATATATTTATTTTTTTATTTAATGAGTAAGAGAATTTACAAAAAAATATTATAAGGATATTTAGATATATTTTATATGTATTAAAATTTCAAAATTTTAAGAAATATACTGTTTACATAATTATAAATTAAATTAAGTTCTATGTACTATGTATTTTAAATTATATTATTTTTTATAAATTTTTTATTATAATAAATTTAATAAATATATATAATTTATAAATTAGTATAATAAAAAACTATTTGAGTTTATACATTATCCTCTTAATAAAACTTAAATTAGAAAATTTTTTGATCCTTTTTATAAGAACCAATTTATAATGGTTATGTATTAATTATTTTTTTATCAAAATATCCTTAATTACAAATCATTTTTAAGTTTAATGAATAGTAATTGAAATATATTAATAAGCTTTTAAGATTTTAATTTTGTCTTGTATAAAGAACATTTTAGGAATGTTACTTTAACTTTTCACATGTGTACCCAATAAAAAATTAAGCAATAAATTTATTAATGATGAGAGACTAAAATAATTGAAACTAATAAAAATATTTATAAAAAAATAAAAATATGTATCATTAATATTAAGAGTAATTTAAAAAAATAGATAGATTTAATACTATTAATTAAATTATTTAATATTGATTAATTAGGTAAATGGATCTTATAAAAATATCGGAGATAATGGTGAAAATGAGTTGAGTCAAGCAAGACTTACAAATATTGTGTGACTTATTTTATAGTTTTACAGCCAAAGTCTGAACTTGTCACTTGTAAATTTTTTTTTTTTAAATTTGACCCGATTTTTATATAAGTCTAATATGACATGTTAACCTATTTAAATGTTTATTTCATATTAAGACATTTAAATAAGTCAAGTACACGTGAGTTTAAAAGAAATATTTTTTTGAGAATAATTAATAAAACATTTTTAATTTAAGATATTTATAATATGCAAAATAAAAAGTGTCTTATCCAAGAATGCTTAATAAGCTACTTAAATTAGTAGTGAAAACGTTGACTTATTTATATAAGTTATAAGTTTCAATTAGATTATCATCATTGTATAAAAAATTGTATTGATTAAAAACATTTATTATTCTTAAACATTGGGGATAGCATTGGGGATCCATTGGGATGGCTGAAACATTGTGAGAAATTTTTTTATAAATAAAAGGATAACTGATTGATTGAGATAGACAAGGTGAGATTAACAACATGTAATAGGAGAGGTGCAATTATGGTTTGACTAAATAGAAGAAGAATCAGATCTAAGTTGGAGTGCTTGAAGAAAAACTATTATATACAATTCAAGCCACATATGAGCAATAATTTATTGGGTGAGTCTGTCAACCTCCAACCGTTTGATTCTATAAAGGATTATCAACGGCAGTTTTAATCCTTACTAGCTAGAACTTCTTATCACAAACCTCACTAATAGATAGATCTTTTTATTGTTGGGTTGTGAAAAGAATTAAGAATTAATATCGAGTTCTAGCAACTAGGTAATTGGGGGCATTGTCCTGAATATGGCTAGGGAATTAGAACGTAATCAAAAAGGGTTTCTTACACTACTAGAAAATTTAAAATTTGTTATAAAATAATTTTGTAGTTAATTTTAAAATTAATAATTATTTTGTAGTTAATTTTTAATAAAAATAATTAGCTATAAAATTACTATAATATTGAATGATAGCATGAAATAAGTAACAAATTAGCTAAGAAAATAATCTTAGTTAATTTGTAGTAAATTTTTTAAATTTTGTAGTTATTTCTTAGCTAACTTGTAGTAATAAGAAGTATAAATAAATATAACTTCAATTTAGTTAGAAAAAATAATATTCTAGTTAATTAATAGTTAATTGTAACTAAAATTAGTAATAAAATCAAAAAAATTCTTGCTAGTGTTAAGGGGACGGGGGTTAACATCATATCCGCTTGGAGGTAATAATACGGTAGGTTGTTCTACACCATTAACAAAAAAAACTAATGAGGGCAGAAAGGGCTAAAAGAAAAGCTAAAGGCCTGTGCTACAAATTTTGATGAAACCTATGCAATGGGACATAAATGTAAAAGGTGGTTGTTTTAGAAGATTTATTGGATTATGATTTTTAAAAAAAATTAATAATATAAATAAATTTTCTTACATTTAATTAAGATTATTAGAATCTTTGAAGAAAGTTACGTAATGAAATTTGGTGATATTTAATTGAGAGATTTTTTTTACGATTTATATAATTAAAATCTTCTTGTATTAAAAGCATATAAATATGGATGAATTATTTTAATCATTAACATATATTTGTTTTTATAATTTAAAAAATCATGGAAAGCTAAATTAATATGAGCAATTATATACATTAAAAGCTAAATTAATTACATGAAGTGAACTACTATTATAAAATCAAAATGTTGATCAAAGCCTACTATAAAGTGTAATCTCCTTTGTAGATAGATATAGAAGGTCTGGAAAAAAAATTAAAAACTTTCATGATCAATTCAATTTGGTTTAATGAACGATTTTAAATTAAAAATAACATTAATACAAGCAATTAAATGTAATAAACAAGTCAATCAAATCAGTGACTAATATAAAATTAAAATTTTAATCAACTATCACAGGAAGTTGGAGTAAAGTGTATATATAGAAGATATAAAAGATATATATTCTCTTAATTTCTATAAATACATTTTAACAATATTTATTAGGGGCAAAATAGAATAGAAATTTTATTATTGCATTAGAATATGAAAATATCAACCAATATAACTTTTGTTTTAAACGATAAAAAGTAGATTAATATGAAATAAAGAAAGTATTTAAATATTCAATATGTGATGATTTTATTCCTATCTTAATTTTTAATGATGAAATTATTGAATACATAAATATATTACATATTTTTAATTAACTAACATTACATTGGTTCGTCTAGAATTAGGCTTGAATCTATTCAGGAATAATCAAAATGAATTATTTATTAAAACTATCAAATTAAAAAAAGTGAGAAAATGAAAATAATTTTTTAAAATAATTTTTCTCTATATAAACCCTTTTTTATCGTAACATTTATCCAAATTTGTACTTTGGTTTGTGAAGGTGTATCTTATTCCTAATGGAACCAAGTGCTGCCATCCTTGTACTCCCCCCTCCATCAAATGAAGTTAATGCTTTTGACTTCAATTTGATGCATAAGGTGCCAGAACAATTTATTTGGTCATCTAAGGACTTAACGAAAAGTAGTTCAGAAAAGCTGAATACACCACTCATAGACTTGAAGGCCATCAAGGGTGATGAAGCTGCTATGGCTACTGCTGCAAAGCTTGTGAGGGAGGCATGCATGAAGCATGGCTTCTTCGAAGTCACCAACCATGGCGTAGACCATGATCTCATCATGGCTGCTTATTGCGAAGCCGACTCCATTTTCAAGCTTCCCTTAAGCAAGAAGCTTAGGGCTAAGCAAAGTAAGTGGGGCTACTCGTGTGCTCACGCAGAGCGATTTACTTCCAATTTGCCATGGAAAGAGATTTTTACTTACCGATACAATTACATCCCCACGTCTCAATCACAAGTTGCTGACTTCTTCATCTCTGTTTTAGGAGAAGAATTTCAACATGCTGGGTAAGAATTATGTCATCATTTATTAATTATCTCAAATTTGAATAACATGTTTTTTTTTATCAAATTAAAAAAAAAAATGAAACAGGCTGGTGAATCAAAGGTACTGTGATGCAATGAAGGAAGTATCAATGAGTCTTTTGGAGCTATTAGCCATAAGTTTGGGTGCGGATGGTTCTCATTTTCAGAGATTTTTCGAAGATTGCGAAGCAATAATGAGGTACAACCGTTACCCATCTTGCAAAAACCCTAGCTTGACCCTTGGTGTTGGGCCTCACTGTGACCCAACCTCATTAACCATTCTTCATCAAGACCAAGTCTCGGGTCTTGAAGTTTATTTCGATGACAAGTGGCTACCTGTTCTCCCTCGACCCCAAACACCTGATGCCTTGATCATAAACATAGGCGACACTTTCATGGTACGTAAACTTTCTCGTTAATTATTTGAACTGGGTTACGTAAGTACGATCCGTTAATTTGGTTGTTTTGTGTATGTTAATTATTCTTAATTAGGCATTGTCGAATGGGTTATACAAGAGTTGCCTACATAGGGTGTTGGTTAACGAGAAAGTGGAGAGGAAATCCCTAACTTTCTTTATGAACCCAAAAGGAGACAAAACAGTGAAACCACCTCGGAATCTGTTGGAGAATGAAGAGGAAAGGAAGTATCCTGATTTCACATGGGAACAGTTGTTTGAGTTTACGAAGAATTACAGGGCTGATGCCGAAACGCTTCCAATGTTCCTGTCCTCGCTTCGCAGTCACCACCATCCAACATATAATTAATTGGATCCATGCTAGCAAATGAATTGAAGATTGATAGCATCTTCACTCAACCAAGAGGCACCACCAGAAATCAAAATAGCCTCTTTTTCTTCATCATCAGCTATAATTTGCATAAATAAAGCTCAGTGTATGTACGCAAATAATATGAATAATGAATTCTGATTTCTCTTATTTATCTATCCACGTACGATTTTTTTTATTATTTACCTCGATCATCGCTATATTATATGTTAAATATAAAATGAATCATTATGAATCCAATAATATAATTAAGCTTTTGAAATGCTTGACTGTAATAAAATATCACTAAAGAAAGAAAGAAAAATATGTTGAATTATTTAAGATTAAAAAATTAGATTATTAGTTTAAAATTAATAGAATGTTGTTCTAATTATCTATAAATAATTTCAACATGACAATTGAATGTATCATTTTTAAGGGACCGACTTGATAAAAAAAAGGATTACTTTCTATATAACTTACGAAAAATATTTTATTATAGAGACAAATTTGAATAAAATCTTTTTCACAAATACTTATATAAAAAAATTAAACTTTTCACATAAAATCAACTTATACATATTAATTTTTTTAATTATTTAACTTTTTCATAGACAGTACATTTACTGATCGACTTATAGAATTCAATATTTTTACCTTAAAAGAAGTCTTAATAGTAGGATTTTACAATTAAAAACTCCATAAGATTTAGAAACTAATCCAAACTAGGAAACTAGGACATACTTTTAAGAATAATTAAACAAATTCAATTATTAACTAATATCATAAGGGAAACTAAAAAGTAATAATATCTTTTATTTCAGTAATCATTATAATTATTATATTAGAACCTTTGACTGTTCAGTTCGACCTCAGAGTATTCCCACAAATTTCTGTCTTTTAAGCTGTTATGGAACTAATTGTGTTCTTCGCTCTTAATTGAGTAGTCATTGGAGAAAATATTATTTGTTTCTATTTTGTTTATTATATACATTTTCTCTAGTGGGTAATTAACTACTGTTATATTTAAAATGTGATTTTTTTTTCTTACGAATTTCTCTCAACTCACTGAAGCAAGACTAGCTGAAATTTGTGCATGTCAACCCATTAGATTAATTAATTGTTTTATTTATAACATTGGTTTGAAAATAGCTGCATTAAATAATTTCTTATTTTTTAATTTGTGGCGGATCTAACCGTCACAATTTGCTTTCAACTGTTAGTGTGACAGTTTTTTTAACCACAGCAATAAGAGCTCCAAACGTTTCAAATAGCGATAATTTTGAACCGTTGTGAAACTCAATTTGGTGGTTTTAATAGCTGCAATTCATACTAATAACTATTAGTTTTATTGTAGTGTAATATTGAGTCTTGCCAGTGATTTTTTTAAGGTGTTAATTATAAAATATTTATTGCACAAATTAAATTTTTAGTACAAAAATAAATATTATATAATATTTATATATAATATAATAAGAATTTAAATCAAACTAAATCATCATCGTTGTTTAGGATTTATTATTATTATTATTATTATTATTATTATTATTATTATTATTATTATTATTATTATTATTATTATTATTATTATTATTATTATTATTATTATTATTATATTATTATTATTATTATTATTATTATTATTATTATTATTATTATTATTATTATTATTATTATTATTATTATTATTATTATTATTATTATGATTATTATTATTATTATTATTAATCTTTTGCATCACCATCACAATAAAATATCATCTTCCAAATACTTTGAGTTATGAATACTAGTATTTTGAATCTTGTAAATGAATAATATTATGACTTAAATACAATGATGACAAGTGGTCTGAATATAAGACTTCATATAAATTACCTAAATTCCAGACCAATCCGGTTAAAATAAATCAAATTCTAATTAAAATTTTGTAAAGCTTATACAAACAGAATAATGAAGTAATAATCTAATTCAAATTTAAATGTACTTGAATAATGCTGATTTTTTTAAAATAACATTAATATTAATTTAAATTATAACTAAATCATTCAAATATATGATAATTTAAATTATAATTAAATTATAATTAAAGATAAAAATAGACTAGATTTTGGTGGAACTAAGTGTGATATATATCGTATCTATTAAATCTAAGTCTGACTTATTTATTCATTATAAGATTTTTTTAAGGTTTAGCTTAACCTGACTTAAAAGTCTAAATTATGTTATTTGTTTTAAATAAAGCGTATAAAACATACAAATATAAAGAAGTCAATGAATTTAAAGGATGAAAATGAAAAAATTTTCCTTTGGATGAAAATAATTTTGTTGTATGGTGAGGAGTTTAGGTAATCAATTTGTTGTTTGTAATATGTAATTATATCTCTACTACCGTTTATGTTCAATGTTTGTAAAGAAGTAAATACCATACATATCTAGAGGTGCGAGGTGGGCTATGTGGGCTATGTGTATTGGCTATTCATTGTTTTAATGGACTTAGATTTCAATATAGTAGAAAACACAAAAACCCGTTGCAATATAAATTATTTTAAACAAAAATTATTTATTAAAAATATTATTATTAATTATATAAATTAAATATAAATATTTTATGTATAATATAATACAATATATATATATATATATATATATATATATATATATACCCCTCTTTCATAAATTGTACTTCCCTACATTATTATTTTTTTCAAAAAGGCTGAAAGTCTCAAACAAATTGAATAACCTATGTTATACCCGGAAAGTTAGCCAAAAAAAATTATAAAAAACGTCAAAGATATGACTGTCAACAGTATAACAACGTAAAGATATTTTAACCTTGTCCTCTCCCCTCAAACCCTCCATGAAATATAAAAGTATTTTATATTCATATGTTAATTTTAAAGAAATAAAATATTTAATCTTTAAGTATATTAAATGATTTTAATTAATATATTTTTGGTACATGAATAGGAATATTTTTTATTAATCTCCACTTTAGAACTTTGAAGGCATTCATGAACAGGACTCTTTTTTATTTTGTATATTATAAAAAATTAATTATAGAAATAATTAATATTTACTATATAATTTTTAAGGACAATAATTAAAGAATATTTAATAATTTTATTAAATATTTTCAATTGTTTATAAAAGTAATATTAAAAATTTTCTAATGGAATTAAAGGTTGCCACCCTTGTACAAGCAATCACCAAGAGGAGACAAAACAGTGAAACCACCAAGCAATATGTTTGAGAATGAAGAGGAACTGATTTCACGTGGGCACAGTTGTATGTATTTATGCAAAAGCGTCACAGTGCTGATGTAGACACGCTTCCAATGTTTGTTTCCTGGCTTCGCAGTGAAGAGGCACCATCACCCAACTTCAACCCCATGTGAAATTAATTCAATTATGTTGCTTGCTAATGCTGATGATATTTTACTAATTTCCTTTATCAAATTGTATGGATTATTATGAGTATAATGCATGTACACAAATAATATGAATAATGAATTTTGATTTCAGATATATATGTTTCCATATACATTTTTTTATTATTGACCTCATCATTGTTTTATATATTATATATAAAATAAATCATTTATCCAATTGTTGTTTTGGACTCATCTTTGGGGAAAGGCAAATTAAGTCAATGTACTGAACTAATTACTAAAACTTAATAACCAAGTCTCAAAAGGTATGTTCAATCTCCTTAGATCTAATTTCCTTTTATTTTTTGAATCAAAGGGGGCTGGTTATCCCCAAAAAAAATTACGAAGCAAGAACGCCAAATATAGGATTTGTGCTTCACCCTCTCCCTTTGTACTAGCTAACGAGACTGGGCCTAGTCCAATCTCTAAACCAATTATGATTCTTTAAAAAATAAAATAATGACAAATAAAAACATTAATAATGACAAATAAAAACAACATTAATAATGATATTGTAGATACGAACCTACAAAAAAAAAATCATCTAAAATGTAATTTTTCGGGAATACCTTGCATCTGTTATACGTGGTTTATCGTTGTGGTTGATGTCTTGTTGGAATCTTTAGTTAAATCTAAAGGAATGTCTAGGACATGTATTTTGGCACTTTCTTAATGTTTTTTCTAAAGTAGGCATATGTGCCAACAAAAAACAAATCATTTAGAGTGTGATTTTTCATGGAGGTTTCAAATATGTTAGGTCGTTTATGTTGTGGTTGATATTCTATAAAGGACTTCAACTTTAAATGCCATGAAATGCCTAAGATAGTAATTTGGCATCAACAAGTTTTGAAGGAACCTATGTCAATGAAGGAAGACCAAGTATGAAGTATACTAATGACATTGCACACGGTATTATAACAATTTTTTAATAAATTGAAAATTTATAATTTTCATTATTAGTATCTCTCTACATATACACTTTATTGTTTTTTGTTCAATTATTAATATTTTTCTACATATATCATAATTTTCTATGAACAAGGTATCAAGGAATCAACGATAATGAAGCAGAATCGAGTAATAGGCATATTAATAATATTGTTGATTGTTAGTGCAATACTTTTATCACAATTAATCGTATAGTCACACATTTACATTATTTGTTCATATTATTAAGTGTATATCATCTTTTTCGATCAAAAGGTAATATTCAAAATAATACAAATTTTAAGGAAGCAGAAATATATATCGAATGTGCATATCATGGGTAAAAATGTTGTTATCTAAAACTCAGGAATTACTCGTTTTCATCTATGTATATACATTTACTTTGTTGGACTAAATTAAGTAGCATTTGACTAAACAACAACTATATTTATTTGATATATTTTTGGTTTAAAGACAAATTAAAATTCAAAGAGATCTTCCAATTATATATACAAAGAGTTAAAAAGAAAGCATTTGGATATGCATTATGATAAAGAAGCAAGTGATAAGATATTTATTTATTTCTTACTTTTTTTTCAATTTTTCAATAAATTGAGTTATATTTTCTAGGAGAATGAATTTGAAAAGCTATGAAATTACGCATCTTTTTGTAAATCAGAGAAAAATAACGTGTTTCTGAAATACAATCTATGGTCTCTTGGTTAAGAAATATTACAAAGTAATAATAATTATAGATAAATAATTATTTTATTTTTATATATATCTTTACACATATGTACATCATAATTGTTAGAAACTCTCATATTGTCTGTCTCCATCATATGGGTGTAACATATATACTTGTTAGACAATTTTACTTATAGTGAATTGATTTTAAGGTAAAATCTGACATATGTATTAAAGAAAAAATAAATAAAATAAAATAAAACTAAGGATAAAAGATACTTTGATCATTTATTTTATTGTAAATTTTTATTTTAATCATTTATCGTTTAGAAAAATCATTTTTGTTATTTAAGTCAATGTTATCCTCTCAAAAAAAATATAATTATTTTTTATTTTGGATATACTTTTCAACTATTTTTTAACTTATTTAAGGGTAATGTTTGTTCTATTAGATTTTTCTACATGAAAATTATGAGACTTAATTAAAATTCAAATAAAAAAGGTAAAAAATATAATGAAATATTACAATGTACACCATAATTGTTAGAAACTCTCACATTGTCCGCCTCCATCATAACTTTAATCCTTTATTTTATTGTAAATTTTCATTTTAATCATTTACCTTTTAGAAAAATCATTTTTTCTATTTAACTCTCTTATTTAAATAAATGTTATCCTTTAAAAAAAATAATTATTTTTTATTTTGGAACATGATTTTTAACTATTTTTTTAACTTATTTAAATGGTAATGTTTGTTCCATTAGATTTATCTACATAAAAATTATGAGACTCAATTAAATTTCAAATAAAAAGGTAATAAATATAATGAAAACCGTGTAAAAATAAGTTTTACAATCATATGAGAAAGATTTGGATATGAAATTTTTTTAATTTTTTGGTTGTTCACAAGACTTACTTTTCACATTATTTTTATCTTGTTTATAATTTATTTTATTTAAACAATAGTTGACTTCTATAATTTTTATGTAAATGAATTTAATGAGACAAGTTTCATGTCTTGAATAAGTAAAAAAATAATTTAAAATTATATCCTGAAATATAAAACAATAATTTTTTTCAAAAAGATAAAATTAACTCAAATTTGATATATAAATGGACAAAATGAATTTTTTTAAAGATAAAAGAAGAAAATAAATTTTATTGATAAACTAAGAAGTATCCAAAATTTATTTTTCACCCAACTAATTTTGTTGATAAAAGAAGAAAATACTTTTCACACAATTTTTATCTTGTTTATAGTTTATTTTTGTTTAAATAATAGTTTATTTATATAGTTTTCACATAAATGAATTTAATGAGACAAATTTCATGTTTTAATAAATAAAAAATAGTTTAAAATCGTATTCTGAAATCTGAAACAATAATTTTTTTTCGAAAAAATAATATTAACTCAAATTTAATATATAAATGGACAAAATGATTTTTTTTTTAAATAAAAGAAAAAAATGATTTATATTGCTAAACCAAGAGGTAATCGTAACTTATTTTTCACTCAATTAATTTCTTTACCATGAGGTTGGCCCCTTTTTAGAATAAAATCGAGAATTAAACTTCGAACCATTCAAACTATTTCTGTTAGTAATATTCGATAAAAAAAATAAAACATTAAAATAATTATCATAAAATGAAAGTTATAATTTATTCTAATTAATATATTCATGATTTATAACCATAGAAATTATTATAATATATTAAACTTAATGTGATATCCAATAATAAAAATTTCAAATACGCAAACATCACAGTAATTACCTTAATTATATTTTTAATAATTATATTAATTACTTTATAAAATAAATGTATATTTTATATAACCGTTATAATATTTTATAGAATACTCTTCTAGGGTATACGTGAATAGAACTCTTATTTTTTTTTTATTTTGTTTATTATAAAATATTATTTTATACAAATAATTAATTTTTAATTTAAATCATTTTTAAGGACAATAATTTTATTAAATCTCTGTAATTATAGGAAAATATTGAATTTTAATATAATAAAAAAACATTTCATCTCATTAAATGCTTTTATTTTACTTCTTAAAAATTAACTATAAATGCAAAAAATAGTATTTTCATAATTACTATAACAAAAAATCTATTTATGTTTTTATAATGTTGCCTTAAATTAGTCTCTCATTTATAATTTTTCCAAAATAAAAATTTGTGTGTATATATATACACACATGTAGTAAGCCTCTCTTGCACTTGAACCAAATTACTCCACATTGGTTTGGAATCTTATAGTGTTTCCTAATGGAATCAAGTGCTACCACCCTTTTTACTTTCCCTCCATCAAAGGAGCAGAAAGATGAAGAAGTTAATAGTTTTGACTTGGAATTGCTGCAAAAGGAAGAAGAAATTCCCAAACGATTTAGATGGTCATCTGGGGACTTAGTGAAAGGGAGTTCAGAAAAGCTGGAGACAGCACTAATAGATTTGAAGGCCATAAAGGATGATGAGGCTGCTATGGCCACTGCTGCAAAGCTTGTGAGGGAGGCATGCATGAAGCATGGCTTCTTTGAAGTCACTAACCATGGTGTAGACTTTGATCTCATCATGGCTGCTCATCGTGAATTTGAGTCCATTTTCAAGCTTCCCTTAAGCAAGAAGCTTGCTGCTAAGAAGGATATGTGGGGCTACTCAGGTGCTCACGCAGACCGATTTGCTTCCAATTTGCCATGGAAAGAGATGTTTAGTTACCAATACAATTACATACACAAATCAGACTCACAAGTTGTTGACTTCTTCAACTCTGTCTTAGGACAAGAATTTCAACATTCTGGGTAAGGTTCACAATCAATTTGTCTCATCATTAATTATCTCAGATTCTCAGTGGGGGTTGAGTTTTCTAATACCTTAGGATTGTTTTTAATCCCATAAAATAAAAGTAAATTTGATTTTAATTTTATAAAACAATATTTTTTATATCTTAAAAATATAAAATTATTATCATTTTATCTCTATTGTTATCGGGCCCCTAAATAATAAATCCCTTTTAAATTTTATAGTTAAAAAAGAATTAGTCACTCTGTACCATTATCTATTTGTCTCTGGCATGTGAGAATTGAGATCATCTCTTCTAGAATTTACTATATATACTCATATTTTATGCTTGAATTAACATTTAGTATATTACTATTATTATACTTGATATTTATAATTTATAACTACCTATTTTAGAAGACTCAGTGCGTGTAAATGTTTTGCAAAGCCTCACAATAATTTTGGCCCCTTATCATATTTTCTAATTTCATCCATGATTGTCGTGTAATATTCAACTGATTATGTATTTTTAATAGAAGGTAAAGTCCATTCAACTGACTAGGTTAGTATATGACATTTTAATTTTTTTTAAAATTTTTAAAATAGATGTTATAGGTTAAAAATAATAATTTCAAAATTTGGAAAGATGGAAAATAAATAAAAAATTTATAAGAACCAAAATTAAAAATTTTACTCATTTTACAAAAATTAAAAACAATTATTTTAAATTCTAGATGATTAAAAACAAAAAATTACATAAATTGAAATCAAAATTTACTCTAGAGGTTAAAAATATATTTAAATTTAAACATTGACAACATATATTATTTATTATTATGTGGGATTCACGTGAATTGAAACTGTCCTGTAATGGTTGCCAGAACTCAAACAAATGGGTGGGGATACTTTTAGGAAGATATCTACTGTAGCCTGTAATATCAGACATATGCTACATATATATATGTTTGTTTCCCTAAATACAAGATATGCACAGCTGATTGCATGATAAAAAAAGACAGTATCTGCGTGATATTATAGGAAAGATCAACCTGCCTAAAAGATAAAAGATACGCATGTGATTAATTAGAAAAATGCATTTAATTTCTTAATTTACTCCTATTTTTAATCTTTTATAAATTATCTGTTTTTATGTACATAATTAAAAAGGGTGATAAAAAAATATGGAAAGAAAAAATCATTAAATTATCAAAAAACTCTACAAGATTTTTTTCATTTTACTACTAATTTTAGCTACCATTTAAATTAGTAACTAAATCATAACTAATTAACTATTAATTAATTAGAATATTATTTTTTCTAACTAAATTTAAGTTATATTTATTATATAAATTAACTAGAAAATAACTACAAATTTTAAAAATTTACTACAAACTAACTAAGATTATTTTCTTAATTAATTTGCTACTTATTTCATGCTACCATCAATATTATAATAATTTTGTAATTAATTATTTTTATTAGAAATTAATTACAAAATAACTATTAATTTTAAAATTAATTATAAAATTATTTTATAATAAATTTTAAATTTTCTAGTAGTGAAAATGAGGCAAATTTAAGTCATTTATAATGGTGTTATTTGAATTACTAAATTAATTCATGGACTTCATATAAAACACAATTATTCTAGTTTGGTCCGGAGAGAACACAGGATGTTTATATAGATATCAACTTTGTCAACAATGTTTAATGCACTACAGTGAATTCAAATAGGCACAGTATAAATAAATAAAAAATTCCTTGAATAACAGTTATTTATCTAAAAAAATGAAATAGGGTGGTGAATCAAAGGTACTGTGAAGCAATGAAGGATGTATCTGTGATTATTTTGGAGCTATTGGGCATTAGTTTGGGTGTAGAAGGTTGGCATTACGAGAGATTTTTCGAAGATGGTGGAGCAATAATGAGGTGTAACTATTACCCTCCTTGCAAAAACTCTAGCGTGGCCTTTGGCGTTGGTCCTCATTGTGACCCAACCTCATTAACCATTCTTCATCAAGATCAGGTTCCAGGTCTTGAAGTGTGTGTCGATGGTAAATGGCTAGCTCTTCTCCCTCGACCTGAAGCACCTGACTCCTTCGTCATAAACATTGGCGATACTTTCATGGTATAGTATGCTAACTAATCCTTTTTGTCTTATTATTGCCTAACATGAAATTACCCTGTTCTCCTTGTATTTTGTTAAATGCAAACTGTTTATATGTTGTTTTTTTAGATGTAAATGTGAAAAAAATAAATATTGTAACAAAACTCCTTTTAAAAATTTGTGTAATTCGTGCAGCAGAACTTTCACACCAAATAGCAATGCCAACTCTTCTTTTATTGTTCCAAACAACATAATAATAACTTACATAATGAATTTTTTATATATATATATATATATATATATATATATATATATATATATATATATATATATTAATGCATGCTCATGCAAAAATTTTAGTTAAATATAATTTGGTCTGGGTCGTAATTTGATTTAATACCCAAAAATCCCTCTTTTATTCCTTCTCCTTTTCATTTCTTCCATACAATTTTTTTAGATAAGTAAATAAACTACAGATGATTTTCGCATAGTGAAAAGTTATTTTTATTTTCTCAAAAACATAGTAATTAATTGAAAAAAATTGATAGAAAAAAGAAACATGGAGGATTTTTCCTATTTAGTATATAAATTTGTTTTATAAATATCTTTTTATATATATATATATATATATATATATATATATATATATATATATATATAAATGTTTCTAAAACCAAAAATATTATTAAACTGATAAAAATACTAGTTTAAAATTCAATAATCTTATCGATCAGTATTAATAAAATAATAATAAAAATAAAATAATATATAAAATAATATTAAAAAATAATAATTTTATGCTACTAAAATCTAAAAATAGAGCATTATTGTATAAGTTATGAACGTAGATACCTATATACTAATTTCTCCTCAAACAAAAAATTTTAATATTTTGTTTTTTTAATTTCTCTCAAACTAAGTAACATTTGTTTTTTTAATTTCTCTCAAACTAAGTAACATAAAAAGTATAACTATTTTTTATTTTTTATTTTTTATTTTTTATTTTATTTCTTAATTTCCTGCCAAATATGAAGTATTAATAATTTCTTGAACTTTAATTAAGTTTTTTTTTTAAAGTACTATCTTGTTCAATAAGCTATTAGTCTATATTTGAGTGGATAATGGTGTGTTTAGGCATTGTCAAATGGGCTATACAAGAGTTGTCTGCACAGGGTGTTGGTTAACAGAGAGGTGGAGAGGAAGTCTCTCACTTTCTTTGTGAATCCAAGAGGAGACAGAACAGTGAAACCACCAAACAATCTGTTTGAGAATGAAGAGGAAAGAAAATATCCTGACTTCACATGGACACAGTTCTTTGAGTTTACGCAAAAACATCGCAGGGCTGATGCCGACACGCTTCGTGATTTCGTGTCGTGGCTTCAATCCTCCAAGCCACCCAACTTGAACCTGCTTTGGAATTCCAATGATAATCAAAAGGCACCAGGAGAGTAGTAACCTCTTCTTCATCATCACCAATAATTATATGGTACACTAGTCAACTGAGTCCACTTTATTATATCCTGTTTTCTACCTGAACTGTTTGCTCACCAAAAATAATTCCGAATTTCGGTTCTCTTAATCAAATTGAGTGACTCTTATGATCAATAAAACATAGTGTACACAAATAATATGAAGGATGAATTTTGATTTGTTATACATGTATTTAATCAATAAAAATAAATTTAAATTTGACAAAAGAATGAGAGAAAACCTGAAGGTCCCGAAGAAGGAAGAAAATCTGAGTTCACATTGCAACTAGTATACACTTGTGAGACGACGCCAAGAAGGAACAGATCGATCGAAAAACTCTAAGCACATTTTATTATGAAAAATGAAACTCTAAACGTTATATATGTTATATTCTTATACGCATATATAATTATGTATATAAAATTACAATATATAAAAAAATGATAAAGAAAAAAGAAGCTTGGTCTTATTATTCGTACCAGTGGCCCACCGAATCAATCTGGTCCTGCTGCCGTAGCTGATTCTGAATTGAGTTTGGAGAGAAGGGTAATGAAAAGTTCTGATCAGTGGCCACATAGGGAGGCTGAGAAATGAGATTTGTGGAGGTATATGCAGTGTTGAATGGTTGATTATTTTCGTCTTGACTATGGTGTTGTTGTTGTAGCCTTTGTTCAGAGCGTAGTTGCTTTGGAATGTTAAGTTTTTCTCCCTCTATCTCTTTGTATTTCTGGAGGTAAGATTTTAAGGGTTCCACGTAATCCTCGAAGCCTAGGGTTGTGATGGCCCAAATGACATCATCACCATTGATGGTCTTTCTCTTTTCCCTTTGGCATTTGTCAGATGCTTCCCCGGTGACGAAGCTGATGAACTCCGACACGCATTCTTGAACTGTCTCTTTTGCGTCCTTGGAGATTTTCCCGTTGGGGGGAATCACTTTTTTCATGATTCTTCCAACGTTGGCTATGGGGAGAAAACGGTCCTGTTCTTTGTTGCTGCTGTTGTTGTTATGGTGTGTGGTCGGGGTGCTGTTGCTCATGCTTGTCTTTAAGCAAGGACTTTCGGGGCTTCCCGTGTTGAATCCATTTGCCAAACTGCAATGGCTCTCATCGTCCATGACTCTTTGGGAAGGGAGGGGAATGAGCTTTTAGGATATTAAATTAATAATAATATTGCATATTAAACTGAAATAGAGGCATAAAAATAGGCAATTAAAAAGGGTTAGGACAAGTAAAAATCGAAAAGAAATATAAATAAAAATGGGTGCAGTGGATTTTCACCAGTGGAATCCCCCGGACTCGCTCTAGATAACACTATTATTGACAACTGAATCTCCATTTCTTGACCCTTCCGCGTATATATATATATATATCTATACATACGTCACGCAAAAGATGGATATACATAATCGCCATTTAGCAATTATATATTATGAAATTCCTTTGTATGAATTGCATGAATTATTTACGCCGATCAGTACCTTTTCAAAAAACTATTAATTAAAAAATATAAAACATAAAACGTGTTTTTCGTTGAAAATTACCCTTCGTACAGATTCTATGAAACATGTAGTACGAAATCATTCTGCACAGAAGAGTACAAAATCACGTGTTTATGTATTATTAAATAAATGTTAATTAAAAATAAAAAAAATAAGAAGTTTGACTTGCTTCTCTACTGATTTGTTTTAAAACTGACATATAAATACTTGAAAGCATGTAAAACCAAGTAACGTGAGATTTAAACATTTTGAAATAATTTAGTATACACAACAAAATTATATTCAAATAAAATAAAATAAAATGATAAAGTGTAAGTTTAAATATTTTTTATCACTCAAATTTACACTCTCTTTTTTTTCTCTTAAATTTAAAAGTGATTATTTTTACTCTCTAATTTGAAAATAGCTCACTTTTTATTCTTAGTTATTCTTTTGTGATCATTTTAGTTCTCAAAGATTAAAAATGGATTATTTCTAGATTAAGGAAAAAAAAATATTTTTAAATTTGAAGAACAAAACAAAAACTATACCCAAATTTGAGAATAAAAAAATATTTAAGGCTAAAATTTATCATACTCATAATTTTTTTTTTTTTTGCTTTTCAATCCGTCATAATATGCACAAACTTTATTTTATGATTTTATATATAATAAAACTCTCACCTTATATATCAAATCTGACTTCGATTTTCACATAAATAGAAATATTATAAAAGCCCAAAAATAGTGGCTTGGAGTTCAACTTGGAACAATTAAAAAATCACTGATTAAAGGAAGGGTCTTTTTAAGATGTTAAATTACAATAAAGAACTCAAATTACAAAGTTAAATGTTTAAAAATAGAAAAATTGTTGTCAATTTGGCGATTGTGAAATTGTTGACCTAGAATTCAATGCAGCAACCGTCTTAGACAATAGTAAATCAGAGAGGAATTTTTCATCACTTGACACCTGTCATTTTTTATTTTTTTTTTTGCTCCCGGTATCATAAATCATACAAGTCACCAGTAAAGTTGCTGAATCTCAACTGTAAAAATGGGCTTAGTTTGATGGCCATTCTAATCTACTTTGAACAAATAAAACTTTGTTGATAAAAGAACAAATACAATTTTAATCTTGATTTTCTTTATGGTAACTAAACTTGAATTTTTTTTTTAGTCTGACATAATAATCCGAGTTGAAGTACCGAAACATACTTAGCTCGTTATTAAAGCACAAGAATCTTTCTCTCAGGTAACTCTGCTAGGACATAGGAGGTCCTTCCTACAATCCTACCCTTAAAACAGTACTTGGAGATTCCAAGTCTCCAAGTAGAGGGCCAAAAGAGTGAGGCCCGGTCCAAAGGTAAAAATTGTTTGTGTATCGTAGTATTCCTGACGGTAAAAATTGTTGCAGCGAAACGTGTGGTAAAAGAAGATAAATATATAATTTTATTTTACGATAATATTTCTACTGTGTTTCTTCGTTAATTTATTTATTCTGTGTTTCTTCGCTACCAAAATAGCTCAGTTGTTTCCAATGGTCGCCCCTCCTCTATATTTCGTGGCTACCAAATAAAGCGTTAGTCTTTTCTTCTCCTGCATTGCCATTAATAAAATCACGACGTTTTCCACTGTCTAATTTTCCCCTTTAACCCATCTTTCAAAGCCCGAGAAAAAGCTACAGAGTCCATCTTTGGATTAAAGTTTGTAAACTTAAATTTGAATGAACATTTTTTTAACGGAGTTTGCTAAAACAACCTTGACATTCCTTTCAAATGAAACTTAGTTACAAGCCAAATTTAAGTGTGTAAACATACTTTTGAGAAAAACCAATTATATCACTAAAGTGAGTTTACTGGAACAAACTTAAGTTTAAAGAGCCTAAACATAGCCGAAGTCTGTCAATAAGTGCGTTAGACTGCTAGTTACGGCGGAATAATATTAATCCCTTACCAAAAATTGGTACAATCATTCTCTTGATCATACTAAAGAGAAAAGTAAATCCAGTTAAACCCTAGTCTTTCTAGTGTTATTGATTAATATATGGGACTCGTTAATTTAGTTCGAAGTATAGATGAACACAACCACTCCCCTCGTTTTTTGTTAAAACAAAAGGATTCCAATTCAAATGCTCCTTTTTTGTATATAAATTTATAAGACATGTACTAATATAATAAGCCTTTCAACTTCCAGTATTTGATTTTTGAACCAATATATTGCCCGTCCATAATTCAACCACATAACTACTACCAACTTTTGGTGAACATCTCACTATAACTTATCCAGAATTCAACTATTAATTACCAAAAGCCTCTACATTTGAAAGAATGTGATCGAATTTCCTCAACTATGGCACCATGTTATACAGTAAAAGACACCAACCCACAAACAGAGGAGATCAAAATTAATTACCAGAGAAAAAGAGACGAACACGTAAATGCCTAACTATAATGATACATAAATAATGTCGGGAGTAGAGTTACAAAAGAATTTTGAGCAGCCGAAACCCAAAAGTCACCCATCAATCTTGTTGGCATCTAAATTCTTAACCAATAGCATACTCGAGTGTCTCGAATTCTTTAGGCCGCCACATGGACTTCTGGACAAATAAAAGGCCCACCTTATCTTTAGAGTAAGTCATGCGAACCTGCCACTGCATAGACTTTACAATACTTTCAAGCTCGTTAATGATGTCAACCGTGTCTCGGACAATAAGCTTTCCCTCAGGCCTAAGAATCCGATCAACCTCAGCTACTACAGCTTTCAAATTACACCTGTTATGACCATTGAACATTAGCAAAACAAGAAAAATATACAGATCATTTTCTAATCTGATAATAAAGATTTTACTGTGGATGAATGAGAAATGATATAGTTGTTAGCACCTGTTCTTAAGGTTTGAAAATAGACGATCTGCATGAAGTAGATCATAGGACCTCGGATAGGTGCTAAATGATTCGCACCAATCATGATATATGCCAAAGAGACCTCGCTCATAAATAATAGGAAGTGTGTCCGGGGCATTCACTGAAATCACATTCATGACCCAAATATTCAAATCCTTCAAGGCTGCAGCAAACCTGTAACCCAAAAAACAAGATGTCAAAATGGCAATAATAGCAGGTGAATATGATTCAGAGTAACATGGGAAACAACAAATTTCGCTCACCCTCCATAGATTGATCTCATATCCATGACATTCCGCACATTGGCCCAATTAATTCCCATCCCATTAAGATAAGACTTGGACACTATACGTTTCCAGTACTCATAATCAGTAGTAAAATCTTCAGGGGCAGGCTTTCCATAAACTCCAACTTGAGAATTTGTTAACCAGTAAGGTGATTTGGTCAGTCTTGCTGGCCACTTCTCTGGCCATTGTGACCCACGTTCTGTCGAATTCACTGGAATTTTGTGCATGCAAGCTTGTAATGGAATGTTCCTGTTACCAGAGAGATTAGACAACAGCCGCATATTACACTTTTTTTGGGTGTATAATGTAAAGCAATCCAATTATTGCACAGGGGAAGTTTAAGAAAAAGGTAGTGTCAGAATCAGTGCCCTATCCTATAAAATTAATACTACAAGTTCATTGAAACTTCAGCAGATACTTCGAAAAGAAAACACTGTTCATTTGTAGCAGTATCGTATCATATCAAAAGGACGGTAGAAGGTTTGTTTTGCAGTTGTTTATATGTTTTATTCACACATATGTTCCTTGAGGGAAATTTGAAAAAAAAAAAAAAAAAATCTGCAATGTTTTTATATTACAGTCAAAGATGAATATCAACAATTAACTTAGTCAAAAACTCCTTTTTTCTGTTTTGATTTTAGTTAAAAAATTACTGTCTCAATTAACAAAGACATACCATGCTGCATTAGGATCATCAGAGTCTGGACACATAGGAGGCTCATTCTTAGATCGTTTCTCATAACATTCATTAGAAGTTGGCTTCTTGTACACAGCTATACCAACTCCATTAAGTTTATCCTTGCTGATGGACACAACTTCCCAACACATTGCTTTTGTTAGTGCCTTCATTTCTGCAAATTAATTCATAAAATGTCAGAATAAATGCAGCAACATTAAACTGCTTAACAGAGGCAGACAATGGTATATAATTATCTACCATTCCATATTTCAACATCTTCAGAACGCTTCTGATAAATAGGAGTAGCAGACCATACAAAGAAACCACCAGGTCTCAAAACTCTATTCAGCTCCAAAAGAAGTTTGCCACCTACACTTATACAAGCAGTAAGTCCAAAATAAAATCCAGTTGGATTTATACGAATTTTACATTAGGTACTCTATATATAATAAGGAAGTTGTCTTAAAATCTAAATGCCCAAGCAGGGGAAGTACTAAAATGCTACATAAAAAATTTCAAACTTGTATGAACAAGAATTCATCTAATCACCACAATAAAAGTTAGATCGTTGAATACCTTCTATATGCCACGGAACTCTACAACGTGCACAATGGACTAAATCAAATACTTTCCCAGGGTAGGGAAGCCTCTTTGTGCCCATCACAGCTGATATAGCAGGAATTCCTCTTTCAAGTGCAAATTGTACCTGAGCTTCATGTTCATCTTTTGGTGCCAATGACATTGTAAGTACATTTCTTTCAAAGAGAAAGCCACCAAAGCTGGCAACACCACATCCAACATCTAAAATCACACGTGTCTGTTTGCCCCAAGCAATATCAGGTACAGACTGCAGCATCAAAGTTCCTTATATTAAGTAAAAATACTCAACAACACAAAGAAAACATTGCATATCCACATAGAAAGCATAAAATTTTCTTACTCAGTACCATGTCCAACTTCTCTTATTGCTAAAGAAATTTATTTCCAGAAGTTCAAATAATGCTGATATCTCAATTAAATTTTAGTTGCCTCCTAGTGCAGCATATATGTATAGTTCATACCTACCTGATTTTTCCCTAGTTAGACGTAACAAAAATGTACCTTTACCAAGAAGTAGCATTTTTTCTCCTATTGCCAAAGAAGTTCAATCTAGAACCTCAAATCCAATAGTTGTTGTACTGCCACTTCTCTATCTCAACTCTCATTTGCTATTTGTTAGTCTGTCTACTAACATCATCTCGAGTTCCTATCTATTAGGGTCCTTCCCCCCAAGGTTAGACATTAAAAAAATTACAATCACTTATTTTATGTCAAGATAGTATCAGAACTTTTGTTTGCCCTGGATATCACATTAATGTAAAATGTTTGACAATTGAATCTCATACCAGTCACCTAAGAAATGCCAATGTTAGATCAACAAGATGCATGTCCACTCAAGATGGTATTGCCATCAAAGTTTTTGTTTTTTGGGTTTTGCTAATGAGTGCCTTTAGGGCATATGCTAAGAAATTAAAATATGAACTTTTTAAGTAGAAACATTTAATATCTTGAAAATCAAATACTTTTTGTGCCTTATGGTAATATAGCACATGCAACATGGATTTATGGAACATGCAGCAAAAGGTTATCCAGATTTATATACAAAGACTCAACACTAAAAGCAACTAACAGTCAACCCTGACAAGAATAGAGTATATACTTTACCTGTTGTATGGTGTCAATGTAATGAAGTGCACCGTGTTTGAATTGGGTTCCACCACCTGGAAAAGTAAGGTACTCGCCTGTAACTTTCACCCAATTCTGGTGCCCCTTATACTCAGCAAGCTTAGTATGTGGGACATTAGAATACCATACCTGCAGTAAAAGGGTTTATTATTTTGTGAAAAAATAAAATTTTAAACAAAGAATGATAATTGACAAGCATTTGTGTTGATGTCTACCTTCTCTCTGCTTTTGGGCCATTCAATTGGGCGTTTGTATCCTTCAGGAAGAGGGACAAGGCAGGTAGGAGGTTCTTCAGGACATTGCCTTTCTCTGTGTTCATAGTGTTTGGTAGTTGGAAGATTCCTAATTGCTTTTAAGTTGTCGAGGCATGGGATGTAATCAGGCCCAGCAGTGACATTGCACAGTTTCCAATTGTAGCCAGTAGATTGCTTGGAGGATACTTGAGACTCTTTTTCATTGTTTGACTCTGCTGCCTGAGTTGACCAAGAACCATTTTGAGTGGTACTTTCATTCAGAAGCTCGGACTGAGCCCCAGAAGGGTAAACCTCATCTGAACCCTGGGTGTTGGCATTGTCATCTGTTTTCTTCTCATTGGAGTTTTCATCTGACTCTGTGTTACCGCTTTGTTCCACCTTTTCTTCGGTCTTATCTGTTGTTTCACTTGCATCATCAGATTTCTTTTCAGTATCATCAGATTCTGATTTTTTCTCGCTCTCACCAGAATCAGATTTCTTCTCATTCTCTTCAGAATCAGATTTCTTCTCACTCTCGTCAGAATCAGATTTCTTTGCATTCTCGTCAGAATCAGATCTCTGCTCATTCTCATTGGAATCAGATCTCTGCTCATTCACATCAGAATCAGACTTTTCATTCTCATCAGTATTAGACTTCTTCTCATTCTCATCAGTATTAGACTTCTTCTCATTCTCATCTGAACCAGACTTCTTCTCATTCTCATCCGAACCAGACTTCTTCTCGTTCTCATCAGAATCAGATTTATTCCCGCTCACATTTGAATCTTGATTTTCTGTTTTTGTATCTTCAGAAGATTTCTCTTCAGACTTTTCGTCCAATTTCTCTACCTGTTTTTCTGGCAAATCAGAGTTTTTTTCAGGGGTGACACTACCATCCCCTTTGGTTGCATCGTCAGACAGATCACCCCGATTATCTTCAAACTGCTGAGAATTCTTATTAGAGGGGTCAGTTGCCTGTTCTTTCACCTCACTCTGTTCTTTCACCTCATCCTTATTCTCCTGAGGCACATCTACATTTGGCACTACAGACGACGATGTCATCATCCAAATCCCAAACAAGCAAAGAGCTACAAACACGACAATAGTCACAGTTGAACAGTAACTTGACGTCGGTCGTCTATTGTCTATTCTGGTATATTTCGCTTGAGCCATGTTGCCAGAGGGTGCAGTGGTTCACAGATAGTTTAGACCTGGACATGCACCAAACTACAATTAAACACCATCCCTAAACATGCATCAGTAGTGGCAACACTCAATTGCCAATATCTATGCAGTTAGATGGCAAAACACATGACATGAACTAACAAGTAACAAGTATCGCACGAAAATCAAATACAGAATGCTCACAAATCGGTATAATTTATAACATTGTCCAATCAGATAAAATTTCGAGGGTTTGGCAAAAACATAATACGTTTGAATTACTTAATTACTTAATACATGACATTGCCAAGTTGTGACTTAAAAAATTGATTCCGTGCACAACTGTAGAAGGCTTGCAGAATTCAAGGGGAAACACACATATTCAAATGTATCTTTCTCTCTCATAACACGAGAACATCGTCTTGTTAAGCAGAACGACCGGATCTAATAAATTCAACAAATACGAATGAGCTAGAATATTAAAATAGCCAGAAAAAACGGATCAGAAATTCAACGACAGTGAAATTTGATCAACGAAGACTCCGACGCATACCATTATCAAGAACTGCGGAACCGCGAAATTTTAAAGACTCAACCGATTGAAAACAGAAGAAAACACGCGTTCAACGCGAACTCAACATAAACGTTAGGCAAACACAGCCAAATTGCATGCTAAGAGAAAAGAAAGCGAAAGAAACGGTAAAAGGAAAATGTTCAATTAACAGAAGCGAAACCAAGAAATTTGAAGATTAAACGAAAGAAAGCAAGATTCCGATGAATATATCGGTAGATCTGAATAGCTTGAAATGAAAGAAAGATTAATTGGACGAACCTATGGCTATTCGGAATAAAGCGAATCTGAGAATGGGAGAGGAAGAGGTTATCTCTGCATTGTGTTGCGCATGGCAAAGGTAGAAAGATAAGTACGCGGAATGAAAACAAACTTGGAATTGGAGTGCGATCGTAAAGTGTTAGAGGTAGATATAATAATGATACGAGAGGGTGGGGTACGGCACCATTTGTCCATTTGGAGGGGAAAGTGTTCAATTCAGGGGCGTCTATTAGGATCATTTTTATAAGTTTAGAATGTTATTTTTCTTTTATTACTCATTCCAAATCTTTTTTAAATTTTAAATATTACTGTATTAACATTTCCATAAATGTTTTCTAATTATGGCTTTTGAAAAAAAAACAATACATTCAAAATTCTTATGAAGGTACAAAAAAAAATCAAATTTAGAGTATTCTAACTAATTTTTAAAATAATAAAAATTATTTAAATAGTTAATTTTTTTAATAAATATTTTTTTTATATACACGTCAAATTAAATTACTAATCGCATGTTTAAGAACCATAATTATACGATAACTAGGCGAGGTCATATTGGTTGGAGGTGAAATTTTTTATTCATGTCCGTAATATTCTTGAGAATATTTTAAAATATCAAACATATTTCTAATAATTTCTGTAAAGTGTAATTTTCAAGAAGTAAAAAGCATTTTACGTTTCAAGATTTTCTGAATGTGATGGGAAAAGGTAAAAATAAATAAATAATTAAAAAAGAAAAACAGTAGTGGCAAAGGTCAAAGGTTGGTAAACGAAAAAACTAGTGAGACTGGGAGAAAGTGACAACGGCGTGAAAGCCGTGAAACCGGTGGGTTCAACATTCAGCATGTTTGGATTTTGCTAAACACTCTTGCTGCGGTAATTTCGCGTGGCTATAGGTAAAATATCCGTGTACAAAATTAAAGAGGGGTCTTTCCTATTCTTTAGTTATACAACATTATCTCTTCTTTTCCTTTTTTATTATATAAGGGAGATAATTGATTAATTAATCAAATTCTCGGTAAAGCTTGCTCGTTAATTAAAATAATAACAATTTCTAACATAGTGTGATGCTTCCAACATTTTATTTTAAAAAAATAGCTGATACTTAAAAATAGATTAAGCATTTAGCATTTAGCATTTATATTTGAAAATAAATCAATCATGTGACTTAAAGACTTTATATCATGTTTAGATTTCAAGAAAACGATAAAAATAATATTTTAAAAAAATAAACTAAACTGAATATGACATGTGTTTAGAAATAACAAAATCAATTAGTTTGAATGAAATATATGGCCACATTTGTATTTGCAGAACTTACCCACGTTAAATAGTATTTTGTTTTTAAAATAAAAATTTAAATACGGGGATATTTCAATTCTTAAAAATAATAAATATTTAAGTCTTTTGAGTGATTTTTAAGGGAAAGAAATATCATATTCAACAAAAGCATGTTTTTAGTTGTTTGGAACATGTTTTTTCCAATCTTAACCTTTTTACCAAATGTCTATAAATAAGAAAGAAGGGATAAGCGCATAAAAATATTTTCTGGCCTCATATGCTAAGAAAAGTAAAGAAGATGTGATAGTGTCTTAAATTACATTTTTACTCTTACCATTTTTATCTCTCTCTTACGAGAAGTAACTATTTTTAAGGGATAAATATTTATACATTTATCACTATTTTTTTACTCAATCAAACGAATGGAGATAATATTTTCTTTTTATTTTCTATATTTTTTATTATTTTTGAAAACAAATCATGATCTACTTTTTTATTTTTTATATATTTGTCTTCCATTTTATTTCCTTTTTACAATTCAAACAATAGCTTACGTACTATTTAAGTTATGCTAGGTATCCCATTAAGCATGAAAATTCTATACTTCGAACTTACTCAATTTATGGCCTTCTTTTTCTTCCTTTCTTTTATAGGCAACTTATGACCTTCTTGATTAATTTAGCACCATAAATGAAAGATATTTATAAATACAATGATCAACACTCAACATCTAGTTGTCATTAATGCTACTAATGAGTGAAATTTGGGATGCCGAATATTTCCACGTTAACGGAGATTAGCGAGACTACACGTTACGATTCTTACTTAAAATCTTATGAAATAAAAGTAACAAAATTGTAGATTAATAAAGAAATAATGTATTTATCTTTAATTTGAAGAATTAAAGTAGATTAGTATTATGAGATACTTTAATTAAAAATAATAATAAATTATTATTTTCTGAATTTATATATCTCTTCACTTTAAGAGAGCGTTTGATCGGGAACAAAATTTTAATTTTTTATAAATATAAAGTTAAGAATGCTAATTTTTTATGTTTAGTATGTAATTTTAAAAAAAATAATACCCATAAATGTTGTTCGTTTGTGTCTTTTATAAAATTGTTTCCATAAAATGGTGAAATTTCTGGGAATCCAACAGTGTTGAGTTAAAAAATAAGTTTTGAAGGTACAAAAATATAACAATATCCTTATTCACTCTCCTAATATACTTATTTACGAGAATATTATATGGTTCTAGATACTTCCTATTTTTTTTTTAATTCTTTAAAAGTGGTCAAAGAGTTGATTTACAATCTTTTTAAATATTATTATCACAACATTTTAGAAAATAGTTTAGAAGAAAATAATTCAGTAAAAACTTAAAAAAAAATTCAAAAAGTATAAAATATTACTAATCATCTCAATAAAATTATAATTTTAAAATTTATAAAAAATATATTTAAAATAAATCTTATTCAAACTTATAATTTGATTCAATTAATTTTTATAATTTATTTTATTTTATGTACAAGAAAATTTTATAATAAATTATTTGTAATTATTAATTATCTTTGTAAAATTACACATTATCTGTATAAATCATTTACACAAAACTAGTAATAATAAAATTTAAATAATTATATAAGGAAAAATACCAAACAATTTGTACATTAAATGAAAATAAAATTACATAAATATATTTACTTTTGAATTTAATTCTTATAAAATAATTTTATTGTTATCTTATTAAATTAAATATTTTCTCAAAAATAGATTGTTAGTTATAATTATTTTGGATTATTTTTTACTTGGTTCTTCTTAATTATTTTCTGCTAATTATATGGATGAGACTTATTGGAATAGATTCATCCCCTTAGGTCCTCCTCTTCTTGTATCTTGTATCAATCGAATTTGTCATATTAGGCAGTGAATGTAGGTGAATACTTATTAGTATTAATTATGAACATCTCTTGTGGGGCCCTCATGTGTCTACATGTGTCTACCTCTCGAATCTCAACAAACAAATGCTGCCGCTGTTAAAGTACTCATTATTAAAAAAAATGTCAGATATAGGTCAGTTGCCTACCACTTAAGGGACAAAGTAAGAGTAGATTCAACGTGCAACTAATAATATTTAATATCAATAATTAAAAATATCATTAGAAATACAATATCAATCGAATAATAATATTTTGTGAATGATATCGTTAAATAAGATAAAAATAATGATAATTTATTTAGATTTTAAATTAGTATACAATTTTGTATAATTAAAAAGTAGAGAGAATAATTTTAATGTTTATATAAAAAATCATATATTTGCATAGAGTCGATTCATATAAATCTATCAAGTTAGTTGTATTGGGATGAATCTTTTCATTAATTATAATAATATATTTACCTGATAAGGTTAAAACTTTATATATAAAATAAATATTCCTCCTAAAATGGTTGTACAGATCTAGTGTGAATGTCAATGTCATTGGTTGTGTGCAGATCTACCTCACTGAGATCTAACGTGGCGCCCACCCTTGGCTCCTATGTGGATGTTTGAGGTCGGTGGCTTCTTTTTTCTTTAATTGGATTTAATTATTACACAGGAGGAGGAAAAATTCGTATAATAAATGTTAAAGTATAGGTAACGTCGCATCTCATGGAAGAAAGTGAAATGTAATGAACAACAATGGGTTGGAGACAAACTGTCATAGACGTGGTTCAAGATAGTCACGAGTTGGTTTTTCATATCTTACATCGTGTATACATAAGAATAATAACTAGTGTTACATTCGCAACCAAGGATGTATCTCAAATGTTTCCATCCATAAAGAGTTTGACTTTTAAAAATATAATTATTTTTATTTTTCACCAACACTCAATTAATCTCCTTTTTACTGCGTCTGCCTTAAAGATATCTCCTTAGTTAAAAAATATATAGGTGTCCAATAACTTATTCTAGAAACATTTAAATTAATTATTTTGTCTTTTTTTAATTTATTTTGATTATCTTATTTAGTGTTATTAAGTGTCTTATAATTTAGTCATATGAACTTCTTTTATATATTTTAGATAAGGAAATTAATGATATATACAAAGTGATAATTATAAAAAAAATATTAAATAAAATTAAAAATTAGTCATTAGACAAATAAAAATATGTTTATCTTTCATTATTATAAAATTAAATATTTATATAAAATAATAATAAGTAAAGATAAAAAAATACTAATATAATGTAATATTGATGACAAATAATTTTTTTCCTTAAACATGTGATTAGTTAAGAATTTGATATTTAAATATATGTATATAAAAATAGTTATTGAAAAAAATTAGTCCTTTAAATAAATTTTAGTATGTTGAGAGTCTTTAGTTCATGCTAAAAAAATAACTTAATCAAATCAGTTTGGTTCAAATTAATAAAAAACCCTGAATTAAATTAACTTAATTAAAAATAACCACTTAACACATCAACATCTCTATATTACGTAAGGTCAGTATACAAGTTTTGTGTTACAATATTACAATTTGAACATGAAACAAAGGCAATAACATCAACAAAGTAGCATATCAAGTGTTCTTTTATTCAATTGCTTTTATGCTATTTTTTGAAGAGATTTTTTTAAATCTAAAATAGTTGTTCGTCAAACATGTGCAAAGAGATACATTACTCTTTTTTACTATTTGTTCTTGTCAAAGTGAGGATATTGGATTTGTAGGTGTACGTTAGGTAAGGACTATATTGATAGAGGCTCATTGTCGATAATGATAAAAATATGCAACACTTCAATATTTAAGGGAATAGAGAATGTAGTACAGGAATAGAACAATGTATCTATGGATATCGGGTGTTTATGATTAATCTAATTCAAAATAAAATCATAAATTGATAAAAAAAAATTAAAAATTAAAAAAAAATCAAAAATTGAAAAAAAAAAGAATTTTTAAATTATTTTAGACTATTTTCTTACTTATCCTATCAAATCATCAAATTGAATTTCAAATGTAGTTTATAAAATCACACCAATCTAAATTGTATTGATATTTTTAATGCACTTGAGTTATTGTGTTTCATATACAACTTTATATATATAGTTTCATTAATATTGTTATTATATTTTTTATATATTAATCAATATAGTAAAATTATATATTTTTTATTTTTCTTAGTTTTTATTTTGAATGCATACATTCATAATCTCTTTAAGAAAAAAAAAATTATGTTGTAGGATAATTAATTGATTAATGACCTATTCTTTTTATCTTTTGTGTTTTTTATTTTTAAATGAGTTTTTAGTATACTTATATTTAAAGATATTTTGTTTATTTTAAAAATAATATTTAATATTTAAGTTAAATATTTTTAATAATAGTAAATAAAAATATCAATAAAAATGTATAATAAAAAGTGAATCAACCAATCTATTTCAAATTATATTTTATTAGATTGGATAAAACTTTTTTAAAAAAACAATTTAAATCGAATCACACATTATTTTAATTTTAGATAAGTGTTTAACTCAAAATCAATCCAAATCATTTCGCTTGTTTGCTTCTAATATTTATGTAAAGATGAAAGGGTTAGATGATGGGGTGATAGAAGGATTCGAGTTCCGTTAGTAGCTTCCATGTTGAATTTTGAACGCAAAAGAATTATTAATGTTACATGAGGAAGTAGTTTCAAAAAATATAGCAAAAAATTTGTTGTAATTATAATTGTGATGATAACGACAAAAAAATAGAAAAAGGAAATTAAAGTTTTTTTTGAAAAAAGAAAAATAAATTTATGAAAGAGTCACCACCAACGTTTTTTAAAAAAACATCAAAAAAATCTTGAAAGGATAAAATTGTTTATGAAAATAAATTTCAAGCTATTATAGGTAAAAAAAAATATTAGCATTATACCACATCTATCCCAAGATGATTATCTTAATTAGATGCGTAAAATTATTATGATTTCTAAATTATTATTTCACCCTTTAAACACAAACAAAAATGAAATTTATTATTGGAAGAGAAAAAATATATATATATATAAATTTATTGGTTAAGAGGATCGAGATTGTGTTTTACTATTAGATATCTCATTTTATAATGGAGAATTTAAAATTTACATAATTTAAAGAAATTTTGAAAGTAATTAATAAAAAAAATACTGTCTATTCATATTCAAAAATGATTGTAACAAATAATAAACTATCCATTTAACATTTAAAGAAAATTGAATGTGTACTATCTATTGAGATATAAAAAAGAGTGAAATAGAATAAACTAGCGTCCAAGAAATTAAAGGATAAACCACTTAAATGATTTCCATGCACATTGAAATTATTCCGGATATAATGGAAACTAATATTGCGTGGAATGGATCCTTCAAAATAATTAACACGCATTGGCACGCATATCCATGTAATTGGAAATCTCGAATTTGCTGTGCGTAAAAAAAAGTGGCGTCAATTTTTATACTTGCCCTTTTTAACATGCCTGTAGCTCTGGATTTGTTTCTTAATCGTTTTGGCCAAAGCAAAATAATTTCCAGCAATTTCTTTTATTTAACGTGCCAACTGAGAATTATGCCATGCTCCTCCTTTACGGGTTTGGTGTTAGAATTTAGTGGGACAATATAACCACGTGTAGTGGATGGTAGTAATTGACCCAATTAAAAAAATAAAAATAAAAATAAAAATAATAAATAACAATAAATAAAAATAAAAAAAAAAAAAAAGCTGCCCCATACGTGTGATTATGCTAAGTCTCCATCATCATGGGTTGACGATTCGTGGGCCGCGTAGCCTTCCCATTGGGATGTCCAGCATTATTTCATCATCTTTTTTTTATGACATTGGGCTAGTCCAAACCCGCCTCCCACACATGGGCCAACGATTTGGCATTCATCTTTTGATCCCTAAAGTGAAGTAGAGGTATGACTTTGACGGTCTTGGAGTGGTTTAATTGAGTCCAGCAATTCGCCCTCACCTCAACAGCATGCTGGACGCCCCGTGCTTCTTCAATTGGTGATTTTGGAATGGACTTATGGACCTCCGACATATGACATTATGATGAATTGTTCATGGGGAAGGTTGCGTGAGGAAGGACGTTCATTGAGGGAGCAAAGGATCGTCTCTGTTTCTATTTTTCCTTTCCTTTTTTTCTCTTTTTTTTAATTATTTTTATTTATTATTATTTATTATTAATTTTTTTTAGAAAAAAAGGGTACTTACAAAGTTTGTTCCAAAAAAAAAAGAAAGCACCAATCGTTTGTCACGGAGGTTAGAGTCCAACTTCTTGCTTACAAGTCGAACCTCGGTTGTTTGAGGTGTAGAAATGGGATGAGTCAAGGTGTACGAAAAGTTTGGTTGAATTGATATTTGAGTCATTAGACCTTTATTGAGCTTCAGGTCAGTATAAAACACTTCTTTAATTTATATTGAATCATAATTTAAGATTTTCTTAAACACAAAGATAACACAAGAGAATTTAGATTACTTAAAAATTGTTCTAGACTAGGATTTGGATCAATAATGGTCCACAAGGTTAAAAAAGCATGTAGTATACATAATGCTTCTTATGAAATTGAAATTTTGGCTAATATCAACATTTAAACCACGTAACAATTGACTGATATCTCTATGAGTATTTTTAAAAATAAACCAATTATATTCATAAATATATTTATTATTAAAAAGATAAGTAAGCAGAGTTATAAAAATCTCTAATTCAACATTATGAAGTATGCATTCTCAATTCTACTATTCATTTCTACCCTTTACATTTTACTGACTTTAAACATTAAAATTATTATATGTAAACTCCTCTGATTATAGATGAAGAGAAACTATCAATAGACACCAGAAAAAAAAATCTTCCGGTTCACTTTAAAAAATTGTTAGTGCAAGACATAATATTTATTCCCTAAAAGTTAAAAAAAGAACAAAACTAAACTTAATTTAAAATATTTTTATAATTGATCAGAGAACCTTAAAATATTTTTATTTTCATAGGAGTTTAAATCTCTCTACAAAATATAATGATTTCAACTCTTTACATTTCATTTAATGGCCTCTTACCAACTATCCATGCAGCTTCTCAATGATTTTTTTTTTTTGTCATGTTGCCTAAAATAAGTCACTAAGAAATGATATGATAGGATAATAATCTTACTATATTATAATACATTATTTTTTATATCAATAAAATATAACAGTCTTATCTGATTGTTTGTAATGTATTTTTTTATTTTAAAAAGAATATTAGGTTAGTAAGTATTAAGATAAGATCAATCTTTATTTTTATATATAATATAATATACTATAAAATATATATAATAACATTATATATAATATACTTATTTGTAGAATATATTTTAAAATAAAAAATCTATATAAAAATATAATAATATATTAATTTATATAATATATACGTAAAATAAAAATATAACAAATATAGTTATATATTAATTTATATTCAATATATAATAATATATATTATATATAATACAGTAATACATATTAATTTATATAATACATATGGCAATAATATATATTTTAGATAGTAATTTGTATTATATATAATAATATAATTTATTTACAAAATAGAATATATATATATATATATATATATATATATATATATATATATATATATATATATATATATATATATATATATATATATATATATAAATATAATAACAAATCTGATATATAGATCGAGTAATATGCTACATAAAAGTGTATAATGTATCCTTATCGTGTTATAACTTACAAGAGTGTGACATATCCAATCGCACTTCATAAATTATCTCATAACATGCGAGGATATTCCTATCGTCCTGAATCCTTGAGCTTTTCGTACTCAGCACCTATAATCTATAATTATAATCTACCTCGCATGTGTAAACTATAAATGAATTTTTGTTGCTAAAAGAGATATGACTCATCAACCTTTATTAATATTATAAATTTTATTTTCAATTGTTAGTATTTAAAAGGACTAAATACTCAACATTTTAATCAGAATTGTTCTCACAAAAATTTTGCTTCTTAATAATTTTTAATTAATAACTACTCAATTAAATCTTTTCCAAATAATGAAAAGCGAGAAAAAATATTTTTTTTCTTTTTAATTTATCTTTCTTGATTCATATTTTATTTTAATCATTTATCATTTACTTAAGTAATCAAGAACTAGTGATAAAGAAAGAGTAATCAAGAATTGAATTTAATTAGGTATAGTATTTGTAAACAACCCCAAGGGGACAATATTTTAGAGTTTTAAATATTTATTTTTATTATTTGTTGACGGACACACTTATCCAAACACGAATATTCTCACAGTAGAGGCTATATGAACTTTTGGCGTGACAATACACAAGTTAAAACATTTAAATACTATTGATAAAAAAAATTAAATATTAAGGTTTTGTCAATTTGCATGGCCACATTAACTTATTAGTGTGCCCACACAGTACACACTCGTTTAGCATGCTCGCATTCTAGTGGAAAAGTGTTGTTCTCTAATGTATTCCTTTACATGTGTCCACACTTCTGCAACATGGTCATGTTTGTCAAGTCTCCTTTAAATAATAATTTATAGCCTTCGAGTTGCTCTTGCCAATTATGGTAAGAGGAGTGAATAACCAACCAGACGAGAAAGGAATCTTCAAAAATTAAGTAAACTCTATAATTTTTTTTACTCATAACACCCTAAAACATACAAATTAATCACTCTCTTAGGGGAGTGAATAACCAACAACTGAAGAGGGAAATCACCATAAATTAAGTACAAAAACACAAACTAAATAAAATAACAAAATTCTATAAAATTTCTATAATTTTTATTCCTAACTTTAAATCATACAAGTTCATGAGTTCGATTCTGGTAGCCATAATTATATTATTTACTTTAAAAAAAAATCATACAAATTACTCTCTTAATGATTACAAATGTAGCTAATACATCGCTTATCAATTGTTATTAGCAAGTCAATCAACCACTCCTCCCAACCCTTACTCTCTGCAATCCAGTCTTCCTCTCTGCAGCCTCAGCTTACTTGAGTGACAGAACGAGTTTCGTTTGAAATTCATTGGTTTCACCCATTCAGAACTACCATTAAAGATTTTTTTAATTTAGGAAATAAACTTTTGATAACTTTCACAAATACCTTCTTTACAACAAATTTTTCATATCCATCTTTTGAACATTTGTACACTATTAATTTATATTCTTAAGCTTATTCAAATGAGTGTAAGTTAGTAAAACAAAAAATATGAAATATCCTTACCTATATCTACAACTCATTATTATCAATACTTTAATAGAGACAAATGTTAAATAAATAAAATTCACTTTATTTCGTATTTCTCTCATGTCACTTTTTTATCACCATTTTTTTTTTCTATTCATATTCTTTCTTTCTTTCTATTTTTTTTTTCATTTTCTTAACGAGGCAAGACATTATTGTTACATTTATACAATTTAAATTTAATTCCTTAAAGACAACCTAAAATTAAACTTAAATTTATTTGCTTATTCAAATAAATAAAATTAATTGAATATTTAATAAATAAAACTCAAATAATATATCATACTTCTATTTCTTTGTATTTTCAACTTTAAAAGAATACATAAATAAAAAATATAATTAATATTTCAGTTTAAATTATTATGTTTTAACTTTCTCAAATACCTTTCACTATTATTTTTATCTATTTTATGATAAATGTAAAAAAAATAGGTTGAAAATATAACAATTGAAAAATAATAAATAATATCTTAACCTTTTAAATAAATAAATAAAATAGATTTTTCTTCTAAAAATAAATAAACAAAAACAAAAGAAATAATCACTCAATTTATTTATACTCTTTAATACAAGAATATTATAAATATCTCATCCTTTATCTCGAAGAGAGATATGGTCGATTGTATGCGACACTCAAAATATTTATACTTTGTTTAATGTAGACTTATTTTATATTTATATTTCTCAAAATGCGCACCATAATGTCCTATTCTTTTAGTGATACTATTTATTCACAACAATTTATATATATTTATTTTTTTCATCACATTAAGTATCTTATTATGGTCATAAATATGTGATTATTACTATTTGTTTAGCGTCAAGATCCAGACTTATTCTTTTGATTCTTGAGCATGCCACCGAATCTCAGGTGAAAACTCACCATCATACGAAATCACGATTCTCAAAATACCCTCCTTTATTTCCTTAATGACATAAATGTCCCTCGTCAACCAAAGACGGCATCTTCTAATTGGATACCTGGCGGTGACACGAACGGGGCAGAACCAGTAAAACAATAGCATCATCATCATCATCATCACCATCACCATCATCTTCTTCAAGTTCAGGGCTAACTGCGTCTTTTTCATCCACAGACGCAGTGGATCTGCAATTGTGAAAAACTCGACACAACCCAATCGAGTCACAAGCAACTATCGCAGGTTCTTACGCCATTGCCTTTTTTCATTTTTTTATTATTATTATTACTTGCATACGCTTTGTGCCTCATTTTTGTGTAGTTTCAATTATGCAATTATGTATATGTATAGGCTTCTAGTTGAGTCGTGATAATTAGCAGGCGGAAACGGTTATATGGCAATATAGATGGTGTATATTTTGGATATGCATACATCGATTGGACATTTGTTTTGGATAATTGGAGATCTTGTTGAAATATTAATGGAGATACTGTTTGATTTTTCCCAAATATATCTGTCCTGTGTTAATATATCTACACTCTGATTGTGTCAATGGAATAAACGTGCGTGAAACGTTGGCTTAAGGGAAAGTTTGAGCCCAGCTCAATGGGCAGCTAGCTGTTATCGGTTGAATGTTCATGACAGAGGGTGTGTGTTTTGTGTGTGTGGGGTGTGATTATGAAGGTGAATATAGGCATGTTTAGGTAAAATTTTTAGTGAGCATTTACAGGAGAAGAAAATAAGAAGATAAAATAAATTAAAATTTTGGTATGAGTTAAAATTAATTTATGTACCTCAACTTTTTGGAGAAAATGAAGTTTCTATAAAGTTAAATGCATAAGTTGTTTTTAACTTATGAGAGAAGTTTAATTCGTTTTAGTTTTTTATTTCCTTCTCTTATTATGGAGAAGTTTATTCAACTTATGTGGTTGTAAGTGATTGTTATTTGTTTTCTTGGCCTATTAAAGCAATTTTGAATTTTTTTTTTGTGGGGGGGGGGGGGATGAGACTGGACTTGGCATCTAGTGAGGCATTTGGTTTGTACTTTACAGTAACATGGTTTTGCATATCAACATTAGCAAGGAAACATAAATGAGCAGATATATAGACTTAATTGCCTGGATACTGAAGTCCAGCTCTGTCCATTTCTATATTTTATTTTTATTTGTCTTTCTGATCCATTTATTCTTATACTTACACAGATAAGCCTCTAGAACAAGAAGAATTTTACTAGGCATATTGTGTGATGGACATTTCCTGAATGTATAGACAGAGTCAAAGATCTGTATTTGCTGTAGCAATTAAGCACAGATGAAAGGAGGAAATAGTTATAGCTTTAGAGGGAGGCATATTTGCCTGGCTCTGGTTACTCTTGTTCTTTTTACCACGTTACTGTGGTCATGGCAGAGAAATCCAATAATAGCCATGACTTTAAGATCAGCTCAAGAATGGTACCGCTTACCTTCAGGTCTGTATTCCAGCCAGGGATATGCATAATGACATTTATCATCTCTCTCTCTCTTTTGTACCTTGGGGCAAACTGCTTTTGAGTTTGAAAACAATTTATATTGTATTTCAACAAAATATAAAATAAAAGCTGCTTGAAGAGTAGATAGACTTTTTTTATAGAAACGAAGATCTTACTAGGAGGAAGGCTAACATAATAAGATACACACAGTCACACACACACAAATATCTCACTGGATATCCACTATTGGAATTCCCTTAAGAATATATATATACTTATTTTTCGTATATGAGGTGACATTAACTGTTGCTTTTGTGGAAAAGTTGAACACAACACAATAAGCTCATATCACTCAAGGGCATATCAAGAACAGTAAATCAAGATTTACAAAATGGTACATGTATATTCCTGTCTTCTTGTATGTGCTTCTTGAACTTCGACTAATTGATAGCGATCTTGATATCTATATGATGAAACATAACTTACAAAATAGTTATTGCTTTTGGCCTTATAGAATTTCTGTGGTAGAAAATAAACACTGTTAATTGCATGTGTGTCCATCAAATTCCCTAATGCAATGGTCAACAAGATTGACATTTGCCATTCTTTTATCTCTTTTAGGATCTGTTTTTCACTGTTCCATTGACTAATAATTAATTGATTCTTATTTCAAATTTGTTTTGTTGCCATTTTCTGTTTGTGGTTTGTAATTAACTACCTTTTTTTTCACCTGCTATTTTGTGTTATTAACTGTATGCTGAGGATTTTTTCTATTACCACATCTGCTTAGAATTTTCTGCGGAAGCCCCAATTGATTCAGTGGGAACTTCAACACTGGAAAAGGGTGTAGCAAAAAATGGAACAAAAATTCAACTTGATACTGAGGATATGGCAGCTGTAGATTCTATACCTGCAGAATCTCCAGAAACTCAATACAATCAAAATGTCACGTCTTCTTCTAGAAGTAAAGGTAGATTATTCCTGTTCTGTTTTTAAACTCATTAAACTTAACTTTGTCTGCTACTCTATGAATGCATCTCTATTATCATTAATGTTCTGCAACTACCTGTTCTTTTTTGGGCTATTATCTTTATATAGTTGTTTCTGAGAATGTGCTTGGACAGCTCATTGGGCTAATGAGTAGTGCTCTGCACTGTACCCACAAAAATAGGCAGAATTTTGCAATTAAGGGTGGTTGTTAATTAGACAAAGTGATGAGGACTCTCATCCACCCTAGAGTCAATAAGCATGCCAATGGATTCTGGTTACCCTGCTGTTAAAACTTCTGGATAAGTAGTGTTTTCCTAGCTATTTCACTTCAACTACTTGCTTATGTAGAATTCAAGTTGATGATAATATTGACATAAGAAGGTTTCTCTTCAAGCATTATAATGTCTTAAAACTTGTTGTTCTCTTTGAGTTGGTTGTTGCTTACGTTGAATTCAAGTTGTATATAATAACAACATAAGATGGTTTCTCTTCAAGTATTTTAATGTCAAAACTTAATATTTCCTTGGGAATCATAAGTTGTTTGACTAGAGCAATTTGTTTTTCTTCTTTTCCTTGCTCAAGTTATGTAGTAAGTATTAATTCCACTATCATAATTACAATTCTTACATCTTCATGAGTCGTAACTGGCTTCCATGAATTTTTGCAACCTCAGCCTAGAAGTTGAATTCTGCTTTCAAATCTTAAACTTCGATATATTACTTCATATAGTTTGTGGGTGTATTTTGAGATCTTAAAGAAAAAGAAGGAAAAATTCTTACTGAGAGTCTCCTGATGCAGAATGGATAAGCATATTGAAAGACTATTGTGTTATTGGGCAATTATGTTATTATTAGAATTTTAGAATTTCCTCTTATTTAAAAGATATTTCATTATTTTGAGATATTTTGAATAATTGATTATTGATGTTACTTCTTAGAATATCTGAAACTTGAGTTGCATAAATATTCTCCTCCCTAAAGGAGCATCCCAGGTTTGTTTATTAGGGGATTATCCTACCAAAAGAGTACCATGGTTTCTTAGACTGGGAAGTACCATCTTTGTAGCTACATGTTCATTAGTACAACCTAGACTTCCTAACTGGTGACCTTGGTATGGATATTGGCCATAATACAACAACTAATGTGGCAGAAAATTAGCAAATATTCTGCAGATCATGTCTTTTCCTGATTCAATATGCTTAAACTTTGTATCTTTATTCTTCAACGAAGTTCACCGGTTGGATTTAGTATTGATTGGATTTCTCCTTTTGAAGTTTGTAATTATGCCAAGGGTAAGTGGGTTGCAGACAGCAGGAGACCACTGTATTCCGGGTTCAGCTGTAAGCAGTGGTTGTCCTCAATGTGGGCATGTAGAATGACACAACGACCAGATTTCTCATTTGAGGGATATCGCTGGCAACCAGAAAATTGTGATAGGCAAGAGTTTGAACGGTCTGCATTCTTGAGAAAGTAGGTATAATCCTTTCTTTTCCTTTGATCTAGTTGTTAATAGCACATACATCTTTCAACTAGATCATTATTAGGCTGCTATGTTTCTTCAATGGTTTGTACGTCAAAGTGCTTAAAAAATTCTGATTTTATTTCAACATAAATAACTTTGCATTTTGCATTTTGATTTGTATTCAATTGGTACTTTTTGTATTTTATTAAATCAGGATTTCTAATCCTTTTTATTTTCTTCTGTTTTCCTTTTGGTTAAAAAATATAACAGAAGTACATGAATTTTAATTTACACAGTAGCTAGTCAGTGGTGTTTAATACTAATGTGGAATGTAGGATGCAGGACAAAACAATTGCATTCATAGGGGATTCTTTGGGCCGGCAACAATTTCAATCTCTGATGTGTATGGCCACTGGTGGAGAAGCGAGCCCAGAGGTTGTAAATGTGGGATGGGAATATGGTCTGGTAAAACCACGTGGAGCTATTCGTCCCGATGGCTGGGCTTACAGATTTCCCAAGACTAATACCACCATCTTATATTATTGGTCAGCTAGCTTATGTGATCTGCAGCCCCTTAACATCACAGACAAACAGACCGATGTTGCCATGCACTTAGATCGCCCTGCTGCATTCATGAGTCGGTTCCTTCATCGCTTTGATGTTTTGGTTCTTAATACAGGACACCACTGGAACCGGGGGAAGCTTAACGCCAACCGGTGGGTAATGTATGTTAATGGAAAGCCAATTGAAGACAAGAAGATTGCAGAAATTGCAAATGCCAAAAACTTAACTATCTACAGTGTAGCCAGATGGCTTGATTTGCAACTTGTCTCGCATCCCCGGCTCAAAGCTTTCTTCAGGACTATATCACCCAGGCATTTCTTCAATGGGGATTGGAACACTGGTGGAAGCTGTGATAACACTATCCCTTTAACCAATGGAAGTGAAATTACGCAGGAAGGATCTATTGATTCAACTATTGAAGGTGCACTCAAGGGTACAAAGATTAAGATACTGGATATAACTGCTCTTTCGCAATTGAGGGATGAGGCTCACATGTCGCGCTACACTATTAGAGGAACTCTTAATTCTAGTGACTGTTTGCATTGGTGCCTACCTGGAATTCCAGATACGTGGAACGAACTCCTTGTTGCTCAGATATAGGCTCTTTCATAGTTTAGTCACCTCTTCTTGCTTACAAATGCATTAGTAAGATGTTTAGGGAATTGGAATCTGTCTATTATTTACTGTCTAGGAATATTATTTTCCATCCAATGTATTTCATTTATTGTTTTCTCTCTAAATAGGAACAAGTAGGGAGATCGGACAGTTCCATTTCACACTTTCATTTTCAATGAAAGAACAATTAGGTGAAAACTTATATATATGTTTTGAACAAAGTCGAGGATGAACATAACCACCCCAGGCATGAGCTAAATACCATAGGCTTGGCCATAGTTGGCGTGGCCTTTATTGAGGAATTTGAAATGATTTTGTAATTTGTATCGATGTATTTGTATTATAATTGGTTTCCATAGGAACAGTGTGAAAATTTTAATTGTTGAGACTTGTAATAAAATGCTTTTATGTGCAGGGACGGAGCCAGATACAAATTATTGGAAGGGTCAATTATTAAAATTCAAGTTCATCTAATAAATATATAATTATTAATTTCATAGCATATTTTTAAAACTTTCTAACAACATATAAAAAAATTATATAAAAAAGATAAATTAATTTTTTTAAGACCTAAGATTATAGTTATCATTTCACATTCTATCAATTGTTGCTTTATGAAATCTAGTTTGACTTTTTAAAACTTTACTAAATGGCATGTATAGATTCCTACGCTCGATGACAACAATATGGTAGAATTTTTTAAAAAAAATAACAATGAGAACAAAGACAAAGGGAGAAAAAAAATGAAGAATAGTGACAAGAAGAACAAATATTTTTTAATGTTTCAAAATTCAAATTATTAATTTTCTTATATAATATTTATAAGTTTCTCTCATCGACAAAGAATAATAAATAATGTTTAATTATCAAATTAATTATGATTAAAGAAAAGACTAATAATATCATATGATTGTAAATATAATTATTTATATAACTCTTAAAATAATAATGGATTGTGGAAAAAATACTATTAAAAAGAGAAATAAATTATACTTGAATATTATATATATATATATATATATATATATATATATATATATATATATATATATATATATATATATATATATATATATATATATATATATAACTATCTCCATAATAAAAATTATAAAAAGATAAATATCATTATTTGCACAATTAAATCCCTTAAATAAAAATAAATATCTTACATGTTAAAAAATGTAAATCTTATAGTGTTTGAGGAGTCAGATAATTCACTTACAATTATACTAATTTGTAATGTTAAAACAATTGTATTAGTTGTTAGTTGTAAAAAAGATTGTAAAAATGAAAAAATAAAGAAAGATTTTAAATAATTATATTGATTAAAAAACGAATATTCACAACTCTAAATAACATGATACAAAAAAGTATAGAAAATGAAGCAAAATACTCCTAATTATGAAAACAAACTTAATCGAAATTATAAAATAACTTTCTGTTCAAAACAAGAAAGAACCTAAGTGAAAAAAGTGAAATGCCTCAAATAAATCCGTCCCTGTGTAAAACAGCATTTATTATCTAACTGGTTACAAGCTAATCTATCCGAGAAACGGAGTGGAAACCTGAAAATTAGATGGAACCTGATCCATGGGATCACTGTTTGGTTCTTTGGAATATCAGAAATGATTTCGTTTTCAACTCAAAAAACCATTTAGTTCTTCAAGTCGTTCATCGTATCGCAAGCCATGCAAAGCTCATTTTTTTAATACCCATGAACAGGTCATAGCTGACATATAGTACTTGGCCCAATTATGTGTAAGTTATCATTTTCCTCGTTTTTTTTTTTAACCAAAACTCACTTTTTATGTCAGAATAGTTTAAAATAATGGATAATTATGTCATTTTAGTTTTCAAATTTAATTAACTTTTTCACTTACCTCAATCATATTTTCTCTCTCCTATATTTGCTCTTACATTAGTTATGTATGTGTCTGCCCTTATTTTACTAACCGAAGCCACTTATCTTTCTTACTTTCTCTCACTAATCTTAAACAAAGGTTATCAGTTTTTGAGGATGAATGATCTGACTTAAGTTGTTCTCAATCTCACAATAATTAATAAATTTTGTGCCATTATATTTTGTTGGTTAGGTCATATACAAGAAAGTAAAGAAACAAGTAATATAATTGGTAGTGTATGTTTGGACCAATATTTGTAAAATTGATTTTAGTTAAAGCTGAGTATAAAATAAAATGATTTATTTTTTAATATTTTTATCCTAAAAAATTTAATGTAACAAAATTTTCAATCCTATGTAAAAATTATTTTTTTATCACTTATAATTAAATCGAAATTTGAAGACAAAATCAAATTTATTTAACAATAATAAAATATTTATATTTTTACTAAAATTACATTTGACGAGAGACATATTTGAATACGTTTTTAGAGATACATATTTGGCGTAAATTTCTATGTATCACCAGAATTCACCAGTTCTAACTTTTATATTTTTTATCCATTCTACGTGATAAATTATATTATCAACATATTTTCAAACACACAAATCATTTGATATTTTTTACTGTAAAATCAAGCCCACTCTTATGGTTTAAAGTTGATAGATTTGATTTAAAATCATTGAATGTAATTAAGAGTTGTACCTAAATTATTTTGAATCATATATTTGCAATTACATTGAATCATATATTTTGAAAATTGATTTTATAACTTTTTAACAAATAAAAAATGGTTATCTATTAATGAAGGTCGAATATGTATGGTGGTTAGAAAAAAAAGTTGGACTGGCTATATTTAATTATGTGTGTGGATTCTTGTTTATAAAAGGTTATTTTAATTATTTTTCTTAATTTTTTAATGTATACTACATATTTTATTTATCACAAGCTTGTTAATTGTGAATTGAAGTATGCCATATTATATTGGCATATAACAGCTTTAAAAAGTAACTAGAAGTTTAGAACACCGAAGTCATGCTGGCAAGCTTGATAAATATCACAACAAATATCAATTGTTAAATTTAAACTCAAATAAGAAATAAGAAAATATCAACATCGGTAATTCAAATGATTCATACTTGAATTCCCTAAATAAAATATTGGGTTAAAATCTTGTAAACAAAAAAATATGATTAAGAAAAAAATTCATTAAAAATAATTAATCAATTTTTTGAAATTAATTATTAATAAAATTAATGTCTTATACTTTTTTTTAGATTTATTAAGATATGGTATTTTCTATTTTTAATATATATATAGATTTATATAATTCAATTATTGGTTCGACCAATAAATCAATTAGTACTTTTAAAGTCTAACCAGGGTGTTTGGTTGGAATATAATTTAAAACATAATTGGACGCTCTCTTTTCATGTTCAAGAATTAAAATACGTACTTTTTATGATTAATTAAAATTTAAAAATTTTGTGAGTTTATTTTTTATTTAATAAATTTTAATCAAATATAAGAAAATGAGTTTGAAAAAATATTACAAAGTAGGAGTATATTGCCAACATTGTTATGCAGAGGAAATTCATTATGTGTCGTGTTGATATGGCCATACTTCGAAATTTACGATCATCGAATCCAAATTCACATCACATCAAAAATTACCTATCAAACTCCGTTGGCACCTGATTATTTTATTTTATTGTAAAATGTGAACTTCACCTTTCATTAGCCAAAACGACGTTGTTTCAATTATTCTATTCGCACACATCCTCAATAGAATCTCTCCCCCTTCTATAAACCCATACCTTAGGGCGCGCTTTTTCCCGGTCACCGCATCTCCACCGCAGCCCCGTCCATTTCCGACACCGGCGCCGCCTCTCTCCCTCCCTCAGTCGCTCTTTGTATTTATACTTCTTCTATAAGTTATAGCAATGGGCTTGTCAACATGCGCAGAGCTATCGCGTTGTTTCGCCGCAGCATCGGCGAAACCTAATTCCGTCAAGTCCAACGGCACCGCCATGATAAGCCACAGTTTACGCACTCCAATTGGCCGTTACGGCGCGGTTTTAACAATATCGAGGTCGAGGAAGGCCAACAGAATAGTTGCGGAAGCTGGTCAAGGTCTCACTTATAGAGACGCCGGCGTCGACATCGACGCCGGCTCCGAACTCGTGCGCAGGATAGCGAAGATGGCGCCAGGGATTGGAGGCTTCGGCGGCTTATTCCCTCTCGGTACCTTTGACTTTTTCACTCTTTGTTTCGTTCCTTATGATTCGATTCTGATTGAACTTGTTTTTGAGTAGGTGACTCGTACCTCGTTGCTGGCACCGATGGCGTGGGAACGAAGGTGATGCTTGCGTTCGAAACCGGAATTCACGATACGATTGGGATTGACCTGGTAAATGTTTTGTGGAAAGTGATTTTTTATTTCGCGTCGGCGTTTCGGTTTGGCTTTGGTGTTTTGAGCGTTGTTGTTTTTTTTAAGGTTGCTATGAGCGTGAATGACATTGTTACTTCGGGGGCGAAGCCTTTGTTTTTCCTTGATTACTTTGCCACTGGCCACCTTGACGTGGACGTTGCTGAAAAGGTAATGGCTGTGTGTTTGAATTTGGAGTGTTTGAGAAAGCTTATTCGTGTTTCGTTTCTTGTTTAATTTCCTCTTCTTCAGGTTATAAAAGGCATTGTTGATGGTTGCAAGCAATCTGATTGTGTTCTTTTGGGAGGAGAGGTAATTGATATGTTTTGTGGTTTATTTTATCACTCTATCTAATTGGATGTTCGTTGGTCTTGCTATGTCATGTTGTGATCAAGTCGGGGTAGACAATGTGAAGGAACTGGACCATTTGTTGCTAAAATGTAATTTTTTTTTTTTAAATTATCGCGAGTCTTGGATATTGAGGGTGCTTAGGTGAATGATTGGATATATACAAGAAAAGATAAGATTGGGAACTAATGCTTGTGAGAAAAAGTGGAGGAACACTGGTTGTAGGGTGGCTTTGTATTGTGAGAAGACTAGTAAAATAAAGGCTTCATTGAGAAAGGATTGAAATATTAGCAGAAGACCTAAGGAAATATTAGGAAAAGATAAACCACTGAAGAAGACCTTGCTCTAAATGGTTTTATTGAAATTTTGGTTTGCCTAATAGCAATGATTGATTCATGTAGCCAATGCTACCTGTTCGGTTTCTTTGTTTTTGTTGTTTTATTGCATGTCTACAATATATGTTTTGAGAGCCGCCAGTCATTGTTTGCTGGTTTAAATAGTGCATGTATTCTTGGATCTAGACTTGTTTATTCAATCTATAATAGATTTTTGCAATCTTACATTGTCGCCAAGATGATTAAGCACATGAATACATTGCTGCCAATCTCTCTGCTGTAATAAATAAATACTCTTTTCTCACACAAATGCTCAGCCACCTGCAATATAAATGTGTATAAAGAGATTGTATGATATTTTATGTTTCTCTTTTGCACTTATAGTTATTTTATATGCTTCTCAGACTGCAGAGATGCCTGGTCTCTATAAAGAAGGTGAGTATGATCTTAGTGGATGTGCAGTTGGCATTGTGAAGAAAGATTCTGTAATCAATGGCGCAAACATTGTTGCTGGTGACATTCTTATTGGTCTACCATCTAGTGGAGTTCACTCTAATGGTTTCTCACTTGTAAGAAGGTTGGTTTTGAGAATAGGATCTATAAGATTTTATTAAATTATCATCAGTTACTGAGATCTACTAATATATCTTAACAGAGTGCTTGCTCAAAGTGGTCTTTCACTGAAAGATCAACTTCCTGGTAGTGATATTACAATTGCAGAGGCTTTGATGGCCCCAACTGTTATCTATGTTAAACAGGTCATTCATTATTCTTGATGACATACTTTAAAATGCTTTTTTTTTTTTTTTTTTTTTTTTAAATCCCTCGACTTACTCTTGTCTTTTCAAAATAGGTACTTGACTTGGTTAGCAAGGGAGGGGTGAAAGGAATGGCCCACATCACTGGTGGTGGTTTCACAGATAACATACCACGAGTTTTTCCAGAAGGCCTTGGGGCTTTAATATACAACAACTCGTGGGAAGTACCTGCAGTGTTCAAGTGGCTTCAGGAGGTAATACATCTTTCCAACAATTATATATTTTAATTTGGAAACAAATTACAAAAGTATGTAGCACTATATTGATAACCTCTCGCATTAGGCTTACAATTATATATTTTAATTTGGAAACAAATTACAAAAGTATGTAGCCCTATATTGATAACCTCTCGCATTAGGCTGGGAAGATAGAAGACTCTGAGATGAGACGGACTTTTAATATCGGCATAGGGATGGTCCTGGTAGTTAGTCCAGAGGCAGCTAATAGAATACTCGAAAACAGAGGCGAAACAGAGAAATTCTACCGCATTGGTGAAGTTATAAGCGGCAAGGGAGTGACCTTTAGTTAGTTTTAATTGAGTTTTTAATCATGTTGTATCTTTCTAATACTTGCGTGGACAATTTCTCAAATGAGATTTTAATTATCAGTTTATTTGGAGCCTAATAATTTCCCCTGCATAAATGTTAAAACGAAATTTGCAGCAATTTTGAGGATGCACTTGAGTCAAGTTTCTAGGGAAAATCATGGAGGTTTAGGGCCCCATTTGTTACAGATTAAAAAATTGTGATTATGATGTAAAATAATTTAGTGATTAATTTTTAGAGATTAAAAAAAAAACAGAAGCTAATTTATATTTTTTACAATAATACAAATTATTTTTTTAAAAGTAGCTGGTTTTTATAAAATAGTTTCTAATTTTAATCAGATTTTAGAATTTTTTTTACAGTTTTTTCTTATTTTGTAAAGATAAAACAAACACATAAAAATTAAAATAATAATAATTTAAAAAAAATCATGAAAAAAGTAATCTTAATTGCGAAGCCAAGGTGGGATCTGGTTTACTTTTTGCATTTATGTCCAGCTGATCTGTTTTTGTTTATTTTTATGATTATTGTGCATGTACTCTTCAAGGCCATTGGTGATCTTTGTACTGGATTCTCATTTTCTCAAAGAAGTTAAAGAGTTAACTTCATACTCAACTCCCGCTTTACTAGCGATACTTCTATAGGCAATTCTTCCACCGTATTGACCCAACACCTATCAAATGAGTTATTCTTATTAGAGACCATTGAACAATTTCTATGGTACAAAAACATGAGTTCACATTCAAGTTATTGCCCATAACACTATTTCACACATACAAAAAAATCCATAACATTGAAATTGTTATACATATAGAATAGATAATCATCTATTATTATTATTATTATTATTCATTTTTTTTATCATTGTTTGCATAATTTTTACCTAATAGAAACTAAAAAATACATTATTTATGAAAGAATTGTTGTTGTTGTTATCAACAGTTTTTGAAAGAAAAATTATAAGTTTTAGAATATCTTTTTAAAACTGCAAACATCAAAATTTTAAAAATTTAAAACTAAACCATTCCAAACAGAACTTTAATCATTATTTTTTGCGGGGTGGGTAGGTGAGGCTTTGTCCTACCGAGTTCTGTGTACCGAAAACAAATGTAAGTAAATTTTTCGTGTATTATATTAGTATTGTTAAATTTAAATAAAATATAAAATTTATAAGAGATAAAATATCATCGCTATTAAATAATGGTAAAATCATGTATCTTAAGCAAGAATAAAGTATAATAAAAGATCTTTTAATTGTCAATAATAAAGACTATTTTATAGAAATAAATCATTTGAATCTAGAAACATAATTTCTATGTATATTAATTACTATAGAGTATTAAAATTTAAAATTCAAATACAAATATTAAAAGTCATCTCAATTAAAAACGGATATTTAAATTTAATATATAAAAGTAGATTTTATAGAGAAAAATAAAATGATCATTTATGCACACCAAAAGATTTTAGAAAAAAAAGTGTTTTTATTCTCTATACTTTTGGTCAAACATTTTTATATTTTTATATTGATGAATTTGATTTTTAAATATAAATTTACTACTTTTTAACTTTGAAAATATAATAAATTTTTAGAATTGAAAGACTAAATTTACATATTTTTTTTAAAGTTTGATGATGAAATTTATTGAATATGAAAATCTAGAATTTTTTATCATGTTTGACAAAAAAAAAATGTAGGGACTAAAAACATATTTTTAAAATTTTTTATTGATATATATGTTTAGATCCTAAGGAAGAAAAAAAAAGTGATTCGTGTCTGTATTTGAAATTTAAAATATTTTTTAAAAATGAATTCAAAAGAAAGAAGAGTTGAAAGAAAACAAAGAAAAGAGAAGGAGAATAGTTCGTTTCCCTTTCCTTTCCTCTTTTCAAAGTTCTAATTTTTTTTTCTTTAAATTAACATTAAGGAATTACATGGTTGAGAATAATTTTATTGTTTGACTAATAAATAAATAAATTTACACGTGCAAATAGTTTTGAGAGTCAAAATAATTAGGTGATATATTTCAAATTTGAAGTCACGTGACATTTTTTATTCAAATACATGCATATATAAAAGTTACTATTCTAGTATTGTCATTAACAGAAGCAAGTAAAAAATAAAATACAAAAATTAATCTATTTAAACTACTATTTTGTTCAATCAAATCTTGGAAGTCACCATTAATGGAATAAGGGTTGAAGTTTTAAACTTATTTATTTTTTAATATAAATGATCATATTAGAATTGAATTTAAAAATATTTTATAAATTTATTATACTATCATTCAATCTTACAGTATATTTATTGATATTTATAATAAATATCATAAAAATTACACTAACATAATTTATAATTAGATAACAATGTCATCTAATTTTTAATTTTATTATATAAATGTAAAATTTATTATATGACTTTCTATTGACAAAGTTATAATATTAAAATCCAATGTTGTAAAAACAAAAGATTCAATACTGTCAAATTAAACAAAGAGAATACTGTTAAAATATTCTTTATACACACCACATAAATAGAATATTAAACAAAAGCTCAAAATCTAGGGGATGATGAGATTGAGAAAAATGGTTTATCTACGATTGAATACATACACGATACAACAAGACTAGTATACCGTTGACCCCGCTTTTTTTTTTTTTTTTTTCAAAGCAGCGTTAAGGAATGAAAATGAATAAAATTTGAATAAAGATCAACTTATTTTCAAGATAAAAAAATTTGTTAAGGACTAAAGCCTTATTTAAGTTTAATCCACTAGAATGAGTTGTGGGATAAAAGATTTGAATTAATTGCACGAGATTTTAAGTTTAAATTTCATCTTCATTATACATAATAAAACTTATTTAAACTTAATATATACAATATAGAAGTAAATATTTGCAGTACCCAAGAATCATAGTTTTAGTAAATTTATTTTGAATCCTATATTATTTGAATCGAGTTAATTGGACTTGATTTAGAAAGTTTTTTTTTTTTTTTTTAAAGAATCAAACTTAAAGCCTTATTTAAAAGACCTAAAATCCATGCCACTTAATTCAATAAATCATGTTAAAGATATAAATTTACATAACATGAAAAGAAAATTTTATATAAAAAATATGCTAATAAAACACAATTGAGTTTTTCCATGAAAATTGTATATATCATCATTTTACAATAGTAAATATTATTTAGTTTCGAACGAATATGACATAAATCTAAGAAAGCCAAAATTTCTAGTAAAATTGTGAACAGTACATTATTTATCCAAGTTTTGAATGCAAAGAATATAGATGTTTTTGACTTCTGAAATTTCAATTCAATGAAATCAATGTTCATGGTCTTTGCGAAATTACATGCATATGCACGCACGCGTTTAATTAGATGCTTTGGGGCCAACCAATGTCCGTGTGAAAGGAAGAATTGTTGATAATTCTTTGCTTCTAAATAATTTGTTTTAATTCCAAACACTTGATTTTGACATCAATAATATTATTTACGACTATTTACTTTGCCTTTAAAAAGGTACCTGATTACATTAAATCTTATATTAAATATATCACTATTAGAATTTCTCTTATTAAATGTAAATTTTATATAAAAAATCTCAAAAAAAAATTTTTTTTTACGAAATTTTTATATGAATTTTGGTTCGCGAGTAATACTTTCGTGGATAATTAGTTTTATGCAAATTTTAAAATTTACAACAAGTTTGTTGTCAATTCTTATGCGATAAATATTTGTAGAAAGTTTTTATAAAAAATCTACAAATAATTGGCTGAGGTTATTTCTTTCCCCCAACAAAATCAAAATATTATAATATATTTTTTATTAATATTTTTTATATTTTTAGTAATATTTATTTAATATAAAATATTATTAGTGACATTTTATAATATAATATGACTCAGATATAATAGTTGGTAAAATGTTATTAAAATTAATAGATAATATTTTAAAATTTTTTCATATTTTTAAATGTTGTTAAAAAAAATCATATATACTACCATCAATCAAAATAAAGAAAAATTGAGCCAAAAACAATGTGTTGTTATAAATAGTTTAATTAAATTCTTGGTTAAATTTTGTCCAATCGAGCAAGGTCTCATTGACATTGGTTATGACTAAGAACACGGTGCAAACACCCAATCACGGAAATCCATCTCCCAAATCCTACAATTTGGCAATTTGGACGAAAAAGTGAAATTGACTTAAAGGAAGAAATGTAAGAAATGAAAATTAAAGGAGAGGTTTATTTTGCTCACGTGAGATTAGAGTTTAAAGAGAAAAAATACTTTTTTTTTCATTTAAAGTGAAATATGAGGTTTTAATTTGGTGTCCTTGTTGAATTTCTTATTCTATAAAAAAGAAATTGGTGACTTTTGAATAAACTGAAATTTTAAATAATTTAATATGAACATCTTGAGTAGAAAATAAAAATTCAAAGATTTAAGTTAAAAGGTTGAAGATATCTTAATTTTCAAACAAAGGAGCTGTCAACACGTACGATCGATTTCGCTGTGGTCCAATGATATGATTTTTTCTATTATTGTCTCCTTTTATCACTGTCTCTTATGTTGTTGTAGTCTATTGAGGTAGCACATTCTATTGCCGATGATTAATAAGCTCTCTAACTTTAAGGTGAAAATCTAGATTACCAATAATATTAAATTTTACTTCAGCATTTTTTTTTATGAATTTTTAGGTCTTGTTAACCTTTACTGACTATTACTGATTGAAGAATTAATAATAGAACTTCTTTTATTGGAAATCAAATTTAGAAAAGCATGGAAAATTACGATGAAGTGTAATAATAATAATTTAACTTTACTTTTAATTCTTTAACTAAATTCTTTAGAGTATTAGTTAGTAGAGTTTAATTGTTATGTATTTTTAATTTTTAATGTAAAATATTTTAATAATAATTTAAAATTATTATTGAAATGATTTTCAAGATAATTATTAAAAAAATAGACAAATTTACACTTCACTGTTGATATATTTTACTTAAATTCCTAGTTACCATTTGCCCAAATAGTTTTGTTTATTAAAAAAAAGAATTAAATGCATTTTAAATTCCCAAGATATTAAATGTACTTTATAGAATATTAAAAGATTAATAAGAGGATAAAATATTATTTTTAGGCTTTAAATACATTTTTTTTCTATGCAAATATAGGAGGTTTGATTTTTTTTTCATGCAATTTTTTTCTCCCTTATTCGTCAATATTTTTAAAATGACCTCTTTTAATTTTTGTCGTGAATTTGATGCCAATGTGACTATGAGACAGTGAAATCAGTTTATATATACCATAAAGTTAGGTATGCACAACCTTTTGACTCATTCTCCTCTCGTTTACATAAAACCATAATCAGGAGTGAAATTCGTATTCCCCATCTCAGAGTTGATTTTTCATCCTCGTTCATATGCAGCCAATGATCGAGAATTCCATTTTTCTATGTGAGAGAAAATTAACAATCTGTTGACTACGTCATGACAATAACCTTTTAAGGGAAACAACATTCACATGCTAAGTTTTTGAGAGGTCCTTTCATGTCTTTGCTTTTGTGCTCATCTCTAGATGTCATCAATTTGACACCAAAGGAATTTTTTTTTTTTTGCAAAATTCAAACATAGAATTTTTCTGAATTTGTAACCTCGCATGTTACTATGAGGGATTACACTGGCCGTAACGAGTCGGTAGATTCCATGAATTCGCAACCATAATCAATTTCCTCATTCTTTTAATGAGCCTTTGTTGACGTTAGAAGAAGATACTGCTCATATATGATGGTTTTGTTAAATTCTCTTTTTAAAAAGAAAAACAAAACAAAAAACTATCAATTAAGCCTGCCAATAGAGAGAACACTAAGCAATGCATACTAATTCTATTTCACCATCAATTACATTGGTACAATGAAACTCAAATTCTTTAAATAAAATTTAAGTTTAAATTTTGTTGATAAAAAATTTAAATATATTTTTAAATCCGGTAAAATAAATGATTTTTTTTATCAATTTTCATTCTTTTATAATTTGAAATTATTTATTTTAGTGGTTTTGGTGAATGTAAAATATTTTTATTTAATTTTCATCTCTCTAAAATGTGAAACAATTTTTAGTCATTAATTTTTATTTTAAAATAGATAAATAACATTTATTTTAGGAATTTAAAAATATTTTACAATGACCAAAATTAAAATTTATTTATTATACATATCAATAATAAAAAATAAATATTTATACATGGACTAAAATACTAGTAATATGATAAAAAAAAACACTAATTTTATCAAGATCCGAAAGATTGGTGATAGTACAACAGAACGTTCACTGAATCAACGGATCTAGGAGAGTTGATTCACATTTGACTTATATATTTGGTTATTAATTAATTAATGGTACACATGGTGTTTGAACAAAAATATCTGGCAAGCCAAAATGAAAACGGAAGTGGTTAACAAAAACGAAAAGGGAAACTGGGACATAGTGTTTGTAGTTTTTAAATGTAAATTTTAAAATAAAATTTATTTGTTAAAAATAGAATTGAATTGCTTTTATAATTCTCTTTAAAAATTAAAAATATTTTTAATCTTAAGTTGTAAAAACAAATTATTCACTTATCATTAATTATTATAATTATTGTTACAGTTCTTATCACCACTAATTCCGTCATTATTTTCATTGCATACTATGTCCTCTTATCCTAATATAGTTGATTGATTGAGAAATTAATGAAACGCAATGAAATTTTTAAAAAGTAAAGTGAGTAAAGAAAAAATAGAAGTAATTTTTTCTGTCATAAGTTTAAAATATGGTATTAAATTTAAAAATTAAAAACCATAAAACTAGAAAAGTAATTTTAAATTTTTATCGAATAATGAAAATCTATATATTTTTTGTTAATATTTTTGAATTTTACAAAAATTCATATATTTAATCTATTGAACGAAAACATTTAATTGAACAATTAATGCAATTCAATATAATAGGAAGAAAATTCAATCGTAAAACCAAGGTTTGCAAATTTTAGTTATGAAGTTAAGTGGTCGTTTGAATTTGTACTACAAAAAAATTCAAGATTAATGACTGCAAAAATCGGTGGCTAAATATTAAAAATCGATCACAAAATATGATATTTAGTGGCTAAAGCCTTTAGCGACGAAAATAGCAACCGAATTTGGTTGGTGAATAATACTCTAGTGGCTAAACGAATTAACAAGGAATAAATTCGGTGGCAAAATTAGCGACGGAAATTTTCGATAGCTATATGATTCAGCAGGTAATTGTATTTGGAAATTTAGAGACTGAAAATTGTCGGTCGCTAAAATCGATGGCTAATATACTTCGACATATAATATAATAAAGTTTCAGTTGCTAAAAATCCGTCTCTATTTTGGTGGCTAAAACTAAAACTTCATATTAGGTTAGTGACGGATATAACGACGGAAGAGTTCGTTGGCTATTCATTTCTGTATGTAAACAATGCGTAATTGGAAATTTAGCGACCGAAAATGAATGACTATTTCGGTCGCTAATTAATTACGAAATTTAATTATTTAAATGATCGATCGCTAAAATCGGTGGCTAATATATTTTGAAATATAATATAATAATGTTTTGGTTGATGAAATCCATCGCTATAAAGTTTCATATTAAATTAGCAACGAAATTAGAGACGAAAAAAGTTGGTCGCTAAAATTTTTCGTTTTTACTTTCTTTTTTTAAATTAGTAATATATATTATGAACCTGTCAAATATTTATCAATAATTACAAATTTAATCATACTATAAATAACATATAATAACAAATTTTAAATAAACAATTATGTATGAAAACATTGTAGCGTCAATGTTTTATCAAAATTTTAGTATGACAATAATTTTTTAACAATATCTAATGAGTTATTCTTAAGACATTAAGGATTATTATAAAATTTATTAAGTTAAATTTATATTACGAACATACAATTTATGTAGATATAATAATATTTTTATGTTAATAATATATATATATATATCAAAATATTTATTAATTTTAGGTTTTTAATTTTTAATTTAATTTTTTTATAATGTTGAACTTTTATGTTTTGTCTAAGACTTTTGTTTGTCTAATTGTTAGGGTATAAAATAGTAGACTAATGTGCGACTAATTAAGCTTCACAAGCACTCCCATGAATTTAAATTGAGTGCAATTATATGTTCGAAATATTTTATACACCAATATACCTTTACAAGTCTGATTAAGGACTGCTTTCAGATACTAATTACTCAAGGAATATTTCATATATTAAATATTTAAAATATTATATAATTTATATATTAATATAGTAAATATTTTTATTAAATGATTTTTACTTTTATTTCTTGAATCAAATACGGTGTTGAATGCCGGTCTTCGGGGGGAGATGCATGTGGACTACTATTCATTTTAATAATTTGATAACTTTCACGCATGAAAACAATCAAAGAGACCGAATAATGATAGCAACACAACTCGTCCTGCTTAAATGTATACTACCATTTAATTCAGATATTTTAAATAAAATTTTGTGAATGAAAAATATGTGATGGAAAGAAGAGACTTTACTAAAATCACCTATCACTTGACAAAAAACTACTGTAGCAACCATGGTTCCCAAAGTTGCCTTATCTTACCCGACATGGTAACATTACCCACTATATATATATATATTACAAATGGCTCGTAGTGACAAATTTCTCTTATCACTTTTTGAACCTCAAAGAAACAAATAATATTGTATAAGAAGGGTGCAGAGAATGAAGAACAAAAACAGTGGCAGTGATAGCAAACGACCGGTCATGAGAGGCCGCATCAAGCGCCAAATATTTTCTTATATCATCCACATAATTATTGATTTCTGCACATGCTTCACCAACGGTCTATGCAAATCCAAATAAGGTTATCTTACGCACCTACTACCTACCTACCCTACACAAATCACTCCAAATATGTATATATATATTTTATCACCAGAGAGGGTCCGAGAGGAGATAGAGAATATATGTTTTTTTTTTTTCATAAATATTTACTTTGAGACACTAGATATGAATATCTCTTTTGCAAGATGATAGAACAACCATTTTATCTAAACCCAACTTCTGATAGTGCAAATAATGCCTTCTTGCTATTCTCCTTACGTGTTCCAACTCTTGCCATTGCTACATTAGGTGCTGTTGACCCCTTTGTGTAGTCACATATGTATGCATTTAATTTACATTGTTTATAAATAGTGTGCTTTCTTAACCTTTTTAGTTTGTTGTTTAACTTCTTGATACTTATTTATGGCCATCCCATGTACAACTCTCTCTATATGTATATATATATATATATAGTTTCTACAGATATTTTTACACTTTGTAAGCTTAAAATTAATCCTTTTAAACACAGAACGGTATACAAATTATTAGATTCTATATAGAATGTCTGTCATAACTTGTGTTTATTAGCTGATTATATAATTTGGGTTAAAAAGAAAAAGAACTCCAACTGGCATATGCTCGATGGGAGTGCTTGGCTTCTTTTATGGTTCTATTATATATTCATGTACTTAAGAACTTAATTATACAAGGTTTTTTTTTATGAGATATACATAGTTATTTATTTTAATAGTGTTTATCGTAATAAATAACTAGTTTATCATTTGAAATACGTTGTTAATAGATAGATAATTAATATCAACTTAACTTATTGAAAACCAAGTGTAGCTTTGGTGTAGATTTTCGTGTTAACCGTTAGAGAAACAAAAGTAAAGAAACGTGTTAACTTTTTACTTTTTGTAAACTAATTAGAGTTCATTTGTGTTAGATGAAACTCGACGCAAATGGTAGAAAAACACGGTCTGGGACTATCTTATTCCGAGAGTGAACGATTCGCGTTTTGTGTGTTCCTCTTATTAATGTTTTTGGGTTTTAAGATAGGACAAAACTTAGATAGAATTTTTTAAAGTATGTTTGTAATACTATTTTTAATTAAATCGAAGTTTTACTTAGATATTTAAAGTGAAACTCTAATTGTAATTAAAAAAATAATAAAGCTATCTAAAAATTACATTTAAATTTTAGTCATAATCGATCAGTATATAGTTATGACAAGCACTTTTGCTTAAAATCCTTAATATTTTGAGGGTATTCCTTTTGGACAAGAAAATTTAATAATTTATTGCTAAGAGTATAAGAAGTATTCTAACTCAAAAGTAAGCCAAAGATCACCTAAGATCAATTACGATCAATAAAATTGCTTGATCATTCTTAATTGCAAGTATACCAATCTAAAAGCGAATAAGAATAAAAGAAATCCATTGCCTTTGAAGAGAACTAAGACCAATATCTAACTTTTACAAAATCCAACAGAAAAAGGAGATCGTATTCTTCATTTTTGAAGACTGTTCCATTATGGTGCAACCAAATTAATGAACCGAATAGCTAAATGTCACAGTAATTGCCAAGCATATTTCAATTTTTTTTACTTAATAGTAACCCACGATGTTGGTCGAAATGTTCTGGTGAAGTTTGACGAAATAATTTGGAAGCCATGCAAGCTAGCCATGAATAAATTTAAAGCTTACATCGAAACTGAATAGACAATTGCAAGTGAAAAATAAATGGATATCTATGCATAATTATCTAAAATTATTTTTTCCATCTAATTTATTTATTTTATCTTACAATATTTTTCTAATCTTATATATAAAAAATAAATAAATAATTAGTCAAAATTAACGAAAATAATTAAGTTAGTTAATTTTAATTAATAATATATACCATAAATTTAAATTTTATTTCAAAAATACTCATAAAATTAAATAGTTTAAATAGTAGTTATATTTAATGATATTTCTTCTATGATTAAATTGTTAATAATTAGTATGAAAATTAGTAAGCATCTCATTAATAGACTTCATATAAGTTAAGGATATAAAAATAAATGTGTAATTAATACATTTAAAAATGAGTATATATATTTTACAATTAAAAAAAAATACATTTACTTGTTTCTTATATAAAGGACCAAATATAGTATTATTTTTGTACTCAATGTATTTATATTTTTTTAATTATAAAAATAGATTTAAATATATTTTTAATTTCCGTAAAATAAGTAAATTTTGATTTTAATTTTTATACAATTTCTTTAATTTTTATGTCTCAAAAGGTTAAAATTATTGTTTGCAATCCTTATTATTTTGTGACATTCATTAACTACTTATCCTCGTGTGTTTAATCAAAGGTTAATTAATCATCTTAGGTGAAACTTACTAATCTTTTTGATACTGTGTTAATATGTAATATTTCTAAAAAAATTATATACCCTTTAAATAAATGTTAATTTATCTACCTTAAAATGAATATTAGAAACTAAAAATAGTGGCTTTAAATTTTAAAATAATAAAAATTAAAGAATTTTTTTATTCGGATAAAAATATTGATTTCAAAATTTAGAGGGATAAAAAAAATAAGGACTAAAATAAAAAAGTCATTATTTTATAGAAATTAAAAACATATTCAAGCTTTAAAAATATCAATATATATATATATATATATATATATATATATATATATATATATATATATATATATATATATAATATTAAGTTTTTTTGAATATTTTTTAAATAAAAAATTAAAATTTTCACTATTTTTTTTAATTTTTGGCCCCCTCCAGCGAAATAGACAGAAAAGTAGACTCAAAATTTAATTGAAGCTTTATCCCAAGTGGGCGATGATATATTATATAGTGGTTTCTTTATTTTATTTTTGCCAAATAAAAGTAAATATAAGTGTTGATATATTTTCTTGTAATTTGAATATATTAATGTAATGTTATAATATTGATCATGAATATCTTGTTAACACTACAAGATTTATTTTATTTTGCTACTAATTTTATCTACCATTTAAATTAGTAGCTAAATCCTAACTAATTAATTACAATATTATTTTTTTAACTAAATTTAAGTTATATTCATTCATACTTCTTATTACTACAAATTAGTTAGAAAATAACTACAAATTTTAAAAATTTACTACAAATTAACTAAGATTATTTTCTTAATTAATTTGTTACTTATTTCATGCTACCATTAATATTATAGTAATTTTGTAGCTAATTATTTTTACTAGAAATTAGCTATAAAATTACTATTAATTTTAAAATTAGCTACAAAATTATTTTGTAGTAAATTTTAAATTTTCTAGTAGTATTTTTTTATTGGTTGAAAATTAAATAAAAAAAGAAAAAAAACAGAGGAATTTAGCAGAAAACATGCGAGATTTATTAATTTACAGTTTTGGTGTGTTTCGTCAAACCCAGTTCGTAGTGGTTAGGAAGTTCATTTCATTATAGTATAATAACTCGCATTCGTAACGTAATATATGTTTTTTTTTCATATGAGTCACGTGGAAAATGCTTTGCAAGCTGTCTGTCGCTTTGTAGTTAAATTGATTTATAAGTCAGGAATTTATGTGACTGATTTGGAAGAACCGAAATGACCTAGGTTTTGGAGGAACACGATTGAATTATGCTTTTCTATAGACTCCTAAACTTTCTTTCAGAATCAACTACTGAGCCAATCAAGGCACTGAACCAACGTCTCCTAATCTTCACGGTTCAGTGTATGGTTGAAAATTGGAGCCAGAAAGAAATAGGATTAATCCATTTAATATTAATAAATTTGGGCTTAGTTTCTATATTTTAAAATTATTGGTTTTAGTATTTTATTTTTTAATTATTATAGAATTCATTTTTATCTTAATTTCTTTGTTGATGTGAAATAACAACTATCACATGATTTTTACATGATAAAACGTGTGACGTTTGTTGATGAAACTTCGACAAATGAATGAATCTTTGCAAGTAATAATTTAAATGTTAAGAGACCAAATTGTTCTTTTTAGAATTTAACAAACGGATTTTAATAGAACCAAAAAAATTATTTATGATTGATTGATTTGTTTAAAAACTCTAAAAGTACTATATTGTCTTGGTGCCTCGGAAAGACAATATGCAGAGTGTGTGAGATTTTATGCCTGTTTTCTTTATTAGATGCGTGTATAAGGTGTTTGCCAAATTATTAGCAAATAAGCCGCAGAAGGTGATGTCTCAGGTGATATTGGAATGTTATAGATAGCAAATGAGTAGGTGGATGAAGCAAAAAAGATAAAAATGGGTTGCTATTATTTTAACTTGACTTTGAAACAACTATTGTATTTGTTTTGGTGAATGATAGTCTTCTTTCCTTTTTTAAAATATAACTATTACTGTTCAAGGTTGGAGTATCATGTTTGGCGAGACAAAGAATTTGAGGTTGTTTCTGGTTATAAGTTAGAGACTCTATAGGCCAGTACATAAGTCATCTGCAATGTGCAAATGACACTTTTATTATCGTAGGAAGATATCAAAATGTTTGTGCAATTAAGGTGATTTTATAGTTGTTTGAGGTGGCATTTGGTTTGAAGGTGAACTTCCACAAAAACATTTTGTTAGGAGTCAATGTTACTAATATGGTAGGCAAAGGCAACTTGTTTTCTAAATTGTAAGGTTGGTGCGCTTCTTTTTGTTTTTCTTAGTCTATATGTTAGAACGAAACCCAATAACCTATCTACTTGGGAACATATGGTTGATAAATTGCGCAAAAGACTTTTTTGTAGTAGTAAACGTCTTTTTTGGGGTGATCAAATTGTGCTTCTTAAGTCAATCTTGTCCTCATTTTCTATCTACCTTTTCTTTTTTAAAGCTCCAAAAGGTATCATTCTCTTATGTATTTTTTAAACAGTTTTATAGGATAGGATGAGGACAAAGACAAAATACATTGGACCAAATGTGTGTAGAGAGAGAGGTGGGAGTTGAGGATTAAAAACTTGAGAACTTTTAATTTGACTCTATCAAGCAAATGATTATGGAGAATGAGGTTAGAAAAAAAATAGCTTTGTGGTATAAAATTTTGTGTCAGAGATATGCAGATGCAGATAAAAGACTTGGATTAGTACGGAGTAAAAGTTCAAAGTGGTAGAAAGACAGAGAAATCATCCAAAAGAATTTAAGTATAATTGATTTGTAGATTAGTGTCAAAGAAGGAAAGAGACGAGGAGAACCTTACTTTTTTCTAGAAAAAAAAAACTGTAATTTTTTAAAACACAAAATGAAATGTCTAAAAGAACAAGATGCATTATTTTAAGTATTTTTAATTAAAATTAAATTTTTACTTCGTTAAATTAGTACAATAAAAATTAGCCTTAAAAGTTGGTATGATATATTATTGCTATAAAACTAGAATTTTACTTAAAATAATATTAAAAATATTTATGATATTGCACCTAAATTTCTTATTTTTTCAAATCAAAAGAAATAATAGTGTGATTTAATATTATAATGTCATTGACAAAAAACATATGAAAAATAAATTTTACCTCCTAACAAGGTTTTTTGGTACTCATTCAAGGTTAGAATTTGAATTAATTAAAGAAGACAACCAACTAAGATTGACCAAAGCTAGTATTTGTAAAAGATATATAACATATTAACATTATCACATTAGTTTTAATATATACTAACAATGCTTAGAACTAAAATATAGTAAAAAAATAAAGTTTAGGAATTTAGATAAAATAATGTTAAAGTTTAAAGTTTTATTTAATTTTATAGATTAATATAACAACGCGTTATACTTCACAAACAAAAATATATTTTACTCGTAAAATTTAGGTGTTAATGTGAAAAAGTAATTCTTCAGTTGCAGACCCGTCTAAATTATGATGAGATATTCGGAACTAACTCACGTAAACATAAAATAAGATTTGAATGTCGTTTAGGTCCTGAGACAGGGAATATTGCGTCGTTTTGTTACAGCGTGGTTCATACCGTTGGAACTTTGAATCGAAACCCAAATATTTTGTGAGCTTCATATTTCCCTGGTCAATTTTGTTTGGATACAGAAAATGGAGCAAAGACTAGGAAAGGAAGCGAGGAATTAACTGCCACACTCACTGGTAATTCTTCTCTATACCCAGGACTATAATTTTAATCATTTAAATTATAATTAAGGTTCCCAGACAAACCCTAGTTTTTTTCTTTTCCTAATAATATTGAGTTTGTGCGTGTGAAGCTGACTTGTGGCAGCAGAAGCATAATCTTGAATTGGAATGGCGTTTGAAGACTTTGATCCTATCTTTAGTAAACCCAAAGTGGAGTGGGCTTCTCAAAGTTCGTGTCCTTTGCGTCCCTTTTTCGTCCATGCCTATGCCCCTCATTCGTCTCACCTTGTAATTCATGTCACTGATATCTATGATGCCTGGGAATCTCGTCTTTCGCTTTCCATGCTTGAGGACATTGTGAGCATTCTTAGTCCATCCTTCTCTGTTTAAGGAACATATGTGACTCATAGTGTTCTTGCTTCAAACAAGAACGGCCAATAAGAAGAAAATTTGTTGTGATTGTCAAATGTTTCTCCCCGACCATTTAATAAAATACAAATGCTTCTTCTTGTTGGAAATTTTTGCTTTATGTTATGATCAAGGTTTTAAAAAACGGTGCGATTTTGGCCACAACTTCAAGATTTTGAGAGTGTCCGCGACATCAGGGAATATGACGAAAACACAACTGCAATTTAAAACCTTGGTTATGATGTTATCAATCCTGAATGTCAAATAGTTTTTTGCTCTTTTTTTCTTGCTATATTATTATTATGTTAGTTTGCTTAAAATTTCTGAAAAAAACAGTGTTCTTATAATTTTGTTTATAATAGCTATTGTCTTTTGACCTTTTGTGCAGAGGGACAATGTTGGAATAGGGGGCTCTTGGACGGAGTTTGCTGATTATTTTATAACATCCCTCAAGTCACAAGATCTGAAGCTGGTTCTAGAGGCAGATTCAAACTCTGATGGTAGTTAGTGCTCTAGCTACTTCTACTCTTTGCTTTTTTTCCTTTGAAAATTTTAAAATAGAAATATCATACAATATATGTGTTATTTCTAAAGAAATTTAACTGCTGAAGTGAAGTGTGTGGACACCACCTTCTTTATTTCTGATTTTAGTCCTTCCTTGAAAATATGGGTCAACGAAATTCTTAGGGATTTAAGTTTTTTGGTGGCCAGAGTATGATTTAACAAAAGACATATATATATGCTCTGTTTTATAAGTGTGAATGAGTTATACTTATGTGAAGTTTAAATAGGAAACATGAATAGAATGAGTTGAATTAATTAATATTTGTACCACCATCAAAGGAATTTGTCATCTTATGCTCAAATACAATGCCACATAGGCCCTATTTATGTTATGTAAGTGCAGGAAACTCTCCCTATATTTGTCATCCGCATTATTTTTTTAAAGGCAATTTTATAGTTTTGAGTGCATCACTAAACCCGTTGTGGCTATTCTTAAAGGGGAGTATGTGGCATTGGCCTTTGAGACCGTTAACTCAGTGTCCTATACCAGAAATCTGTGCTATTAGCATATGGCATTAGACTTGACTAACATGGTTTTGGTGACTTATCAAAGATGGTGGTCGTGTTGTTGTCCTTTTGGCTTAGACCTTCATATGAAGTTAAATGTTATGGCGGTAATTACAAAGTGGATGACTATGGAGTGGACTGCCTAAGTTGAAAGAATAGGAGTTGTTGCATGTATGTAGTGAAACACTGGTTGGTTTTGATATCATGACCACGATTTTCATGTTGTTATGCAGCTTAGCATCTTAATATCATTTTCATGGTTTCGGTATCTTTTAATCCTGGTTTCTTGATTCATCTTGTTGTCCTGCTAATGCTGTTGTTTGTGAGAGCAGAGAGCCCTAAAAGGTGTTTGAGAATATTGTAAATTAGTAACTGATTAATGATGATAGTAGCAACATGCTGAAATGGGGTTTTTATCTTGCTATTGCTGGTATTTTGTTCTGCTTCAGTAATCAGTTACTAATTTTTTAATTTTTACTTTTCAAATTATATATTGATGAACATTTCAAGAGTTACATTTGTAATACTTCTAAGATTACATTTATATTCTATTGTTTTTTCATATGATTTAATTTAGAAGTTCTCTGATGCACATGATAAAGAATGCCATATTATTTTTAGGAATAATTTAAGGAAGCATACTCATTCGTCACTGCTTTCTGTTTTTCAATGTTACGTATTTCAGGTGTTAGTCATGCAAAATTAGTAGCTCAGAAATCAAAAGGGATGCCTTTGATCACCATTCCTCTTACCAAACTTGTGGACTCCACTGCAATGGAAGTTAAGCTAAATTTTTGCTCAAGCCTCTTTGACGCATTCAAAATCAAAAGCATGGAGTGTTCTCTTGTAAAAGGTGTGACCATCCCTCAATTTGGGTCAATCATTTGAATCTTAGGTCTTACTTTTGTATGGTTCTTTCTAATCATGTTTATAAATGATTAATAGATTATGTTGAATGTTAACTCTATTATGTTGAATTTTTTGGTTATAATTTTGGCATTGAAAGCTCATTGGTTGTATAAAATGACACTTTAGTTGCATAGTTGTTATTCTGAAATTGATTCTCGATCACTGGACCAACTATTGTTGTAATTTCTTAGATTGATACAAGCTATCTTTCTTTGTTCTGTGGTTGTATCATACATCATATCGTTGTAATTCATTCCATTTTTGCTTTGGTAAAAAAGTTGGATTTTATTGTGGTAATTGGAAGATATGAGTTGGTTTGGCTTTTAATAGTCAATTTAAAAAAAAAAAAGCTTGCCATCACCCTTAATCTTGATGATAAATTGGTAGGACTATATCACTTCTCCTGTATTGATAATTTGTTCATGTCACTGATTCATTGGCCATGTTCATGATGGGATGGTTTGGATTTTCTGTAGCATGCAAATGCACACACATTCTTTTGTATCATAGCTATTAGATATCAAACTCATATCTAGGTGTGCCTTTCAAAGATGTGGGGAACTTATATATAAACTTAGACTGGACCTATATAATCTATGCTCTGGAATTCACTGTTACTTTTATTGTTCTTTCAGAGCGAGAGCACTCTGCCCAGACAAATATTTTAGCAGCTGAAAAGGTACAATAGCCAAATTGAGTTGAACTATTACAGCATAGGCTATATAATTATAATTTTTCTGGTTGATTTCTTTGATCATATTTTTTGGTTGGGGTTGCTAGGAATTGATTTTGCATTCCTACTTTACAACAGTGTCGAAGTTATATCGGAAACTTCTGATGTCATTAATATAACTGAATATTATAGGGTTCTCATTCTTAGTGTGGGAGATCGTTATATTCCGAATGTCTTACAATTATGCAGTATAATAGGAACTGTACCAGAGATGAAGAAAAAGAAGAAAATAGATGTCTTTTTTATTGAAATTAAATGAAAGAATCAAGAACAACCTGGTATTTGAGAGGCCTGAACTCTCTACTTCCCACAATTGCCTAGTCTGCCTTCTAATGCCCTTCCCTCCCTTTTTATACTCCTTAACTCTACTCCTGACTTACTAACGGTAGTTGGTTAGCTATTGACAGATGTTACAGTTACACAGAGGTCTAATCTTCTGTTTCCTTTCTATTTCTCCTATTATACACCCTCCTAATAAGATGTCACAACCCCCTATCACAGTATATGATTCCTCTGTTATTTTCATGGGCTAATAATCGTGGATTTTTCTTTGCTCAAAATGCACTTATGCTTGAATGATTTATATGGAAAACTTTGGCTACATTTCACCTTTAAGATAACCTCAACATTTGAATATAATTAGAGGTGTCTGGGACGAAAGGTAATTTTCACCCATTTGCTGCTAGTAGTAAGTTAGTAAAATTAGATTTTATCACTGTAATCTTAATATGAGCATTCTTTTTCTATCTATCAGGAAAGAAATGAAACCATACAACTGGAACAGCGGAAAAAATTTCAAAAGGTTAGCGACTCAGAGAATGGTGTTTCTACTGATGGATTGCAAAACTCTCCAGGTGTGTTACGTACTCTGTCATTCTGAACGGTTGGTCTTTTGCTGATAAAGTAGTTCCAAAAAAATTTCTCTGGGTTGAAGGTTTTACCAACTTGTCTGTGGTACTATGGTATAAATGGTGAGCTGTTTTGTGAAAAAAAAAAAGTGTCTCAAGGCTGACTTAAGTAATTTATTTGAATTATTGGGTCTGTCCATTTTTTAGTTGTTTAATTATTTCTCCTGTTAGGAAAACGGTAACAGCCTTTCTAATGTGTCAAGAAGAAATAACCTGAAGGGGAAAGAAGTGCAACTTCTAGCCCCTCTGAAATCTGAATATTCTGGAATATGTACTTTGGGAGCTTCTGCTTATATTTTACTGTTGCTTGTTATGCAAAATGCTTTTTGTTTGCATTCATCATCTCTTGTATTTTAACAGTTAATAAAAAAAATGTTTTTCACTTTCCTGGTGACATGCAGATAAGCAAGCAGCTCGGAATACAGGTTCTACAAAAGTCAAGAATCGCGCCATGCCAGCATATCGCAGGCATGTTTTCTTACCAGCTTATTAACCTCCATTCTGGTACTACTGCTATTATACTCACTCACCTTTTTAACTCGGACAGAACCAAAGTAAGAGGGGCCCTCTTGCATGATAGTGATAAATGATTTATAACTCATTTCTCATTCAAATCAGTTGCTCGGTAGGAAGTGAATGAATAAACAAAGAAAGTAGCATTCCATTGAATTTCATATGTTTTTGCTGGGCTCGGCAGATGGGGAAATGTGACGAGAGACTGAGAGCAGGAAATGAATGAGGCAATAGGGATTGTGTCAGTGCATGTTTTCAACTTTTCATGGTGAAAGATGAAAGACACCATCAAAAGAAGAAAATGAATTTACTTATGATGATCACAGTGAATGTAAACTAATCTTACATTATAGTGGACGTGCTTGTACATACTGCAATTATTTATACATGATTAATCTTTTTGGTTGGTGCTTTTGGACATCCGTAGTTGTGAAAAAACTTATTTTCTTTTCTTAAAATTTGGAAAAAAGCCAGAAGTTCATTATAAGTAGTCCACCAAAATTGTGCTCAACCTAGCTGGAATGAAAATTTATGTTTGTTAAACACGTGATTCATAGTTACTGACAATAGCTCAGCTTGATTGCCAAAACAATGAGCTCAAAACAGCTGAAGTGCTACTTTACAGAACGGATGCATCTTTTATATCATGTCACATGGGCACTTAGGCATTGGCGTTCGTGAACTTTACGAATAATGATAAAAATGAATAATTCTCGTAGTGTTTGTCAATACGCCCATACTGATGCAAATGCTCAATTATTTAGCATCCCATAATAAAGTACTAGTTTCATTCATACCCGACTGAATTGTAATTGAAATTGGGCCCATACTGATGCAAATGCTCAATTATTTAGCATCCCATAATAAAGTACTAGTTTCATTCATACCCGACTGAATTGTAATTGAAATTGGGCACGCTAAGCAAGCCTGGCGTAGCTGTTTAGTTATATAGCATAATCTCATTTTCATTATTCTCTTTTTAGAACAAAGCTAGCTGATTAGGGCATTGGCCAGCAAGCCTGAGATGAAATAAAATTAGGAGGCTTAAGGAATCTAGATTGAGAAGAGAAACATAATGGTGTGAATTAACTAATTAAGTAATCATGTAAAGCAAAAACCAACATAATATCGTGTTAGTACAATTTGTTGGAACTGACCAAACCTATAATTCTTTAGCTATTTTTTGTTGATAATATCTTCATTGGTAGCTATCAGAAGTAAAATCCAAGACACGTGAACCAGAGAGAGAGAGTGAGTCACCATAGACTTTAATCGGTTACAACCCTGGCAAACCCCCTCTGGGAGCATCTGTATCTAAGAATAACATAAGAAATGAACCTGTAAACCAAGATGAAGCATACAGTGACGCCAACATTCTTCCATCTACTACTCTCTCCCCCATACCCTTCTTCTTTAAGCACATCCTCTCCGCTCTTTATACATGTCCCAAACAGGTACTCCAAGCACTTCCCCGAGTTGGAGAACTCATTGATCAGGAACCCTTCAAAGGGATACTTAAACAAGGATATATAATGCATGAAAATCCAGTAATTTGGAATTTCCTGCTTTGATATGAAGTATCCAGAGAACAAGAAGAATGACCCTATAACACCAGCGATCACTGAATTCCCAACAATAAAATTAGGCACCAGAGCACTGAAACACACCACAACTGAATTGGCTGTATAGAGAATGAGCCATATGAGCAACAAAAAGTGCAAAAACGCCAAGAAATTCCGGTTGAGACCAACAAGCCAGTACAAGGGCAGTGTGAACAAAATGGCCAGGATGAGAAGAAATGGCAAGTAAACTAGGCCATTGGCAATAGCATAGGATGACACGCGGTAACTTCCACTAGATGTTTCCTTCATTAGAATCTCCCTTTCTTGCAGGAAAATTGGTAAAGCTTCTATGCTGCTTGACAACAAAAACGTTAATATGAAAGCAAATAGACCCACCCTTTCTAAAGCTCCCTCTATATCTTCCTTAAGATTACAAAAGATGGACCCCACAACCAGCCCAGAAACCAGCATCTGAATTGTCCTGCATGCAAATAGCTCTTTTGTACGAAATATGTTCTTGGAGAATCTATGAGTGAGAATCATAGTTTCCCTCAATCTAGAATTAGCAAAATCACAAGTGAAATCCATTCCAGCATAGATGGTTTCTTCGTCAATTACCTTGGATTGCTGAAAGAGCTGTTGCAAAGTGAACTTACCCTCACCTGCCTCATCATCACCTTTCTTCTGTTGCATTAGTTGCCTTGGAGTTTCTACCTGAACTGGCTCACATATCTGATGCTGCTGAATGGTATCAATGGACTCAATGGCAAATTCAACCACATTGACATAAAGAGGAAGCTCCAAACCCATCAGCCTTAGATTCACACCAAGCAAATCAGAAGTTCCATGGTGCAACACACAGCCACTGGCCAACAACAACAGTGAGTTGAAAAGCTTCACTATTCTGAACCCTGGTTGGTGGATACTAAGGATTATGGTCCTGCCTCTTGTCTCAGCCATGACCTTAAGCATGTCAATTATTTGCAAAGCTGAAGTACTGTCAAGCCCTGAAGTTGGTTCATCAAGAATGAGCACTTTTGGATCATGTATGACTTCAACACCAATGGAAACCCTGCGCCTCTCACCACCAGATATGCCTCGGACCCTCTCATCACCAATTCTAGTGCCAGCAACATGGTCAAGTCCAAGCTCCTGAATCAGTGACTTGACCCTGGAGCAAAGTTGCTCCTCAGAAAGCTTTAGCCTCAGCTTTGCACTAAACATCAGGGTTTCTTCAACTGTAAGTAAGGGAAACAAAGTGTCCCTTTGTGTCACATACCCTGAAAGCTTCCTGAACTGAGCTTTGTCCACAGGTTTGTGGTTCACCAACACAGTTCCACTTTGAGAGCTTTGTTTACCAGCAAGAATCTCAAGCAGTGTTGATTTGCCGGCTCCACTTGGACCAACAATTGCTAGGATCTCCCACGGCTTGGCTTGGAAACACACATTCTTCAGCACATGCCTTACTCCACTGCAAATTTCTTCAGCTTTTGCTTCCTCTTCTGGCTCCTTACCATCTTGTTCAGTGTCAAGTTGTGCGGATTTGCTGAAGATTTTAAAAGGGTGCTCCGATTTGTGTGTGTGGATTGTGTAGTTTATGCCAATGGCCTCAACCTCACAGCCTTGCTGCATCTTTGTTTGAATAGGTTGCTATGCTTCCTTTTTCTATGTGTTTCTCTCTGCTGTTTCTACTCTCTTCTAATTCCCAAACCCATTTGCCTCTCTTCTTCTCTGTTCTATATTCTTTTTTAAATCAAATGCTTTTGGCCTCAGCTGCGGACAGTGAAACAATGTGTGGCTCCAAGGGATTCATTTAACTGCAATGACACTCAGCTCCTCGAACTTTGTATATAGAGTTCACGTGCACTTCTTGCTATTTCTCCATCAATTTTACATATTTGGACACACATATGCTCGTATAAATTTAATATAACTAATAATTTAAATATAACAACTCAATTATATATCATTGGTGTATCGTCAATACGTTACTAATGTCAGTGAATATACTACATATATATTTACCAACATGATATGATTCACTGATAAACATGATCAAGAATTCAATTTTCGTATGAAAGAAAAATATCAAATTTTTAAATAGATATTATTACTTTTAAAAAAAATATTCTCTCGCTCTCACTTAAGGAATATTAAGGGTTTATTAAAAGAAAATAATGTATATATTTAATAAGAATAAATATATTAATACTTTGCTCATTAGCGTACCAAATTGAGTGTTCTAACATTTATCTCTGGTTTAGATGTGGAACATTGAATAGTTCACGGGAATCGTATTGGTTTCTCGTTGTTTAATGGACAGCTATTCATCAAACATAGGTTCTGTGTTGTTGCCAATTGCCAATAGTAACTGTAAATGGTTTTGGTCTTTTGAGGCATAATTGATATGGTGTGTGATTAGATTCGTTCATCGACGTGCTTGACAGAATATTATAATTTATGACAATTCAATTTCTTCTACCGTTTATTTCATAATAGTACTATTTTACCTATGTCATGATGTTTGCAAATCATTTTAATCTTGTGCACACTTGTACAAGGAAAATTATTAATCCAATTCATGCAACAATGGAAACTTGTTACCGTGATACATACATACAATGATCAATTTTAAAAAGAATTTCCATTTTCCTCTCGGTTACATCTCTACCTCTCTGTTTTGATCAAATTAGGTTATAACAAAATTAAAAACAATATTATTGAGTATAGTAGATACGGTTTATGCTTACAGGTACGGAAAAAATTTTGTGTATTTTATGAGGATTGATTGTACAGATATTTTTTGGAAAAAAATTATGAAGGGCTAATGATGGAATTATTGAAAAACACTAAGTACACATTTGGAGTGACATGTAAGGACACTATGATTTGGGAATTACCGAAGTGGTGGTCCCTTCGGTCCTCAAGTTTGTGGCTGAAATTTCATAATGCTCCACCAAGAATCAAAATCTTCCATAACTGTGTAATTTGATAAGCTCATAAAATTTGACCTTTGTCTTGAAGTTCAAGCAAAGCATTAACTACATACAATTATCTTCTGCCATGCACAGGTTCTCGAATTCTATCTTGCCCATACCGATAAAAATCATTTCTCACGAAATATATATATATATATATATGATAATCTTTTCTGTCTAATTAATTGTCTAATTAATAAAACTAGAAAAAAATCATTCTCTATTCAAATAGCTCCAAAACAACCATATTTCCTGTGTGAAATTTGATGGAGTCATGGCTTAAAAAGCATATGAATTTGTTGAATGCGATGGGATTCTATCCCCTTCATAGATAAATAATTTTGTTATAGCACTTGAAATTGGGTGAAAATCTCTCTGAGGATACATTGTCATATATTAAGCAAACCAGGACATTTTTCCCAATAAAATATAATTTGCAAATAAATTACTTGTTAGAATATCTTAAGAAATAAAATTACTTAGAAATTAGATAAGAATGGAAATCCACACAAAACTTTAAGAACTAAAATATTAATTTTCTCAATAAATTATGAGTACTGACAAAGTTTTATGTGGTTGGTAGCAAGAATTTTTCCTTCTTTTTTCATTTTTTCTTCCAAGTCTTTAAGATTGTTAGAAATTTTTTTATTTAATTTATTTATTCAAGGAATTGTCTGGATTCCAATATCTAATTCAGTGTCATAGAAGAAGCTGAAGCACCCGTGAACTCTTTCTGTGGTCAATTAGGTACACCCTGTATCTCTTAATTGGCACTTGCCCCACCTACAACAACTCATCACATTAGTAGCATTTTTACTATGTGGATTAAGATACAAGAAACAATGTCATGTTTGATAAACAAAACAAATTAAATAAAAAAATACCCTTAGCTTGCCCGTGAACCTCTTCTCTTCCACTCCCCACCACACAATAAAAATCTGTACCATAAAAGTCCAATTCATTCCAAGTGACTTTATGATATTGGATTTGAATGAATTTTATTTTATATTAGTTAATGAACAAGGATGTTTGTTTAGCGATAAGTTTGTGGTTTTAATCACTCTAATTATTATTATTATTATTTTAAACATATGTCCCTTTTTCATTCGCCTTCGTTTATGAGAAGATGCTATGGCGTCTTCTTTTTGTCTTTGCTTAGAACAGTTTTATGCTTCTGCCAATGCTTTTCGATGCGACCCTGCATATAATACACTATGATTTGCCTTCGACACATGATCCGATCTAAATCCGGAGAACAAGAAAATGTTCCAGATTAATGCATATTGTCTTTTGTAGCTTAGTGAAACATTTAATTTATGAAAATGAGTATGGTTGTAGTAGTTGTACGAAAAAAGTTGGAAACTATATACACCTTTCATAATCAACCGTCTGAAGATTTTTTTTTTTTCCCAATAAGCCTCCCTTTATATGTTATAATTTTCTTTAATTTAAATAGAGAGTAGCAATTCCTTATCAAAATTCCTTATTTTTGGAGTGTTTTTTTTGTTATCGGATTACACATGAGAAGTATTAATTGACTTTATTAATGATTAATATATAAAAAAATGTTGATTGTTTTTAATGATTTTTTTTTAATCACGTAACCTATTTTAAGTTTGAATTTAATACCTTACTTAAAAGATTTAGGTCTAGTTTCGAGGTTAGTTAAATAAGATTTTGAAGGGTAAAGTATATCATTTATTAATTAAAATTAATCGAATGTAAAATTATGATATCAATAATTAAAGAATCCATTGAAAAGCTCACATCCCTATTGAACCCTACTACTATTGTAGCAATAATTACTATATATATTCTAATCTAGTTATAAAACAGTGATTGGTAATTTCAATATAATGTGTGAAAAAAGCTTCTCAATCCTCGTTGATGGGAGTAGTACCTAACATAATGGTTGAGGTTGTTGGTGTAGAGAGACACTTAAAGTAGTTGTTGACGTAATCGAAGTCTTCAACTGAACACATAACTAATAAGAAGGTAAGATATACAATGGATTAAAAGATAAAACGATTAAAGATTAAATTTTAAGTCCATTAATAAAAAAAATTATTTATTATTTATTTTTATGAAATAAAGGATCACATATACTAACAAAAAAATTATAAATATATTTTTATTTAAAATAAAAAAATTGTCTTAAAATTTACTTAAAACCTCGCGCAGAATGTCATGATTAAAGATACAGGAGAAGACATAAACCTCATGGCAGATTCTCTAGAAACTATAACTGAAAACAACTCACTAAGTCTGAAGACAAAAAGTCAGAAGGAGCTGTCTTGAATTATTGAACATTATCTTCTCTTATAATTATGATACTAGATATGTATGACACGAATTCTTCTAATTAATGTTTCTATTATCCTGTCTAGAATTTTTCTTATCATATCTTAGAGATAGCTTGAAAAATATCATCGTGTTATTAGTCAGTAGTGAACTAAGAGGAGAATATTTTGTCCTAAGTTCATATATAATTAATTAAAATATTATTCTTTTGGTAAATTATCATAACAAAGGTCCAACTAATAATTAGTATAGACATGCATTTCTCATTGATGTTGTTCAGGTTCTTTTTTCTTTTTTGTCATATGGATTATCAACTCTTAGATACGTAAATAAATACATTTTATCATTTTTTTAATACAAAGTTAAGTCGTATATGCCTAATTGATAACTGTTTTTAATTTCTTATGAGGAATATTTGTCCCCATGCCTGCTGAAAGGGATTTCTTTTACAAATTAATCAAATTATATAGATTATAAAATACTACATGCTTCATGAAAACGAAGTTTAGGTAAATTAAAGTGTAACCTTTAATAGGACGTGTAAAATTTGTCTACAAAAGTGCAAACTGTATCAATTAATAATTGGTAATTTGATATTAAATATTATATATAAATATTCAAAATTAATAATAACATGTCTATGTTGATAGGTTCAATTTACATAATTCATATTTTATTTACACTAGATCAGTTCCCCCCTCCTCAATGTACACTTATGTGATTTTGGATTTTTTGACTTAATTTGATCATTTAAAAATGTTGACACCTTGCAATATTACTATAATTAGAAAATGGAAAATGCTACACGTTCTAACTTTTTGTTTGCCTAGTTAACACGGAAAACTCTCTAAACATGATAAGTTTTAACATTAATATTTACTTTGTTTAAATAAACAAGTTATAATACATATAAGAAAAGCCGGGGTTCTTTTGGGTTTAGTGATTTTACCTTTGGAATATCCTTTTTAAAGTTTGAAAAGCTAATTTAAAATTAAAAAAAAAAGACGCCTAAAGATATTGATTAAATAATTAATAAATATGTTTTTATTAAAAATCACGTTAGAAGTGTATTGAAAATTGTTATGGAAGTATATTAATAACATTATTTTTACTGTTTGTTTCTTCATAAATTTTCTTAGGACGTTGTATTTGATAGGAAGATTATTTTAGGTTTCTTTAAGATCTTAAGTTAGAAATGTCAAACTCACATGATTAGCATTTTTTTTTTTTTTTAAAAACATGATCAAGAAGCTAACATTTTTTCGGAGAAATTTGTTAACCAAGTTTCTTAATATAACATTACCAATATCGGAGGTGAAAATCCAATTAAAGATTCCTATCAAAGTGAGAAAGTTTTTGTCATACTTGTAATAATGTTTTCAAAAATATTTTAAGGATACCAAACACATTAATAATTAATATTTTCATTAATCATGATTCTCATAAACATAATTTCAAAAAATGAGAGAAAAAATTGTATATCAAATGCCTCATGAAAGTTAAAGTTATTTGGTTATTTTATAATTTTTTAAGTTTGAAAATTACCTTAAAGTTAAAATTTATTGTTCTTGAATAATGAGATTTAAAATAAATAAAAAAAATAAATAAAAATTAAATAAAATAATTACAAAATTTTCTTCATTTAAAGTTTTTTTTTTATATAAAAAAATCCTTTTCAAATATTTTAATAAGCGAACATTGACGGTATAAAACTTTTTATAAATCATATTTGGTGTGATAATGTAGTTATTACAAAGTAAAAAATTTATCATATGTGACCGCTTATAATTGAATTATATTATCACTACATATATATTAATTATTTTTTTCATCCCAACTTCTTTGTTTAGGAGGAAAATTACAATAAATTGAGTCAAATACTCTTTAATTTCAAAATGCCTAGAATAGCTCTTTGGAAATGTACGTAGGAATATATGGTATAACAATTTATACAAATTTTAAATTTAAATGGAAATTTATTTAAAAATGAGAAAGTGAGCTAATTGAAGTGATTGTAATAGATTCAAAGGCGTTCATTAATGTTAAAATCATTATATATATTTATTTTTAAAATCTTTTATTAGGATAAGAAATTATTGAGTACTACTCTTTATTTGTACCGTCCGGTCATAACCGATTGGGATTAGGAGGAAGGAATGCAATGCCGGTCGGTCAAACGATCGGGATAAACCTTGCGTCAAATCACCGACCGTGTCAGAAGAAGAGTATAGAAGAAGTAAGGGATGATGTGACGTGACAACATTTAGAGGGTCAGAGCAGAAGGAGGCGCCACCCTTGGCAGACTGAAAAGTAGCCTACCAAGGAAGCTTCCCCCTGACACCAACAGATATTATTGGGACGTGAGCCATCTTAGTACATTGAATAGTGATCCCTCCCTATAAATAGGAGGATCATGGGCTGGAAAAAGGGGACTGGAAGAGAACTTCCTGAAGAGAACATTGGTGTCCACCATGGGGCTCAGTGAAACTTTTCCCAGCGCCTACAGGATCGAGAGCCTTGGTGCAAAGTGTTGAATCGGAGAACGAAGAGGAGCGATGACGACCACCGCGCTTGGGGGTAGCGACAACCGGAGTTGGCGGAGCTCCGCCGCCCCCTCACACATCGATCTGTCTCCGTCGATCACATAACGATGACCGGGTCTTGCGTCGCATAGATTTGGTGCACCGTTGCAGAACGAGGAATAGTGGTAACCCGTCCTTGTACAACTAAACTAGGTTCTATTTCGTTGTCTGAAAGGCGACCCTTATTGCTACTTCGTTTTTGAATTCTGAAACTACCTTATTACCTTATTTGCTGCTTTGTTTGAATTTTGAATGGGGCTTTGCTTTTGAATATTTTAAATATTTCTATTGAGTAAACTGAGGGGAAGGTCCGGACGTCTCACATTACAACAACAAAAAAAGGAGTATTTTAAAAGTAAGAAGAACTTGAACCCATCACAAAAAAAATGAGACTAACAAGCTGCTTCCCATATTCGTTGTCTCTCGGTCAGTCTTTTCCGACTTTCCCATGTTTCCGTCGGTCACAACAGGAGTAAGAGGGGCTTGAACCTGCAACCCATCACCAAAAAAATGGGACCAACTGTGCCATTAGCATTTCCTATCATAAGTGAGTGATAAATAAGTCTTAACCTCTTGATCGGTCACGCATCATTTTATTTCTCAACCATTTTCCTATCTCTCGGTCGGTTAGCCTTTTATCCATTTTCCCATGTTTTCGTCGGTCGATCACGTCATACTAAGGAGAAAGTTGAAAAAATATTTGTATTTTGAGAGTAAGATGGCTTGAACCCGCAACATGCTAACCGATCGGGCCACCAACATTTCCTATTATAAAAGAAGCAATAAATAAGTATTATTCTCTTGGTCAGCTGGTCATGCTTTTTTACCTTTTGGACAGACGTCTCACTTTGCCGGCAAAAAAAAAAAAGAGAGAAAAAGAGAAAAAGAAATAAGCAATTCAAAAGTACCTGCACATCCTCCATTGGCATGACCACAACGCCATGGAAAGAAATTTCAATCCTTGGTACGTATATTTATATCTTAAAATTTACATGACTATAATCTACAACCCATGCAGGTATCAAAAAGGGGTCCGACTTCCCATCCAGAACGAAGAACGAATAATAAGCCTGATAATGGTTGACCTGAAGAAGGTTAGTCCGGGGGCGCGACAAAGAAATAAGCCCGATAACGGTCAGCCGTAAGGCTAGTCCAGGGGCACGACTCGGAAAACAAAATCCGTTAACGGTCGGCCGTAAGGCTAGTCCGGGGCGTGACTCGGAAAACAAAGCCCGATAACGGTCAGTTGTAAGGCTAGTCCGGAGACGCGACTCGGAAAACAAAGCCCGATAACGGTCGGCCGTAAGGCTAGTTTGGAGGTGTGACTCAGAAAAACAAAGACTGATAACGGTCGACCGTAAGGCTAGTCCGAGGGCGCGACTCAGAGAAAAACTAAAAACAGCGACAGACTAAGGGTCTAGACGGTCGAACAAAGCGAAGGGTCAATCTAATGTAAATTCGCTCGCATTAAAACACTTTGAATTATTACCATCATTGCTCATTCCTCAAGCAGGGAAAACAATGCACAATTAATAAAAAGTCAAACGAAACCTCCCCGCAACAACAGTGAAAAGATCACGGCCATGACCGACGAAAGTTGAGTTTGACTCTTAGAAAAGAATCAAACTCAAGGGGCTGTGTACTGTCCGGCCATGGCCGATTGGGAGGAAGGAACGCAATGCCGGTCGGCTAGACAATCGGGATAAACCTCGCGCCAAATCACTGACCGTGTTAGAGGAAGAGTATAGAAGAAGTAAGAGATGATCTGACGTGACAACATTCAGAGGGTCAGAGCAGAAGGAGGAGCCACCCTTGGCAGACTGAAAAGTAGCCCACTAAGGAAGCTTCCCCCTGACACCAACAAATATTATTGGAACGTGAGACATCTGAGTACACTGAATAGTGATCCCTCCCTATAAATAGGAGGATCATGGGCGGGAAAAAGGGGACTAGAAGAGAACTTCTTGAAGAGAACATTATTAATTTATTTATTTATCAAAAGAGTCAATTAGTTTTGTACCGTCCGGCCCCGCCATCCAGCCGAGGCTGCCCACCGTCACACGGGATGCTAACGTGGAGCACCCCGAGGAGTAAATGCACAGAAAACGTTCCGACATGTGAAATTATGATAATTAAGGCCCAACAGGCCGTTAACACAGAGACATTATTATTCCGTTATGGCATTAAAGGACATTATTATTCTTCCGTTATGTCCTTAAAAGACATTAATGCCCTGGCGACACGAGTGAGACTATAAATGCGACCTTCCCTGATAGAGAAGACATATGGTTCCCTTGATTTATACTTGATTGGCGCCCACCGTGGGCCCGGTGGAAACTTTTCCCGACGCCCACCAGATTGAGGGACCAGATTGAGGGATTTAGTGCGAAACCCTGAGTTAGAGGAGAACGAAGAGGAAAAAGGAGCTGAGGAAAAACTCCCCTTCGCTACAAGCAAATCTTCGTTGGAGCGAGGAATAGCTAGGAACCTGCCTTCGCATTACTAAACCAGGCAGAAATGAGGAGGAACTAAGGGCGAACCTCGACATGCTACAAGAAACACGAGAAATAGCTTACGTCAAGGAGTATGCTGTCAAAGCCCGGGCGGCCAAAAAATACAACCGGACAATAGTACCCCACACTTTCGGACCCCGAGACTTGGTATTAAGAAAAATAACACAAAATGGACTGTCAAAATAAACCGATCCAGGGTCCGACACAACGAATCTACAAGGCCCACAAAAATGGACGGTCAAAAGAAACCGATCCAAGGTTCGACACAACGAATCTACAATGCCCACAAAAATGGACGGTTAAAATAAACCGATCCAGGGTTCGATGCGACGAATCTACAAGGCCCATAAAAATTGACGGTCAAAATAAACCGATTTAGGGTTTGACACAACGAATCTACAAGGTCCACAAAAATGGATGGTCAAAAGAAACCGATCCAGGGTCCGACGTGATGAATCTACAAGGCCCGCAAAAATGGACGGTCAAAAGAAACCGATACAGGGTCCGACGTGACGAATCTACAAGGCCCGCAAAAATGGACAGTCAAAAGAAACCGATCCTGGGTCCGACGTAACGAATTCATAAGGCCCGCAAAATGGACGGTCGAACGAAACCGATCTAGGGTCATACAAGACAAAGACGGTCAAACAAAACCGATCTAAGGTCCTACGTGACAAAATCCAAGGCCAAAAAAAAAAAAGTGCCAACAATTGAAAATAAAGAAAAAGGGATACAAGGAACAAAAGTTACCTTGAGTCATCGTCGTGGCGGAAGAAGAAGATAAGGCTAAAAGAGTAGGAAGCGTAGGCAAAATCAAAGTCGAAAGCAAGAACAAAAGACAACATGAGAGGGAAGTAGAAACACAAACTAAGGAAGACGTGAATAGATAAGGGGCCCCTAGAAGAATAATTGAAGACAACGCGAAATAAAATTCAGGGTAATCATTGCGCTTGTTGAGCAAAGAGACGCATTGAAAGAAAGTTGCGGCACGCGTCCCAAAGGCAAGTCGAGCGAAACCCAAACGCAGGAAATGAGGGGAGCCGTCTAGACGACCGTGGTAAACAAACAAACCCGAACAACCTTAGGGGCTACGTATGTCCACCACATGTCATTCGAACAATCTAGGTGGAGCTGGGTCGACATGGTGAAACGCGGTGCACGCCGGGCTAGAGGAATGAAATCTTGGGCTCGAGGGCGTGGCCGGCCACTAAAAGGGACCAAGAATGCAAGCTTACGTCTCAATGACCAAGCTTGAGGGACTATGTACCGTCCGGCCCCGCCATCCAGCTGAGGCTACCCCATCGTCACACGGGACGCTGACGTGGAGCACCCCGAGGAATAAATGCATAGAAAACGTTCAGGTGAAATTATGATAATTAAGGCCCAACAGGCGTTACACATAGAGACATTATTATTTCGTTATGGTATTAAAGGACATTATTATTCTTCCGTTATATCCTTAAAAGACATTAATGCCCTGACGACACAGGTGGGGCTATAAAAACGACTTTCTTGGTAGAGAAGACACATAATTCCCTTGACTTATACTTGAGAACAGAACAAGTTTTAATGGATTTAGTGACAGAAATGGATAAATCATACGAGGTATGCAGAATCTTCAACACTGTCACAAAGGATGTTTGTGATCTCGTTCCATTCTATTAATTTTTTCCGTTTGAGCTTATTTTTAAAATATTTAGATCATAGAAATTAGATTTGATAAATTTTGAAAAAGTTATATTTCAAATCATTTCTACTCTATCCAATGTCTTACTTTTTTAAAATAAATTTTTTAATAATTATATATTAATAATAAGCTTTTTTATTTTTTTGCCTAGTTGAGAGAGTTTGAAGACAAAAAATTCTAAATTCAAATTTCGTTCTCGTTATTATACACTAAATTTTGTTTTATTTAATAAATAATATTGTTATGTAATATAATATTATTTGCATTCTTATTTTATTTTTGACTATTCAAAAAAAATCTAATATTCAATCTATATTTTTATTTCTCATTTCACATAGTAAGACATGTTCTCATTCGATATGTTTTCTACTTTTTAATTCTATGATTTACCTATAAATTTATGTTAAAACTAATATATTATATTTATAAATTAAATTGATCCAATCCCTTTATGAAATCTTAATAAAATCAAATTTAAATAAACAACTCTATCAAAATTTAGAAATTAAAATAAATCTGTCGTGGATAAATATTTTGTCATAAATATAGCTGGGCTGGAGGGATTAAAAAGAAGTCCTATTTTTTTTTTTTTAATATTTCTTATGTAATCATGTAGTGTATTTTTGTTTCATTTGTATTTCTGATGAAGAATCAATAAGTCCAGACAGCCCTAACCCACCCAAAAAAAATTAAGGATACAGCATTAGCAAATTGTCTTTTAAAATTGACTTGAAAGGAACGGAGGAAGAAAAATTGGAATAAAAATTTATTATATTTCATGCAAACAAATGAAAGTAAAGAGAGCATTATTCCTTCTTGTTTATGAATGTGCGTGTTGTGTCAGACTATTGAGAAGCATGAGGCCTAGAAGATTGTGATATTATTAAAATTTGAAAATGTAAATCTAGATCCAAAACCAGCTATATCCAGTAATTAACCTGCTCTTATTAGCACAGAACCTGTCGTCGTCTGTTTTCACATACAAATTGAATAGTCAGATAATTAACTAGTCTTTCAAACAATATATTAATAAAATAATTACAGAGCAAAATGATAAGGAACATGTGTGTTAGCCAACTATCTACCTGCTTCACACGCATAAATATTAATTACTTTGAAGGGCTCATATACGTGGCCTTTAGAATTTTGACTTGGAAGTTATCAAATGATATATTTCTATTCACAAGCCAATTCAAGTTGAGCTCACGTCCCTCCTCTATGTTTAGATTCCCATAAAGATTAAATTATATTATATTAGTTGTTGTTATAATCATTTCTTTACCCAGCACTTTAATTCTGTCACTTACGTTTTATTTGTAAATTAACAATTTAACTAGAATATATTGACATTATAAAATTTTTTAAAATAATAACGTAAATTTTTCTTAAGCACAATCTATTCCACTAAATAAAATGTATTCTACTAAATAAAATAACTGTATTCCTCTAAACATGTGATTCTCATTTTTTTTTATGTAACTAGTCTTTGTTTTTAAATCAGAAGAATTCATAATAATTTTAATTAAACATATAGTTAAAAAATATAAAAAGTGTGTTAGTAATGCTATTCTAAAAAGATAGATTTTTCGCTTAAAAATACTTTTTGTCATACTTTTTTTACATTTTTTTTTATAAATTTTATCATTAAATTATGAAATTTTCACATTTTATCATCAAGTTTATAATATGTTTTACATTTTAACGTGGTTCAGATTATGGGTGACAAAATTAGCAAAAATATAAAATATATGTGACAAAAAGTACATTTAAATCTAAAAAATATATATAATTAAATGACATGTTATTTGTTTGTGATGAGATATGTCAACAAACCATTTACATTTTATAGACATTTAACGGTGAGATAACATATGCAAAATGTTGTAAGTTGGGTGTCAAAATATGCAAAATATGCAAAATTTATATAAAAGATAAGTGACTCAAAACACATTTAAATCTAAATTCTTTTATACTAAGATCTAATCATGCATTTTTGTATATGATAAAATTTTTAACTTTTGTAGTAATTACTTTAAAAAATATATTAAGTATATTATATCCTATGTAATACTATTTTTCGTCTTCTATTGATAGGATTTAGTTACTACAATTTCATCTTTAAATGTGACACTCCCATTAGAGCTTGAATATCTTCTGTTACAATTTAGTCATCAAGTTGTTAAATATTTTCATTTTTTAGTCTTTTCAATGTCATATGTTTTTTAATAAGACCAAGGTAACATGAAATGTTAACGAGATATGAGTTCGATCCTTACTTAAGTAAGAAGTTACAATTAAAAGAATCACTTTATTCCTTGATGAATCAACGAGTGGACAGATGAGTATCTCATAATTAACAAAAAAAAAAAACATCCATCTTATTAAATGGCATGTTAGATGCCTACTATCTTGACCAAATATTGTTTGGGCCATTTTACAATTGAGGGGAAAAATACAACTAAACCTTAATTACTTTAGTTGTTCCCAATTTCACCTGAAAGTAAACTCTTTTCATTAATCCTCATTCCTTGATGGAAGAGTACTTAATTGATTTGTCGTTTCGTTTTTATAGATGACATGTGGTAGAAGAGATAGAAATACTCTACATGTACAAAATGAACAATAAAATATTAAACAAAGTATAGCGTCTTCTTCTCGTCAATTTCTCATGAAAACAATAATAACTATCTTGAAAGAATTAAATAATATAAATAATTTTAAAGGTGAAAAAGATTTTCTACAATAATATATCTCAAATATAGTTGGTCATTAGAATTAGGTATGATTTTGAAACCTTTGATGTTTTTAAATTTGATTAGGAATTTCAACGTTAATTTGATTAGAGAGGTTACCATTGTTAAAAATGACAATATAAGGTGCAAAGCAAGATGTAAGCCTGAAAATTGTGATTGGGAGGTCCACTTTGCATGGGGTAGTGTGACTAAAGAAAAAAAATGAAGACCTAGGAGGCCCAAGAACAAAAGGAATAGAAGCAACGATAACTGTGCTTCAATCCACTCAAAGTAGCCACAATCAACCATATGCAAAACAAAAAACAAAAAAGTAGCCACAGTCAAACTCCTCCCTTTGTAAAAAATTCACAACTAAAATATAAGACATCAACTACATAAAACCAATACAAACAAGAAATTAACTTAACACCCAAAAAAAACACCTCAAAAAGCATCTAATGTGTCATTTACCGAGGCAATACACATTTTAACATTTCACGAATACAACTTCGTCTCATTAAAATAATAGACCGTTGACAGAGAGATTAAAAAGTGATAATATTTAACAATTTAAGGACAAAATTGTTCAAAGCAAAACATTCAGAGATCAAAGTTACACGGAATGTCACTTTCAAGATTCAGAGAACAAATTATGTGTTAACTCTGTAGCATCACCCAATAGCGAAGTGACCAACCAGAGTTTGGGAAGGGACAGAAGAAGAAAGGGTAAAACCAAACTTTGCGTGTTTTGAAGCATTGCCTGTAATCGTATGAAATACCTCTGTCTATTTCTAATGCTACTTTTGTTATTTTTCTTTAATATATAATGTGCAGCTAGTAGTCTAGTAGCTACTCTCTCATTATTTCTATTCTTTTTTGTCATTTTCTAATAATATATTATGTGCTGCTTCTTTTTTTCTTTGGGGATCATATAGTTATTGTGCTTATAAGTTATGTTGTCTTCCCCCTTCACATGTTAAGCATGTGAACAATTTTTCATCTATTTATCATTTCTTATTTTATTTTTAATTTTATAAACTCATGACTACTATGTTTTAAATAATACTACACTATATGATATTAAAATTAATATATATTTAATTATTATCGATTTGACCATAATTTATCTCTTATGACATGTGTTCACGTTTGTATTAAGAGAAAGTTCCAATAATATAATGTAAATACAATATCTTTATTTTTTTTTCCTTCCCCTCGACTTATATACTTATCTTGGGAAGACTGCTTTTCTTTAAGCTCCGACTATGAGATGTTCTTTTTCTACTTCTTGTCTCTATATCCCTTTATGTCACGCTTCCACATTGTCTCTATATCCCTTTATGTCACGCTTCCACATGATTTGTGTCTTACTCTCTTATTCTATTAAGCAGTTTTTTCCTAGGATAATAAATGAAGAGAGTGCAATGTTTTACACACTTGACCAATCCTTGTTTTGTAATTTTTCCTAAACCTGTCCTAAATCTAAAAGTATTGAGTGGAGTAAAGAGTTCATTTTAATAGTTTTATCTTGAGTTAATATTTTTTATTTTTATATTTACATTTAATTTTTTAATTGTATGTCTCTTTTAATTTATTATCTTCTAGTTTTATTTTTAAATTAAATTTGTATAATTTTAAAAAAAATAATAATTAAAAATAATCTTATATTATAATTTATATTTTGTATTATAAACTCAATCTATAATTTATATATTTAAAAATATTTATTTGTTATAAATTTTAATTATAATATAATTTATTTATTATAATTACTTATTTACTATAAATTTTAATTAAAATTATATAAAAGTGAATATTTATCTTTAGCAAAGAAGCTAACATATAGTACTGAACTTAATTTTGCTTTTCTCTCAACTTACATTTAAATAAAAAAATATTACTAACACATTCTATCATATATTATTTATTGATTGATTAAATTTATTAAAAATCATAAATTTATTTTATTCTTACTTATTATTTAATAAAATTAATTCATAATTTTATAATTTTTAATTAATAATAAAAAAAATATGAGAAAGAGTGTGTAAAAATATTTATGTTAATACGTATTAAAGAAAAATACTTACCGTCATAGTTTACTTTCTTCCTAAAAAGAAAATAGTTCCTACTTTTTGATATGAATATTTTTCACCAATTGATTAAAAAAAGTGTATTAATGCTAGCTCACCTCTTTAGATAATCCACAATTTTTGCACAAGCCTCGAAATTTTTTTATTTATATTTTTTGGCGGTGTCATTTGTCAAGGTTTGCGATATCTGATAAGAGGAGGAATGAGGATGTAAGTTCATGTGGCTGACTCGTCTCGACTCGACTCCATGCAACTTCACAAACTTCTTCACTCTCCTTCTTCGTTAGGTACAATTCCTCCTTCTTTCATATACTCATTCTCCAATCAACTTGCACTTCAAATTTCAATCAATTTCATTTCCATTCATTCTTCCGAGGCTTTTTACTTTCCTTACAGCATTTTTGCATTCTGTGTGTGTGTGTGATGTCAATTATGCTGTGAGATTCGGATTTAGGATTATCAATATTCAAAATTAAAATGTTTCTTAATGGCCTAGAATTGTAATTGCCTCAGGGAGTGCGTTCTTTCTGGTGGGTCATCATGTTTTGGACATAAGAGTGTGTAATACTAGTTTATTCCGTAAGAATCGGAGATGTTTCGGAGCGAACATATCGTGTTCGGGCGGTGTTAGGAACGATTTTTTTGTGCCTTCTATTCAGCAACTAAGTGATGCACGGGTTATATACTCTGTTGCTCCATCTATGGGCCACAACCAGGTATATGTTTCCAACTGTTGAAAGGTAATTCAACAAGATTCTCAACTCTTTGCACTTCTTATGGTATGTTTTGGACCAGGGAAAAGAAAACAGAGATAGAGAAAATGCAAATAATTATGTATTTTCTTCTATTTAGTTGAAGAGAGATGGAAAGAAAAAAGAGAGAAAATTTACTTTTAGAAATAGAAGTTCAAATTTTCCTTTCGATTCATTTTCTTTTCAAGTCAAAAATTTAAAATTTCTATCATCCTTTGTTTTATTTCCTCTGTACCAAACAGAGGGTTGGAGTTAGATTGTAATTTTTTTTATTATTTTTTGAATTCAAAATCATGAAGTTGGTTCCCCAAATTCTTTTTGTTAACTTGAATTTCGTAGTTCATTCATTTTCTTATTTTAAACTTCTTACTTGTTTGTCGAGGGATTGTATTGTGTAGATGTGTTCTAGTATAATATATGCTACGGTTGTAATCTTATTCTGTTTTCCTTCTTTGTTTAGAAACACCAGCAGAGATTATACGTATTGTCACTTGACATTATATGTCTGAACTCACCGCATTAATGTGATTGTAATTTGGATGTACAACTTATAACAGGAGTCTCATCCAGAATCACATTTTAGAGTTCCTGCAATTGTGAATGCTCTAGAAGAAATGCAGCTCACTTCGAAGGTACTAAAAGTGATGAACATTGTGCTTCGGAATCTTCTTCATCTTTGTCATCTGTATGTCTTGGTGATATCTTGACATATTTCTTTTAAAAGATTTGATATCATCTAGACATTGGTATTTGACAACTTAATTGTGTCTAAAACCCAGAAAATAAACAAAGTCTTTTTCATTCAAATCTTGCTTTCGAAGTTGAACACCTTAAAAGAAAAAATAAATAGTTCACTGTGTGTTTGATTCACTTTTTTTTTTTAGTTTTTAAAAACTACTTTATAAATCAGTTTTCAAAAACTAATTTTTAGACAGTAGGAGAAGATGGGATACTGCAAGAAAGAACATGAGTACCAAAACTGAAAATAAAGGTTCAGTTTTTCATAAAAGCTGAAAAAGAGGTATTACTCTTGAAAACAATTTTCAAAACCTACTCTTATCACATGATTTTTTTCTTTCTTGTTTTTAAAAATAGAAAATAGTTTCCAACAGGAAAAAAAACAGGCACTAAATGAACTACTATTTTTTTCTGGGTACAAAAATAGGTTACATTTTATTCTCTTGAATTCTCACCATCTTCTTTTGTTAATTTGCAACGTTTCCTATTCGATTGAAAGACAAATCAACTTCCATAGGGCTTAAGCAATCCATGGCTATAGAGTTTGTACACGTGTCAGCTAGAGAAAGCTTGCCAATTTAAGAAAAAGACTAATTTAACTGGGTGATAATGTGAATTGTCTTATGATTTGCCATACTGATATAGTGGCATTAAATAGTAAAGTATTTTCATTTTCACAATTTCATTTTTTGTATGATTCAGTTCCGTGGCTCTGAGGTAATTGAACTTCAACATTTTGAGCCTGCTTCAGTAGATGATATTGCAAGTGTGCATGCAAGAGCCTATGTTTCTGGGCTTGAAAAGGTAATCTTTTTTTTTTTTTATTTTATGAAAACCTGATATCTTTTTAAGAAGAAATAGGGGCAAACTCACAGCTCCACAATTACAAAGGATAGAACACTGAAGAATTATGACGGTCTGTGTCTCTCAATGCCAAAGGCCCCAATTCTCTCCCAGAATGCCAGGATGGTCCCTCTCTTAGCCTCCCTTGTTATTTATAGGCAACATGCCTTATTTCTTCAACCAACAAAATTAACCATCCATGTAACTAGCTAACTAATGGGTATCTATAATTTTTTATGAAAAGATGCCTTAATTTCAGTCACCCCTATCTTGCCTTAAGTGCAGCGTCTTTTGGCCATCTTAATAGCTGTCTCTAGAGCTTATAAAGTTTGGGCAATCTCAACCTTATAAGCTCATTTTGTAGGGTTGAGTTAAGCCATGAATTCAAAATCTAAGATGGTATTAGAACTTATTCTAGATTTATTGCTCCATCTATATTTGTCCATGTTCTAAATGTCCTGTGCTAGATTTGAGGGGTTGTTGTTATTGCCTTATTGGGCCACCAGCATTTGTCCACATCCCAAATGTCCAGTCCTGAGCGTGAGAAATGCGTTGATATTTAATATTGACTAGAGGTATGACCAATGTAGTCTTTATAAGGCTTGAGCAGTCCTCACCATATATGTTGATTTTTTGGGATTGAGTTAAGTCCTAAATCCAAATTCATAGAATTTTCCTTTGCTTCAATTTTTCTTCTTGTGAGATATTGTGTTTTTTAAATTATAATGTTTTTTTAATTTTTACATTATACTTAAGAAGTTGTGGTTAGTTAGGAAATATGCTAATATCCTTTATATTTATTGCCTATGCAGCTATGTTTTCTTTTATTCCTTGCATTATCTTTCCTAATCTTGGTGTTGTATTTCCATTAAACATGGTACACCATAGGAATTATTTAGTTGTTGGATTTGTTATGCGCTTTGCATCACTTTTATCAATTACTTCCACTTGATGCATGCTTTACTTCTGGTTTAATGCACAGTGATTATAAAACATCAAATCAAGGATTGCCACCACATACTCTATTGTTCATCGGTTATTTATGCTTAAAAAGATGTTTTACTGATGTCTTCTGAATTCTGATTAGTCCAATCTCCACTATCCTAGTTTTTAGTTCAAGTTTTCACCATCACTGGCCATTGGCAAGCATTTCATAAGTTGCATTTTATCTGATTTTACTATGGCACCGAAAATTCTTGTCTGAAATTTGTCACATTTACTCTTCTCAATCTTTATAGGTTATGGATCAAGCTGTGGAGAAGGGCCTTATTTTCATTGATGGTTCTGGACCAACATATGCCACTGCCACTGTAAGTGCTTATGCTAAGAGCATTTTCCAAAAGTCATTCTATGCTAGGAACTTTGCATTTTAGTTCATTGTGGTAATAAATACATTTCCAAATGGAAAATATGATGGATATTGTGTTTTTTGCATTCTTATGGTGGTATTCATGATGCAGACTTTCCAGGAGTCAATAATTGCAGCTGGTGCTGGATTAGCCTTAGTTGACTCAGTGGTGATCTCTCAACCTGGCATGTCCATCTCTTGGTAATAATCTGTGTGTGTTTTGGGAGGGGTAAGTGAGTGGATATGGATATGTACATATCTGCTTCTTCTAGTGATTTGCATACTGGAAAGGACTATTTTGTTCTTTGTTGGAAATTTGGGTCTTTGCTTTATCAAAACCAGATATCGACTGAAATTGCATATATCTACCTTTCTTGTATCTTTAAAAAAGTTTTTTTTTTGGGGGGGGAGTCACAAATATAAAAAAATTTTGGAACTCAAGTGTGTTGTGTTCTTGATTGCCTTTTGTTGTGTCCAATACATTCTATTTTCTAATTTGTTAGAGATAAAAGAACAATTATTCTTGAGTCCCCAGTTACTGGCTTAAGCTTTTAGAAACATGGTGCCAAAGCCTGCATGACCAGGTGGTCAAGATTTTGATCCTTGCCACCCCTATTTTTCATAATTAAGTTGAGTTTCTGCACAAGGTGCAGATCCCGGACACTGTCTTGCTTCAAGTTGGCTCTTGCATGAGGGCTTTTAGAATAGTTGGTCTTGGACATAAATGTTTTAAGAAGTATAGTGAGCTAGGGATATATTTCTGATTTGGATATGAATTTCTCTTTTCAATTTCATATTTAGGTTGCAGGTTCAAAGATAAAGAGAGATGCACCGACTGGTTTTGCTCTGATAAGACCACCAGGACATCATGCTGTTCCACAAGGACCTATGGGCTTCTGCATTTTCGGAAATGTGGCCATTGCGGCCCGTTATGCTCAGCGTGTTCATGGACTGAAGCGTGTGTTTATAATTGATTTTGATGTTCATCATGGGAATGGAACAAATGATGCTTTCTATGATGATCCAGATGTATTTTTCCTTTCATTTCATCAAGTAAGCTACTATTTGGTTCTTACTCTGATTATACTTTCATGTGCTTCATTGATTCTGAAATGCCATCAGTGTCTAATGATTCTCTTTTCTTTTTGCAATGTTAACTTACAGATGTTTTAGAAGCCATGTTAGCAGAGTTATCTTTGGTTTAAATTTTTTGAGATTCTTGTAATTTAATATCTATATTAAATTAACAATTCTAGATCATTCGTCATTGCACAATTTTATTTTATTTTACTTAGAACTGATGTCGTGTGATAGAGGGAAATGTGGTACTGTAATAAGATAGAAAGATGATTTTATCATGAAATGTTTGACTTTTATTCTGGTATCTGGATGCTGATGGGAAAGTGTTATATATAGTGCCGCTGACCATGTTTTTAAACACTTCAACATTGTTATATAATAAAACTAATTTGCAAATAACTATTATAGCAATACCATTCTGCTTTTTGATATCCATTCTCTTGTGCTTCTTGTTTGTCTCTTTTGATATCAATACACATCGATTCACCTTAGCCATCTCTGCTGGACATGGATTCTTTACTTTTCCCCCTCTCGCTAACCGTTTATAATTCATTTTACTATTTCATTATACAGCAATTGAATAACATTCGTTATGTGTTGCATTTCTACGGTATCAAGTTCTTAGTGCCAATTCTGAAATTTGAAGCCATTGTCAACTGTTTTGCTCTGATGCTATTCCTTTGAATCGATAGGATAAATATAATGTCTATAATTTCATTCTTGACTTAACTGCAATTATTCCTTAATTTATTGGTGTAATTGCAATATCTCTTCTGATATTTGATTTAAGAATAGTATCTTCTAAGTTCTAACATACTAAAGTGCTTTACACAGTTGGATAAAATAAACTAGCTAAAACTACTCAAATTAATAAGAGAAGACTTGATCAAATACCTTAATGTCCCCCTTCTATACACCAAATTCCCACAAACTCGCATTCTTTATTTGCACTTGCACATATCATTTGGAACTTTTGTTTTTAAAGTGGCCCCATGGTGCGGGGGAGTCTAGGTAATGTGTGAGAGAGAAACATTATGTGAAGACAAGAAATAGTACAAGATTATTAATGTGCTAAAATTTGAAGAAAAGAAATAGTATAATTTTGAGCCTTGCTATATTTAATGACTTTGTGGCTCAGGATGGAAGCTATCCAGGTACTGGTAAATTTGATGAGGTGGGTAGTGGAGATGGTGAAGGAACCACACTAAATCTGCCTCTTCCTGGAGGGTCAGGTGATACTGCTATTAGAACTGTGTTGGATGAAGTCATTGTACCATGTGCTCAAAGATTTAAACCAGACATCATTCTTGTTTCTGCTGGGTGAGTGTTTCTCTGAATCGTTCTCATCAATGCAAATACGGAATAAAAACCTAATCAATATATTTTAGCAAGTTGCATTCCATCATCATCATATCTGGTGAATTTTGGGTTCCCATGCAACTTTCAAACTTAATTCTACCATGAAATTTGGATTAGATTTTTAATACAATAAGAGGCTTTCTTCATATAAATTGTTGTCAATCTCATTTTCACATACGGAATTTCATATTCATTTGTTAGGTATGATGGCCACGTGTTGGATCCGCTAGCTAATCTTCAATATACAACTGGAACATATTACATGCTTGCGTCCAGTATCAAACAACTGGCAAAAGATTTATGTGGGGGTCGATGTGTGTTTTTCTTGGAGGGAGGATATAATTTGAAGTCTCTTTCATATTCAGTGGCAGACACATTTCGTGCTCTTCTTGGGGATGGAAGCTTGGCATCTGAGTTTGATGACCCTAACATTTTGTATGAAGAGCCATCAACAAAAGTTAAGCAAGCTATTCAGAGGATAAAGCATATTCATTCCCTGTGATGTCGAAAATCAGAAACTGACATGACAAGTATCTATCTACAATTAATAATTTCGTTTTCTGTGGGTTCCATCCATAACTATATGTCTTTACTTTTCCCCCTTGGTGGGCATTGCCCACTTATCACATAGAAGCAATACTGGACTGCTTGTGGTCCTTGAACAAGATCTCCAGTTACAGCTATTAGATGCCATGCAGCCATGTTGATCATGTATTCATGTATCACGGTATATAAAGTAAACCCTTATTTAGTATAAAAAAAAAAGTTAAACCCTTATTATATTTATGTATTTATTAGCAACACAGATGATTTTATAATTAATAAAAAGTGTGTACCTAAATCATCTAGGTCTCACCAAATTATCTGAGTCTCATAATTTTATTTAGTGGGTTTTAATTTATAGAATCTTCCCTAAATTTCATCTGACTAACAAAATAAATATTTTTAATATATAAATTATATGATGATTAAAATTTATAATAAATAAATGCTCATAAATACATAAATTATATTTTAAATTTATAATGAAGAATTTTTAATTATTGATAAAAATAAAAAAAAAGAATATTGAAATTTAATTTAAAAATAAAGATAAATGATGGTACATTAAAAAAGGTAAATGACCAAAATAAAAAAAATACATATAAAAATAAAAGAATGATTGTAGACAGAGAATTTATTTTATCTAATTATATAGTATCTGTATTACGAGGATATGTAGGACCTAAAGAAGACGTTAGCTGTGGGAGCCTTTTTGCATAATGTGGGACTTTGCTACTTGAGTTGAATGTTGTTAGATGAAAAGCCTGGTCCTCTAGGGACGAGGTAGGTGGGTGTATGTTTTCTCGTTTGCTCCGTAGCTGTAGCTTCTTTGTTTGGATGTGTCTTTGTTTGGGTGTGTCGGGAGTTCATCCGCTTTTTTATATGCCTCCTTCTGTCATTCCTCCAATACCACATCCGAATTCACCATTTATACTCTTTTCAATTTAGCTTATTTGGAAAAACAAAAGTTGTTGATTTTCTATGAGGTCTTTTTATAAAAAAAATTACTATTTTATAAAATTAAACCCAATTAACATAAGGACACTTGCGACACCTTTGATGCTATTCAAAGTCTGTGTCTCCTCTGTCACTTCAGTTGACTTTAATAGATAACCACTTCAATATAACAGTTTTAAAACAACTAATCAATGAAAGATTATTATTAGTAGAAAATTTAAATTATTTATTATAAAATTAATAAATTTATCATACGTAATAATAATGAAATACATGACACGGTAAAGAACTTAAGTGCATATATATTATTTATTCAAAATATAAGTAATATCCACAAAACAATCATTATTTGAGTTTTTTATATAGATAATTATTATTTTTTGGTTACGTATAAAGAGAATTAAACATCTATAATCTATTGGTTATAAAATTTTGGTCATATTTAAATAAAAATATTTTTTTTATCCATCAAAATTAAACACAGTACAAGAGAATTTATAATATTCATACATCATATTCAACTAATTGAGTTACATTCCAATGATTGAATAAAGTTATTTATAAACTCTTATAAAAAATGAAATAATTTTTTTAAAAATTTATTTTAACTTATCCCAACTGAACAACTTTAAAAGATGGATTAAAGAAATATATATATATATATATATATATATATATATATATATATATATATATATATATATATATATATATATATCATGAAATAATAATTATAAAAAAGAAAGGCGTACTTAATTCAAGGGGAAAATAATTTTTATTACTCCAATTGAAATTCCATTCCATGCCTTATTATTATATGAAGTAAGGATTTTCATGTTTGTTAACAGGAAAAAAAAAGGAAAAAGAAAGCATGAAGGTCGCATTTAGCTTAATTTTTTTTGGATTTTTCTTCTTATCAAACACCATTTTAGAGAAGTTCTAAATAATAAAATATTTTTTTAATAAAGAGAAAAGAAAGAAGCTCTCCTAGAGGTTAATTGAAGGAGCTTTTATACCGAAAATAAGCCTTTTTTATTGCGATTCTCTCTGTAATTTTAAAATAATTATAAAATTAACAAACAACTTTATTTTTATTTCTATCAAGGTACCAGTATTACTTTTAATTTAAACTTTAATATATTTTTTAAAATAAAAATAAATGTAAAATGCTACTAAAATAAATTTATTGTATCATTTAACATAATTAAGGTTATTATTCCCTTAAAAAAAGGAAGAAATATTGGTGATTACTTTCTCTATGAAATTTTTATAATGTCATTATATTTATAAAATAAATTTCAAATATTAAGTAATATTATTTTAAAATAAATACTAATTAAAAATAAAAATGTATATAAAATAAAATTTTGATGGAAAATGCTATTGTACGAAAATTCTATTCGTACCAAATAGATTTTCCCTACAGAAAAACATTGTCGAACATTACATTTAATACTTAACATTTTATGTTAGTTATTGTAAGTGGTAAAGAGTTTGATTTCTTTTTAAGATTTCGTGTTTGAATACCGTGAAAAAGAATTAATAAAGAAAAGAAAAGTTTTATTCCCTTTAATGGATTCACTCTCAAAATAGTTGAAGCCCAACGTAATTTCCATATATGCATGAAAGTCTCATCCATATACTTATACTTAGCCGGTTAACCTTCAATAATGACTAAAGTTTTAATACTAGAATTTCAACATCAAGATTTCTTATTTTATTATTAAACACACTGTAAACATTTGTCAACATTCCAAAAGGATAGATTGACAGATGAAAAAACAAGCCATCCAAGTTATCCCACTGGCAGTTGGTGATTATAAAATGACAAAGAGTTTAAGTCTTAATTAATTTCTTGTTGAATAAAAAAGTAAGCAAACAAAAGCCTTCACGTCAAAAATTGAAACAGTGATAGAAGGTGAAAGAATAGCTATAGATGCTTTTTAGGTTCACATTGGTAAGGTCCATGGCCGGACCAAGCTAAAGTTTAAAATGAAAAATTATATATTATTAATTTTATAAAATAAAATATTAGCTAAAAACTTAACTACAGTTCTCTCCTTAAAAATATATATTTTTTTCAAATTCATTTTAAGTGAGACTCATGGTTAATATGGTTTATATTTAATTTCTTGGGCATGGTTCCAGGGGGTGAAGGTTCAAGTGCATGAGGATAAAATTAAGCAGAGTTAAAAGACTTGTTTATGAATAAACATAGTGCTTGCAAAAGGTGTGTGACCTACCAACTACTGCATGACGCAAGATGTCATAAAGTTTTATCCTTTAGTGAAGCGTAATGATGGTTAACGAAGCAGATACTGAGGCATATAAAATTCCACTATAGTGCAACCGAATTATTTATGTTTGTTATATTTGTCTGATTAAGTATACCAGAATAACACAAATTTTATAGAATCAGAGTTACTAAAACTAGATGAAGAAGACTGGTAGGAATGGAAGTTGGTGGAAGGAAGAATACTAGAATAGGACCTATGCTAATATAATTAGTGGGTGCAGCTGGCAGAACTAACGAAAGGTGTTTCTTTTCATAATTAAGAAGCGGAAAATAAGGGGAAAATTGATATTTCCTATGAATGTGAACAGCTAGAAAAATAATGCCTCTAATTAAGCGTTCAGACATAGTGTTTAATTACCATGTAAATTAATCCTTCTCTAACGGTGCAATAATTAAAATTTCAAATGGGTTGCTTTTAATATTTTAATGATTTTATCTTTAGGGTGTAATATCAACTTCCCATAACACTTGGTCGATAGCTTCGGTTAAAATGATTCGTGCCTGGGCGAAGGTGAGCAACAACACTTATGACACATGCTATTCAAACCATGTAAAGAAACCACTTTCTCAGGTCACAGACCCACCATTCAGCATATACTAGTGCTTAGTAAATAATTAAAATTAAAGGTGCAAATTAATAACCATATATACACTGCCTAGTTATTCATGCCCGTCTTTATCCACAACTTAATTATTTTTTTTACCAAATCTCATTTGTCTATGATTCTTTTCTTCTTCTTCTTTTTACCAACCTTATGTTAATATAAGTCATAGTGAATTTGGATCTTTAAACAAAATTTTAAATTTATGTTTTTTTTATAAACAAATATAATTAAAATAAATATTTATTAATAGTGATCAACCAGCTGATTATTTGATAAATACTGTTATATATATTATATTTAGTAACTATTTTATTATAAACATATTATCAATATTTTTATTAGTAATTTTTATATGTTTAATAATATTTAATAAATATAAAATATTATTAATACAATTTTATGATAAGATTCAAATTTATTACTAAAATATTATCAAAATTAATAAATAATTTTTCTTTAATATTTTAGCAATATTTTTTAAATCTAGCAAAAAAATAAATAAATAAATTACTAACAAAGTGGCACTCATGATATGATGACCAAAAAATTATAAATTGTCCTCTCCAATAGCGGTCAAAAAAATAAGTAGAAGGTTGCCCAAACATTTTGTTCGTACAGTAAATAACATTTAGTTTTTTAAGGATGTTAAGTTTAAGAAATCACTTTAGGGAAACTAAGCACCAAATTTTCCCATGGTTTAAGTAAATCAGTCAAAAAGTAAAGCCGAAATTATACACACATATCTCCTATTTTGACTCATCCCACTATTTATTAGGAATACTCACTTTTTTACTTATATATATATTTTTTCATTTTACATTGAGAGCAATTTAAATTTTGGAACATATTTCTAGATATCCTACCACATGTAGATTGAAAATGTGTGATGAATATTAAAATATGAAACAAATACGAGGGAAAAGCTATAATTCGTCTTGGATTATGCCAGCAAGTGGGAGGAAACTAGAATTGACAGTTAAAAGAAAGAGGAAACATGAATGATGCAGATAAGGTCTTAATATTCCGATCGTGCTTATCCTCGCTAACTCAAATAATTATGCACAATAATTTGAAGTTAAATTATCACATACAACGCAACTTCCATTGTTAGCTTCCTTAGCATATTTTGTTGGCCCTACAAAATTTGTTTGGTGGTATTCCACGCAACGCGCCGGCTTTCTTCTTGCAACTCAATTCTTTTTCTGAATCATAATCACCAAAAATCTCTCTCTTACTTTAATTAACTATATACTTTGACAATCTTGACCCAAGTGCCAAAGTCCTCCATTCAAACTCAAATTAACAAATGATGGCTTGTGGAACTGTCAACCTTCCTCCTGGCTTTTCCTTCTCTCCAACTGATCAAGAACTCGTCCTTCACTTTCTTTATTCCAAGGCTTCTATGCCATGCCACCCCAACATTATTCCAGAGCTTGACCTCTCCCTGCTTCATCCATGGGAATTAAATGGTATGCACTCTTCAATTTTTCAATATACAACTCACATAATAACCATATGCATGCATGGACCAAACTCCATGCCTAAAACAATTTCAATGAGACTCGTTCATTTATCAACTTGCATAACAATTTATACAACATCATTTTTCGTTTCTATTTTTTTTCTATTTTATTATTTTTACATTTTAATTTTTTCTTTTTTATTATAAAATAGATAAATTTAAATATAATTTTAAGTACTATTTGTTCTATAATCTAATTAAAATTGTATAATTTTTTAATATAAATTTTTATTACGCAGACTATATATTTAGATACAACACAAAACACCTATAAAATTATATATAAATTTTGTCCTTGTAAAATTTGATCTACTGATAAGAATTTTGAAAAGAAACTTAACTACACATGTTCTATAGATATCATATCTATATATTATCCATTTATTATATATATAGGTAAGGCGCTATCAAGTGGAAATCAACACTATTTGTTCACGAAAGTGAAGGAAAAAAGATCGACAGAAAATGGGTATTGGAAGGAAATAGGAATGACAGAAGCTATAGTATCCGGGTCTGAAAAAGTGGGGATGAAGAAGTACCTAGTGTTCAACCTCGGTGAAGCTCCACAAGGCACTGAAACCAGTTGGTTCATGCAAGAATATCATATTTCCTCATCCGGGTTTAGCACTGCATCTTGTGGAAGTACTCGCGGAAGACGAAAACCTGTGAGTGACTAATTATATTAAGCCAATTAATTACCTATACACAATTACATGTGGCTAATTTTGTAAGGTTGTACAAATTAAAACAGGATCAAAGTAGGAGCAAATGGGTATTGTGTAGAGTGTATGAGAACAAGAGTTGTCAATCCCAACACAGCGATGATGAGGATGACAGCGGAACTGAGCTTTCATGGCTAGACGAGTTTTATATGTCTTTAGATGATGATCTTGAAGAAATTATAAGCCTGCCTAATTAGAATATTTAATTAATTATATATAATATTAATATATTAGGATATATATTTGCATGTTATTAGAATTTTATAATTATATTACATGTATTTTGAATATGGCAGATAGGGAGTATCTAGTTACATTACATTACATGCAGAGGAACACAAACGTGATATATATATATATGTACCTATTTAATTAGGTAATGGGTTTTTTTGTTGTCACGTACCTTTCAAACCGTACGTCCTTATGCATCAAAGAGGATATACTTTGCTTGCGAAATGCAGCTTACAGTTTTGTATCTTTTTTGATATTGAAGCTTCTTTTATATATAATTACTTTATACTTAATTTTTTTTATTTTTTATTAGTGATTGCACCGAATGGTAGACGTCATTTCTTAAAATTCATTTAACAGTTTCTGCGGAACTTTCAGCGGACCGACAGAGAATCACACATGAGTGGGTCTCACCACCACACCGGCCCCTCTATTATTAATTTTTGGTATTTCTTAAATGAGTAAACCTTGTCTTTTCTTTTTTTTTTCTTTTTTTTAACAAATAATTTAGGTAAATGGAATTTCAAAAGCTCGCGTAAGTTTCAAGATTAAAAAATATTTACCAACACAAATTTTATATCAATTGTATATTTTAAATCTTTATTTTTGTAAGATATTAAGCCTAGTCTTATATCATACTCTGAATGCATTTTCATTATCCCATACGCTTTTAAAATGCATAAACTTGCTTCTTTTTTTTAAGGAATGCATAAACTTACTTTGCTAATGGCACTGACATATTTAATTTTGTCTAATTTTTTTTTTTGGCATTCATTCAACGTTGTTTTGTGTCATTCAAATTTTATTTTAAATTCATTCAGTAATCATTTAGTATAAAAAATAATTCTAAACTAAGGTTATTTATTAGCTGAAGTGAGAAAATGAGATAGGAAAAGTACGGGTGTGCGAACAATCCAAATGAATTGGATTACACCTAAAACCAAATGTAACTACACTTAAAATAACTGGACCATCTTAAAAAGGTTTTTAAGTGGATTAGTTTATATTGGACAACAATTAGGTACACGGTTTTCTTAATGGAAAATGCTTTTTGGTATTAATTGAGGTGTATTAAATACACGTAAGATTGAGGTGACGGTCTAATGACATTAGAGAAATGGGGACGGTTTACCGGAAAATTTATTATATGCTCCTGGATTACGTGATTCAACAAATATTCACATAGTACGCAATTATAATATTTAGTTTATAAAAAAAGTAATTATATGTCACAGAGATTGGTCGGGTTTGTGCTAGGCAAGAAAGTAGGGCAGAGGAATTAGAGGCTGTGGATTTTGGTGGACTCGTGGATTAGGAGCGATAAGCGTGGACATAGTTTTTCTTTTCTTCAAAAATTCAAACTATAATTAAACTAAACTATAAGTTTGGATTTTAAAATATCAGTTTGAATTTTTTGTGAACCGATTTAAAACCGATTTTAGGTTCAGAAATGGTTTTGAACAACAATATGGTTTCTTCCTATAAACTACACGCATTCTCTACTTGAAGAAATATTGTTCAATCGCATAGAATTATTAATAACATAATTACATACTTAGAAATTAAACTCAAAAATATTATTTAAGGTATAATTTTATGTTAGTTAATCCACGCAAGATACTGGTTTTGAATTCCAAAACTAATTTTAAAAATGATTTTTCTCCTAAAACTTGTTTTAGATAATAAGTTTTCAAAACTCAGTTTATTAAATATTGGTTTTAGAAGATAAAAAGGAAAATATATCCTTTATTGATTTTTTTTTATAAAACCAATTAAGTCAATCTCACTCTATGTATATCAATAATTTAGTTTTAAGCATCTAACTCTATTTTACAATTTATTTATTAGTGACCTACAAAACAAAGGCATTATTCTATCTCTCACTTTTGAACTATGAACCAGTTTTAGAATTGATTCGGTTTCAAATCTGCCTTTGAACTATAAAAAGGTTTTTAAACCGTTTTCAAATTTGGTTTTAAATCATAAACAGATTTTGAACCCCAAAACTTGTTTAATAACTAGCTTTAAAATCAATAATATATATATATATATATATATATATATATATATATATATATATATATATATATATATATATATATATATATATATATATATATATATATATATATATATATATATATATATATACGTGTGTGCTTTTTGATAATTTAACGGGTACCTCTAAGAAAAAGTGAATATGTAATTTCTTTTTCTTCTCTATCTACTCATTGATGGGGAGATGACAAGAGCAAAATTATTTGTATACGTGAGTATCACCATTTAAAATTACATAAATGCCTCTAATTAAATATAAAATAATTTTTCTAATTTATTTTTAACATAAATATATATTTTAAAATTATTTATTTTTAGTATAATTATATATGAGAGAGAAATTGATATACTTATTAGAAAGTGAATTTTTGTATATATTAATTAAGGTAAAAAAATTTAAAACACATGTTAAAAGGAAAACATGTAAGATTATACTTATTTAGTAAATTTAATTTTTCAAATAAAATTTAAGAGAAAAAATTCAATTACTTGAGGAATAACTTTAAAATAGTTACTCCATTTATTTATCCTTTATTTACTTTTAATTTAATGATGAAAGATGAATTAGTGATTAAAATTGTTATATTAAGACAAATGAAGAATGGAGAGTGAGTGAATCTTTTATTAATATATATATATAAAAGAGTGATTCTAATATTTATAATGTCATTTATATTAATATTTTTAATTTTTTAAAATTATGTTATAATATAAATTTTAAAATATTAGTAGTAAAAATACAATAAATATAAAAAAATAATTACAATAATATAGAATTAAATATTTACAATAAATATACACATTTTTTAAATTATAATTTTATGTTATACTTTATTTTATTAAATTCTAAAATATTATAATTTAAATTATATTATAAATATTCAATTTTATATTATTATATTATACTATATTATTAAATATAGTTAAATATTTTATAATAATTATGCTTATTATATTAACAATATTAATATTTTAAATCATATATTGTTATACTTATATTTATTATTTTATATTCTTTATATGTAAAAATTCAAAAAATAAAAAACACAAATAATTATTTTAAATACTAATTATGATATAATAAAATATAATACAATAATTTATTATAAATATAATTTGAATATTCATCACAAAAAATTTCGTGAGGATAAAATTTGTGAAATTGTGTAATTTTGAGAATAAAAATATAATTAAGTGTAATTATAATGTTAACTATTTTTTAAATACATATTTTATTTTATTTTACATAAATTAATTATATATTTGAAAATATAATTTAAATATACATCATAAAAAATTATGAGAGGATAAAATTTGTGAGATTATATAATTTTGAGAGCCAAAATGTAATTAAGTCCATGTATAATGTTAAATATTTTTATATTAAATATATATTTTTAATTTTTACATAAATTAATTATATATTTGAAAATTTAATATTTGATTTATTTTTAAATTAAATTTTCTTAATAAGTATAGTCTTAAATATTTTTCCTTTTAAAAATATATTTTTAGTACCTGAGTTTATTATATATATATATATATATATATATATTTCAAAGTTAAATTTACTACATAAGTATATACTCTTAATATTTTCCTTTTAAATTTATTTTTTAAAATATACCTTTTAAATACTAAACCTACCAGCCACAGCCAACTGCATTTATTTTTCTCTCTATTATAATCAATGCGGGATATTCACCCTCAAGTTTTTAGTTGCTACAGTTAAATCATTTTCTCACTTTCTCTCTCTCTCTCTTTTTTTTTTTTATCAAATCTTCAAATCCTTTTTCTACTCAAATAATTAGATGTTCATGGATTCGAAATAGAAAATAGTCTAAAAATTTTACAAGTCCAAAAATTGATAAAATTTTAAAAAAATTGAAAGATATGAGGTTACGCCTTCAAAAAGAAAAAAAAAAATTCTTTTATTTTGAATAAAATATAATATCTAGTGGTTTTTGAGAGAAAGCGAATTTAAAAAGTTTAATAGGTTCAATTCTTAAAGATTGTGATAGAAAATGAAAACTAGTAATCTACTACTCAACATTTATAAGTATAGGAAAGTTGAGGGAAGACCCGATTATAGCAATTAAAAAAAATGAATTGACACAATATTAATTATAATAATTAGACTATTATGGATCATATTTGAGCAAAATATTATTAAAAACATTAGTTATAACATAAAGATTAAAATATAGTTTTCCCAATACAATTTTTTAAAATAAAAAATAAGATAGAATAAATTGAGCGGATCTTAATCCCACATGTGCCCCCAAGTGGTCATGTGTCTTAGCATCATTGTTCTTAAAATAGAGACCCCAACATAAGCCATGGAAATTAAGTAGAGCTCCCACTTGAGTGGATAACCACCAAAACAAAACGAACGAACGAACGTGACTTGTCTCTTTACTTCCTCCCATTTCTAGTTTTTCGTCCCAAAAAAAACAAAGAGCAAAAGACATCCCTCTCATTCTTTCATCTTCTTTCTTTTCTCACTTTTAGTTTTTATTGCATATATGCAAAGCTCATCGACGATTTTGCACACTATTCGGCGAGTGGGTTGGTAAAACTATTAGGATTGAGTGATTGAGGTGAAGAGGAAGTGAAACCTGTGACAATAGAATGGTTAACGGAGGAGTAAAAAACATATCGTTTCGATTAAACCAAACGACAGATATAGTATGCTATTCAGCCATCATGGTAACATCGGATGGGATATGGAAGAAAGATAACCCTTTGCACTATTCTCTCCCTCTCTTCGCTCTGCAAGTAATGTTAGTTGTCATTGTCACCCATTTATTAGTCTTCATACTCAGGCCCATTCGCCAGCCACGCGTTGTTTCTGAAATCTTGGTTAGTCCATTTACCATATATCAAACAAATTTCATTGCATTCAACTAATATATATGATTAAACGAGTCATGTCAACACTTTCACGTATGAAATAAGTATATTTTGACACCCACGTTGCTAAATATACAAATAGAAAATAACTTTTATCTATTAAATATTTTTTTTAAGTTAAGTTACACTCAAACATGTTTATACAATAAATATTTTTTTTTCTTTCCCATTATGTGAATTAGCACCCAAGTGTGCTCGGAATCATAACAATAATAATAATAATATTGGATGTTTATACATGCATGATGTGTGTGTAGGGAGGCATAGTATTGGGTCCTTCGGTGCTTGGGAAAAGCAAAGCATTTACTGATGCAGTGTTTCCTTTAAGAAGCGTGATGTTGATCGAAGCAATGGCAAACGTTGGCATTCTTTATTTTATGTTCTTGGTGGGAGTGGGGATGGACGCATCATCGTTGAGACGCATAGGTAAAAAAGCAGTGTCCCTAGCAATTGCTGGCATGGTGTTGCCCTTCATATTTGGAGCTTTATTTGCTGAGTTTTTGCTGAAACTCAACAAAGCAGACCACAGAAACGGCTCTTACATCCTATTCCTTGGGGTTGTTCTCTCTGTCGCAGCATTTCCCGTTCTGGCCAGAATCCTTGCAGAGCTCAAACTCGTCAACACAGAGATAGGAAGGATTGCTCTTTCATCTGCACTCGTTAACGATGTGCTTGCTTGGGTGCTCTTGGCTATATCCATCACCATGGTAGAGAATGAGAAGCCTTCTTTGTCTCTCTTGATGGTTTTCTTGTCAAGTACAGTGTTTGTGGCTTTTAATGTTTTTGCCGTGAGGCCTCTCATCTTGTGGGTGGTAAGGAAAACCCCGGAGGGCGAAGAATTCAGTGATTTCTATATTTGCTTGATATTGTCCGGTGTAATGATCTCAGGTTTGATCACCGATGCTATTGGAACCCACTCTATTTTTGGAGCTTTTGTGTTCGGTTTGATAATCCCAAATGGACCACTCGGACTCACTCTTGTGGAAAGGCTCGAGGACTTCATGACAGTTCTTTTGCTCCCTCTATTTTTCGCCACTAGTGGGCTTAAGACTGATCTAGGACTCCTCACAGGCTTCTACACGTGGTTAGCGTTGATAATTCTTGTTGTTTTATCTTGCATTGGCAAAATCATTGGAACTATAGCCGTTGCACTCCATTATCATATGTCAGTTAATGAAGGAGCAGTCCTTGGCTTGCTCATGAACACAAAAGGCATTATTGAAGTTATTGTGCTTAACATTGGCAAGGAACAGAAGGCATGTACTATTGTTTTTTTACATATATATATATATATATGTATAGTTAGAAGATGTTATTGTTATTATTGTGGTTGAAGGTAGGTAGTATTTGTTACAGGTTTTGACGGAAGAATCATTTGCGTCGATGTTGATTATAACAGTACTAATGACGGGAATAATTGTACCTGGGATATCAGTTATATACCAACCAACAAGGGGGATGATATCTTACAAAAGAAGAACAATACAGATGACAAAGAGAGACGCAGAGTTCAGGATCCTAGTGTGCATCCACACCCCACGTAGCGTGCCATCCATAATCAACCTCTTGGATGCCTCCAACCCAACAAAGAAGTCCCCAATATGCATCTACGTCCTCCACTTGATCGAACTCACCGGCCACGCTTCGGCACTGCTCATCGTCCACAACCAGAACTCTAACAAATCAGAACATGGCTCCTACAACAGGACACAAGCACATTCCGACCACATAATCCACGCCTTCGAGAACTACGAGGATCATGCTTCTCACATCTCGGTGCAGCCTCTGACGGCAATCTCCCCTTACTCCACCATGCACGAGGACATATGCAACGTGGCCGAGGAAAAGCGCGTGGCCTTCATAATCATCCCTTTCCACAAACACCAAACGGTGGACGGAGGAATGGAGGCCACTAACATGTCGTACCGCGCCGTGAATCGCCACGTTCTGGCCAAAGCGCCTTGCTCGGTTGGGATTCTGGTGGACAGAGGGTTGACCGGGTTCAACCAGTTTGCGCAGGACGAGAAGTCTCACCACGTGGCAGTGCTGTTTCTGGGAGGTCCCGATGATAGAGAAGCATTGAGTTACGGTTGGAGGATGTCGGAACATCAGGGGATAAACCTAACCGTCGTGCGTTTTGTTGAGGGGGAAGATGCAAGCTGTCGCAGTGGGCACGCTGATGAAGGGAGGGAACTAACGGTACAGATGGATAAGGAACTTGATGAGAAACTTATACAGTGGTTCAGGACGAGGCACGTGGACGATGATTCTGTAGTTTATGTTGAGAAAATGGTGAAGAATGGGGAGCAGATGATGGCGGTTATAAGGACGATGGATCATGTTCATGACCTTTTCATAATTGGGAAAGGGCAAGGACTCATAACCTCACTCACAACAGGACTCACTGATTGGAGTGAGTGTCCGGAATTAGGGGTAATTGGGGACTTGTTGGCTTCCTCAGATTTTGGAGCCACTGCTTCTGTGTTGATAGTGCAACAATATGTTGGTGAAGAAATTGAGGGCGATGATGACTTGGGAATACCACCTGATGATCACAATATTAATACGGAGATCACAAGTCAAAATCTGCCTCAATCAACGTCACCAAGGGGATACCATTTGTCCAATGAAGAACGTTTGTGAGTATGCCATGTCTAGTGTCAAATTGTACAGTACAAATCTCATGTAGGTCACTACTAAGACAAATTAATTATTATAATACGCTCTTAACTTATTTATTTTTCTAAATTAAAAATTTTAATTATGTATCATTTAAAAATTAGTCAGAATAATTATTAATAGTGATTCAATTTTTTCTGATAATTTCTCCTGCTCTTGAATATCATGTTTCACTCCTCTTGGTAACTTTTTTGGCGTCAAAATTCATACAACTCTTTTGGTACCACTACCATTGGTCAATACATAATTAAAATTTTATATATGATTTCTTTGTTAAAAAAGATATGTATATAAATAAAGAGAAGATAGGTATGTGCATAAGATGGTGGATGTAATAAAAAAAAGTTTGAGAAAAGAAGTAATGTTTTGAAAAGGACAGTAAAAAACATTATAAAAATAATATTAATATATATTAGAAAAAATAGATCAAGTAAATGATTTAACAAAAATTTAAAATAGTTTATACTTGTAAATCATTGTACACGGAATAATTATCTTAAAAATCATATAAATAATAATTTGTGTAAAAATATTAATAGGTTATGCTTTTATTTTTAAAGCTTTATTTTAAGCTTTAATTTTAAAATATTCTTAAATAAATGGGTTAATCATAACCTCAGACCTTGACTCACATGATGAGTATATACCTAATCATTGTGAATAATTATTATAAATACCCAGTGTAATTGTCCATCATGGTTTAGGTTTAAGGTGACGATGCCTTGGGCATTGTTTGGTCTTTTGATGTTTAGATTTGAGTCAAGAGCCTTCAGTTTATGGGCTGGGTTATGTTAAATGAGTCAGATTTTTTGTTATTGAACCAAACATTGATTTTGTCGTTAGCAGGCCGAGATGAATTCTATGATTCGGGCTGAAACTAGAGTTAGATTCTGCCTAGTATCTTGTGATAGTTTTAGTCGAGCACTGTAGAATCGCTATTTAGGCCTTAGCCCTTTTGTAATTCGAACTCCACACAACACACCCCCCAGGGTTGCTTGGAGCATCTAAGTTGTTAGGATTACTTTGTTGACAAAAAAGAGTTGTCAGGATTACCTAAAAGTTAAAAATAAAAAAATAATGATTAAAATGATAAGAAATAAGAATTTAGAAAATAATATTAATAATAATTTAGTAAAAAGTAAACAAGATTGTAAAAAATTTAATAGCCATGCACGTCAATATAAAATTATATTATTAATTTATAAAAGTAAATTTTTATATTATTTTAAAAATAATTATTATAAAATTCAATAAATTTAGACAATTTATGATTGAATGAATATAATTTTTTTACATTGTAACTATATTTATTATTTATTCAATAAAAAAAGTTTAATAGTCATATAATATAAAAGTTATTTTTTGTTATTTATATAATATAAAAGTTTTTGAAAAAAATAGACTATGTAATCATAGTATAAGTTTTATATAGTCATCTAATCATAAATCACATTATACGATAAGTTTGTTGATCTTTATAATATTTTTTATTCTATAAGTAAAAAACATATTTTTATATGATTACTTTAAAAATAATTATTACAAAACGCAATAAACTTACTCAACATGAAATGACAGAAAAAAATGTTTTGATCATTTATAGAAAAAATTCATTTTTATTCTCTAACTCTTAAATTTGAGTCAATATTATCCTTTCAAGCAAAATATTTGTTTTTTTATTTTAAAACACGATTTTAAACTATTTTTGTTACTAATTAAAAACATAAAACTTGTCATTAAATTCATATACATAAAACTATAAAAACTAACTAATATTAAAAAAAAAATATCATAAATAAGATAAAAATCGTGTGAAAAAGAGTCTCATACAAATAATAAAAATTAAAATTTCTTATATAAGATTCTTTCATCTATGTTATTGGGATTTACTTTTTACGCAATTTTTATCATATTTATAATCTTTTTGTTTTAAATCTTAATTGAGTTTCATAGTTTTCATAGCGATGAATCTAATGAAATAAATTTTACATTTTGAATAAATAAAAAATTAGTTAAAAATTAAAAACGATTGTATTTTCGAAATCACAACACTAACTCAAATTTAATAGTTAAAATATAAAAATAATTTTTTTAAAGATAAATAACACAACGAGTTTTTATCATAAAATAAAATACTGAAGTTATAATTTTTTTTTTATGAGAAATAGAGTTTGTCACTCTTTATTAATTTAATAAATTTTATTTTATTAGTTGTCATGTCAGTTTGATTTAAATTATTCTATTTAAAAGAAAAATCAATTTTCTCTCTTTTTTTCATAATAAAAACTTATCAACTCGTTTTTTTTTATAAGATCTATATAAATTTGAACTCACTATGCACTTTGAGTTACACAGGTGCAAAATGTTTATTCTCGAGTCAAATCTATAGGTTTTGTGAATCAGTCTACAATATTTATTTTATTATTTTCTTAAAATATTAATATTTAATTTATGTTTTCTTCCATCTTTTTAGCATGCAAATATTTAATATATATATATATATATTTAAATTTTTAATTTTGTAAAATTTTTAATTTTGTAAATTAGCCTTAAATATTTATTTGATTAATTTTTACCTGCTAAATGTTAAATTTAAGTTTATCTATTTCTCAAAAAAAAAATTGAGAATAATATTTTTTTTAAAAGATACAGAGATCATCAGTGATTTTATCTTTCTCAATATTTTTTTTATACACGTAGTTAGGAATCAATTCTCTGTCAGCATGCTTAAGTTTATTTCTTTTTTTGAAAAGACAAAGAATTCTTAATTTTAAATTAATAATTACTTATTACACATTATAATTTAATATTGCTTAATTAATTATATCTTTTAATAATGATAATTTTATGTTTATTAATTATTTAATTATCACTTTTAATAATTATGTAATTGTAATTTTCACAATTGACTTTAGGTTAACTATCTAACAAGAGTAAATGTTTCATATCGTGGTGCAATGACAGATAGCTAAGTAAAATAAATTTATTGATTTTTATAATTATAACTATTTAAATTATATTGTTAGAAAGAAATGTAATTCAATTTTTTTTCTTTCTTTTGTTATAAATACTTATTCAGAAATTATCTAAATTGGACTATATAGACTCTATTTCATGATCTCACTGGTGGTGGGTACAATGGCTTTGGAGGTAATTAGTTGTCAACATTGGAGTTGTCACAAGTAGAACTTATTGGATAAAATAAACATGCATTCATAAATTGATCAAATTTAATGGGAAATATATAGACACTTTTACATTCTGCTTAGCAGTTCCTGATTGTTTTAACAATTCAAAAACTCGTATCATTAATATTTTTGAGCAAAGATCACAATACAAAGAAAGACGAAAGAAAAACAATAATATATGGGTATAATTTTTCGTTATTCAGTTTCATAGATTGAAATGATTTTATATTTTTCGCAAACCAAACCACCGCTTAGAGTGAATCCATGGTCGTCACATGAGACTAGTATAGCAGCTGTGCAACTTTCAAGTGATGACAGACAACAAAATGGCAGTAGCAAGTCCAATACTTGGCCATATATTCCCTTGCCTATAGTATGATAGTGCACCATTCTGTAAACAAAAAGATTAAAAAATATGAGATATGGTTAAAAATTCCTAAATGCTTAATTTAGATGAAAAATAATGTGATAGTGGTAAGTATAAAGAAAGATAACAATACCGCGTTGGGACTTGGTGCTGGTGATGGTGTCTCTTCTGATTCTGTTGTAGTAGTATCGTCAGCAAGTGGTGCTGGGGGACTCCTCCGGATAATAGTTGGTGCTGGAGCCAGAGATAGTGCGTGGTGTCTCTTGTGCTTGTGCTTGTGTCTTCTTCTCCTGTGTCTGTGAGGAGGTGGTTCTGGCGTGTCATCTTCAGGTGCTGGTGCTGGTGTTGGTGTTTCTGTCGCAGGCGTTGGTGCAGGGGTTGGTGTGATACTTAGTGGTGAAGGAGCTGGTGATGATTTTGGTGCTTTCTTTTTGTGTGCAGGTGCTGGTGCTGGCGTGAGACTTAGTGGTGAAGGAACGGGTGATGATATTGGTGCTTTCTTTTTGTGTGCAGGTGCTGGGGATACTTTTGGAGAGGGTAATGATGGTGAATCAGCTGGGGGTAATGGCAATGGTGGGGCTGAAACAGCTGGTGGTAGAGGGATAGGTGCCTTTTTGGGAGGTTGTGGTGGTGGGATTTTGGGGGATGCGGGTTTTGGACTTATTGCTGGTGTAACCTTGGGCACAGGTGGTTTCACTGGAGCAATTTTTGGAGGTGTAGTTTTGGGGACTGGTGATTTTACTGGAGTAGAGGTTGGTGGTAAAATCTTGGGAACTGGTAATTTGGCAGGAGCAGATGTTGGAGTTGTAACTTTGGGAACTGGTAACTTCACAGGAGCAGATGTTGGAGTTGTTACTTTAGGAACTGGTGATTTCACAGGAGCAGATGTTGGAGTTGTGACTTTAGGAACTGGTAATTTCACAGGAGCAGATGTTGGAGTTGTGACTTTGGGAACTGGTAATTTCACAGGAGCTGCTGTTGGAGATGTCACTTTGGGAACTGGTAATTTCACAGGAGCAGATGTTGGAGATGTAACTTTAGGAACTGTGGGTAATTTCACAGGAGCAGATGTTGGAGATGCAACTTTGGGAGGTGGTAATTTCACAGGAGCAGATGTTGGAGATGCAACCTTGGGAAGTGGTGATTTCACAGGAGCTGTGACAATGGGTGGTTTTGTGGCTGCTGATGGTGTGGCAGAAGTGGGGGAAGCTGCAGTTGGCAATTTGGAGGGTGCAGCTGTGGTTGTTGGTAGTGGCTTGCTAGTAGAAGTGGGAGAAGTTGCTGCTGGTGGTTTCTTTGAGGTGTCAGGAGTTGCAGCCACAACAGGTGGTTGTTTGGCCATTGTTGGTGTGCTAGAAGAGGGAGAAGTTGCTATTGGTAATGTAGAGGGTGCAGTTGGAGTTGTGGTTGGCAATGTAGAGGGTGCATTTGGTGTTGTTGTTGGCAATGTAGAGGGTGCATTTGGGGTTGTTGTTGGCAACGTGGAGGGTGCATTTGGGGTTGTTGTTGGCAACGTGGAGGGTGCATTGGGAGTTGTTTTAGGCAATGTAGAGGGTGCATTAGGGGTTGTGGTTGGCAATGTGGAGGGTGCATTTGGTGTTGTTGTTGGCAGTGTGGAGGGTGCATTTGGTGTTGTTGTTGTTGGCAGTGTGGAGGGTGCATTTGGTGTTGTTGTTGTTGGCACTGTAGAGGGTGCATTTGGAGTTGTTTTTGGCAATGTGGAGGGTGCACTTGGTGTTGTTGTTGGCAATGTAGAGGGTGCATTTGGGGTGGTTGTTGGCAATGTGGAGGGTGCATTTGGTGTTTTTGTTGGCAATGTAGGGGCATTCGGGGTTGTGGTTGGCAATGTAGAGGGTGCATTTGGAGTTGAAGGTTGCAACTTAGAGGGTGTACCTGCTGGTGCTTGGGCATTGATTGTGGCTAGCGGGTAGCTGAGGCTAGCTAAAGCCAATACCCAGAACACTGCAGCCATTGTTGGAAGTGATTTGGTAGAGAAAGTTAGCATGTTATTTATGGCCTGTGGTGTAAGGTTATGATAGGATTAGAAGGTTGAGACGTAGATGACATAGTGCATGCAAGAGGAGATGTAGCCTTCGTGTGATTGCAACTTTAATGTAAACAATGGAAAAAAGCATAGCTTCTCTCTTGCCTACGAAACCAGAACTCTTTCTCTTAGGATTTAACTGTCCATGATTGCATGTTAATGAGAATACAATTTTACCTATTATGTCTACATACGACCTATATGTTAGTACGGGGTCATCACCTTTTGTTATATCTGATGAACCAACATACCAATGTGATTGAGATGTTTTCTCTTCGCACAGGTAATCTCAAAAGTAAACCCCAAGCTTTGCCCCCAAAACAATGAAAAAGATACAAAATCAACTGGATGATGGAGATATATATATATATATACACACATACCACTCATAGTTCATAAAAAGCCATATTAATTATAGAGGAAATGGGGTCACCGAGTTTCATATTCTAGAACTTGTTGCTTTTATATTATATGTTAATTATTTCGACAAAAAATTTTGTTATATAATAGAAAGGATTCTAAAATGTATATAAAAAAAAGGATTCTAAATTTTTAATTTTTCCATTTTCTATCTTTAATGAAATTATTAAAAAGTGATTATACTATGTTTAAATTAAAATGCATGATTGTTTACATATAAAATAAAAAATGAGGATAAATTAGTAATTCAACAATAAAATCTTCATTTTTCATTCTATTTCACAATTGTACAGTAAGATATTATTGTTTGTCTAATTCACTTTTCACTCACTACCATTCTATCAATGCACGAGAAGAAAATTGCGTTCTTATTTATTAGTAGAATTTATTGGAATATACTCATTTATTATTAGAATTTAATCCTAAATACTCATAATGTAAAGACTTTTTACTTGTTATGCAATTATGAATTATTATATAAATTGAAATTTTTATTTTTATAATAATTAAAGAATTTAATTTTTATGCATGATTAATATACTCATAATTAAATTAAAAAATTTATTTGGAATGATTTCTAATTCTTTGTCAGTTTAAAAATATTTATACTTATATGAAAAATAAACTCTATCATGCATGTTTATCACTTTGGAGGTTCAAAATGAGATAAAAGTTTTGGTTTGACATTTATCTTAATTATTTAAAGAATAAATTTTATCGTATTCTACCTGATTCGAATTCTTTTGAAGATACATGTATCCTAGGAAAAAAAATTAGTAGCATGTACTGGCCATGTTAAGGATGAGCACTCAGAATCTCTAATTACCAAGACTTCTTACCCGTCCCACAGTATGGGAATTTGATGTGCGATTTTGTATGTATTATATATAGAGTAGAGGTTAAATTCATGTTTCACTGTTTTGTAGAAATATGATTATACTTTTGGTTGAATACAAGTTCAACTGAGCTTTGCTGTAATGTAAAACCAACAAGTGCATGTAAATAATTAAAGAGCATCTGCAACGACTCAGAATTTGCAGTTATTCACCGGTGTTTTCAAAACCTATATGCCAGTGCATGGCATATGATATGATATGATCCAAGGTCCCGTAACCCTATTAGGATTTTTTCTTTTTTTATGAAAAAACTGGAACTAAATAAATTCACCATTCCTTATCTTTTAACTCCTAATTGACCATTGAAAATTGAAGCGCAAACGTGTTTGTTAAACGAGGTACTGTTGTTTTCGATGTTTAATGGAAATATTTTAAATAATGTGTAATCACTTATTGTTATTAATGTTTGATGGAATATTTAGTGGAAAATTGTGACTTTTTGTAATTGTAATTGGTTTTAGCAATTTATATCAATCTACAAATAAATGTACATATATCTATAGCAGAAAAATGACGAAAAAAAAAAACAGAATTATTCGGTCTGTAAATTAATTCCCTGTTCTATTTTTCTACCTAATATTATTAGTATCTATTATCCGCCTTATGTTATATTTTCTTGAGCATCTTTGGTTATTGGGAGTGGTTTTGTCCTAATGAAAATTTTGGGAGTAGTTTTGTCCAAATGAAAATTTTGGGAGTCCTGTTTTTTTATGTACCATGACGACATTGAAGTTAAAACCTAAGATCTCGTGAAACTACCTAAACTCATGTCTAAAACAAGACAAATAAGGACAAACTAAGAACACTGCCAGACATGTAGAGTCTCTTGCCAACGTATATATCTTATGATGATATATAACTCCTATTCTTAAGCTAAAAAAGATTACCCAACTTTAGTTTTGGGTTTGGATCGAGCATAACTAACCTTTCAACCCAACCTGCTGTTTTGAAGCCCAATGAAAACAGAAATACAAATGAGACCCAACGGAAAGAACAAGGATTTTGATTTTGAAGCCACGATAATGGTTTATATGTACAATACTGGAAAGTCTGCTGTCCATGTTATCTAGGAGGTCTAATATGGGGGCATGGTACCATTTTTTTTTTTTCTTTAAATCTTAGTTCACTTAGTCTTTCAAATGATAAAGTGATATTTTCAGATATTAATCTGTCTAAACAAAAATAAAATCCTAAACCTTTGAATAAAGAGTAAAAATTTCAAATTACTTTGGAATTGAAAAAAAAAAAATCACGAAAATTTAATTAGTAAATGAATCACTTTTCCAAAAATATGTTTCAGGTTGCTTTGTATTTATATTATATAATTAATACAAATTTAATTATAAGCTATGTTTCCGATGGAAAAAAAAAATTTAATCATTCAATTTTATTAGCAACTTCAACGTGTATTAATAATATTGGTATAGTCGTCATTTCGATGTTTTTACTGTTGACTCCCCTCCCCTTTTGCTAGCCTTAATTATTAAGGATGATGGAAGAGGGTCGAACCCTCCTGGCTAGAGTTGCATGGTAGTTTTCGAGTTTTTTCATCAGTATAAAAAAAAATACCCCAGTACAAAAAAATAATAATAATAGGGATGTTTTTTTTTTTATGCATATTATTTTCTAATTGGGAAGAAACTAGAGGAGAGGGGAGAGGTGATTATATCCTACAGAACCATAAAACCAATTTCTAATTTTTTTTTTTTTGATAAATTTCCCATTCATCTAATGTGTTCCCTTGTCTTATTGGGTGCAATACCCTAATTTAAGAAATTAATATCAAGCTGTAACATCCGTAATTAAGAATAAGGAATTGTCATTTCTCAACTGTTAATGTCTTGTCTTAAAAATGTGTTGGCACTTGGCAGTGTTAATGCATACACCTAAGTTATAGTGCATTTTCGTGCAACTATTTCCAGTGAAATTAGTGAGTTATCTATCAGATGCGATCCAATTAAGATCTAAGCTCTCAAAAGTGAAGTCATTTTGATATAGATGAAGATAAAGAAGGAAACTCCTTTATTACATGCAATATGGTACGTGGTTGCATATATCAAACTAAATTTGTGGAGACAATATCATAGCCAAATATGATACAAACGAGACAAAAAGGACTAATTAAGCTAAAGTTTCAGACTAAATTATGTAGTTTATGCATGTGCATGCTATCAATTTGTATATAATTTATAGATCTCATATCAAACAAGGTAGAACATATATAACGAGTTAATTGACATCCATGTAGCTCACACTAAAACAAAAGCTTAAAACATTGATAAATTAAACCATAACAGAATTAACTGCTATATATTATTGACTTAATTTTCGAGTTATCTTCAATATATATTATATTGATTCACCTTGTGCTTGTAAGAAGATGTTAATTTCCTTGTCTCTGGCACTGTTCTGATTTTCTGGCCGTACGTAACCAGGGATTATGCATTACGGCTGCTGAATTTAAACAATTCGGATGGCAGATCAAAGTAGGAACTGATGGAGTTGTCTCCTTCATTTTCATGGATTCTAGCTTGTGTAACCAGGGAACTACGTTCAAAAGAATTTGGCTTTGATAATGATAAGACAGGGTTCACAGCATGCATTTGGGTTTCTTCTTTTCTTGGCTTTGTTTTACCAAACCCTGGAAGATACATGCAAAGTGCACTGCATTTGAATCCCTCATCCTTATCCTTTCCACTTTTTGGAACTTCTTGTAGCTTGTAGGTCATGTTTCTAACCTCACTTTTTGAAGCTTCAAGTCTCTTAATCGTTACTTTGTTCTTTGACAAAGCTCTAGGGGATGATGTGGTTGAATTTGGATTGGTGATGGCCAAGAATTTGAAAGAAGGTTGAAGTAAAGGTAGAGTGTACAAACCATGGCCAGTAGCATTTGAAGGTACCACAGAAGGTTTTCTCAGTGGCAGTGGATGCACAGCAATCTGCTTTTCTTTTTGTGAACTCTTCTTCATCAAGATTTTGGGCCTATCCATCATGGTTACAGGGAAAGGGAAGTCAAGTCACACCTTATGCATTCTTTGCAATGCCTGCTTCATCTTCTTTTGCTTTAATTTGTCTACTTCTTGAAAATGGTGTTTTGGGAAATATAGGGATTGTGTATCAGAAATGTGAATTGCATATTGTGATAACTACCGAAGTGGCTGATTATATATTTGTACATAAAAAAGAATGCTTAGAGTGGTCTCTCTCCCAATATCAATTTTAATTAATATATGATTTTGTTTCTTAGAATTAGTTGATTCGACTTCTCAAGGGGCATAAATAATTAATAAACTCTTGGAGATTCTAACATTTGATCAGTTTTCCCTGCCGGCATTTATATTTCTAAAATAAATTAAATTATCGTAATATTGTTTAATTGTGCTTTCTCTGAAATTGTGATTGTGGAATATAACGTGCATGCACGACATGACAAACTTGACACATGATGGCATCAAAAGGGGAAAAGAAAAACTATGTTGAATTGAAAGTATACAATTTAATATCAATCAAGGTATTAAACAAATAACTAATTTGGCCGTAATCATTTTGTAGCAACATGTAAAGCAAAGCCATCACAAGCTCCCTGGTAAAAACCTATGAAGTTCAGAGAAACACTAGTTTATCTTTCATGAGCACCTTTTTTCAAATATAGTGCATTTAAATTCAAAATATAAGTTTGTGAATTTGTCTTCACTCCACTGAATGTTTGATAAATAATATGTTACAAAAGGATGATGTAGGCCTAACAGTATGCCACATGAATTTGATTGGGAATTACCATATGTTATTACTACACGACTTGACATTATGTATGTTTTCGATCTTCTACCAAAATTCTTCTAGAACTCTAGTCAAATTCACTTTGGAGCAACTAAAAAAATTATAAGATACTTACAAGACATAAAGGATGATATATAGTATAAAACCATGACCAATTCAAGGTTATTTGGCTACATCGATAATGATTGGACATATTCAGTAGATGACATGACACATCGAGTTTTACTTTCTTATTTGGATCGAGAATATTCTCTTAGATATCAAAAAAGTAAGCAATGCTTGTGCAATCAACAACAAAGACAAAATATTTAGTAATCATTAAAACTACAAATCAAACTATATGGCTTTAGATAATACTTGGAGAGATAGGTGAACAAGATGAGTGTACAGTAATATATTGTGACAATAAATTAATAATAACTATGACAAAAAATATACATCACACCATAACAAAACATATAAGCAATTAAATATTATTTCATCATACAAGTAGAAGTGGTTGAAGAAATCCAACTAAAGTAGTACAAGACAAGAGACCAAACTAAATATATATTTAAGAAAACATTGTCAAATGTCAAGTTTGAGAAATTACAAGCTCGCTTAGAGTTTTCAAAATTTGTATCAAGGAGGAATGATAAGACTTTATACAAATTTCTAGATAAATATTAAGAATACACTCTTTTGAACATATTTTCTTTTAGTGATTGAAATTTGTTAAAAATTACAAAATTGTGTAGACTATACCTCTTATTTACTAAATGTCTTTCATAATTTTTTAATTTTCAATAAATCTTAACTAGTAGATGAGAGTATATTAGAAAAAAAAAAGTGTTGTTAGCATGTATCATGCATAGTGTATGGATGTGTATGCTTGTCGATGTTAATGTGTGTGAGTATATGTTGTGAATTGTATTATCAAGTAAAAAAAAATTTTATTATTCAATTATCTTTCAAAAATTAACCTTTACCATTTTTCTAACATTATTAGAATGGAATGCCATACGAGAGGGATTGTAAAACAAAATCAAACGTTTAAATAAGTTTTTAATTCCTATAATATAAAGTTTTTTTTATTTTGATCCTTTTTTGTTTTGCATCTATAAATATTTGTGTTTTATTATATTTTAGTTTTTATAAAATTGTAAATTAAGATCTACTTCTTCTAAAATAGTATCTCATTTAATTTAAATTTAAAATAAAATAAACTTGCTTGAAAGGATAAAGTAAATAGTTTTGATATTGATGAGAAAAACAAAGATGAATGTTATATAAACATACCTAATAATTCAAAAATATATTAAAATATTAACCGTTAATTTTTTTTATTTTATCTTTGTTACTTTAAAAGAGCCAAATTCAATCTTTAGGTTTAGCAAATTATCATTTAATATAAACAAGAACTAAAAAATATCAGGAAAAAAAGAAAAAAAGAAATTAAAGCAATAAAAAAAAAAAACTCTACCTCATAGATATTAAAAAGTTGTTAAGTCAAATCAAAAGTAATAATACCTATTATAACAGGAAAAGCGGTAACCAAGTATAATGTTCCATAGCCGTGCAAATCTTTGGTTGACCAAAAGAGAGAGAATAATAAAAATATTTTAAAAATACCTAAATAATAACTCCATGTTTTTCTCCATTAAATTTCTTAAAATCTCTTAATGAATTAAATACACTAACTTGTACATGAGAAAGTCAAACTATGATCACCTGAGATATTAGGTATAGTTAGTATTACTTTCTTCCTATTCGATGAATGAAGATTGAAATTTTAACCGTTAGAAGTGCCTACATTTAAAATTGTTTTTAAAAAAGAATATATGTGAAAAAGAATGTCAAACCATGAATGTTTATATGTACAAAGTTATGTTAGTGGCCTCCCATGTCCTGATAATAGTTTCACGTTGAGATCCACTGGAGGCGAATCATTAAACCACTAATACAATAAAGAATTAGGAGGGTTTGAGATGAAACACCGTGTGTAATTATAATTTATATATTATTTATTACACGACGAGCTAATTAATCAGCACTTATATATATATATATCTTTCTTTTATGTCAAATTGTCGTTTTTTCTTAAAAAATCTACTGCAACACATACGAATACAAATAAATATTCTAATCCAACACTAAATTTTTAATCTCTTCTAAAAATCTAATAGGACAAATAAGTAAACTATTCTTCCAAACAAAATTTATTTATATCTACCAAGATTTAAATATTTAATCATATGCTCAAGGATACAAATTCAGTACTTTTCGGATTAACTATTTGTTGATATTTTCTTAGGATTTTACATTATTTCTTTATGGTATATATATAATTTTCAAATAATTAATATAATATTTAACAAAACGTTAAATAAAATAAAAGATGCACTTGATAAGTAATATTTAATAATTTTTTACTAATTGAGATAATTATTTGAAAATTAGTTGAAAATCACCTTTTTGATTTTTCATAAATAAAGTCTCAATTTGAAATTTACCTTTGAAAAAATTAGACCTTCACAGAATTTATCCTTTTAAATGAGTTTAGGTCCTTAAATCAAGTTCATAGAAACTGAAAGTCCATGAAAATTAGGTTCTTTTCTTATTGTTGTCAAACTTACCTGTTATCAAGGGAACATCAATTAATGAAGTAGTTTTCTTACCCTATTCAGGTGATAGGTACGTGGATTATTATTAATTGCCGGAAAATGCGGTAAAAAGATAATAATTGTTTAAGGAAAAAAATTGGGAAGCGGTCATATCATTTTTCTTTTCTTTTGTGGTCCCGGCTTTTATATCGTTGTTAAAAATTACTATTATTTTATTCAACTTATCTGAAAATAAGGATATAAATTCTTTAAATTTATAGGTTTAATTTCTTTTCAACCAATAATTTGGCTTAGTAGTTACATGCAGATCAACGTGGAATAGCTACAATTTAAGAAAATTATGAGTGAATTCTTTGAAGATAAATCTCTTAATAAACCTTTATCTTGCCTTCGAAACAAGTATGTTTGAAATTACGTATTCAGAAAAAAAAAATAATAACAACTTAATGTGTTTCTGAAGCACTAAATATTTTAAAAAATAATTTAAAATTTTCAACGTAATGCAAATATGACTATTATAAATTAATACTATTAATTTATATTTTTCATGGAAGAAAATCAAGCGCCAGTAAAAAAACTAGAAACAAGCACAACGTCCGGATGGATAGTTTGCTAAATTCATAAGTTGAAAATTTATTTAAGTTGGATCATGTATGTATATAATTGTGCATGCATATATGAATTATTCTTCCCCTTAACTATTTATTTTTTTAACTAATGGTTATATATATATATATATATATATATATATATATATATATATATATATATATATATATATATATATATATATATATATATATATATATATATATATATAAAATTAATTTATCTTTAATCGGTAGGTTAATAATAAAAATAAAGAATAGTTTTTTTAGAGTAATTTTTTTCATGTGACCTTCCGAGAATAGTGTGCTAAATTCAGTAAATTGGGAAATCCACTTAGGTTGGATTATGTTTATGTACACTTTTACATGTATACAGTAAAAAAAAAAAAACTCAGAGGTATCCTATATATATATAAAAGACCATCCTGTTCTAAGAATAATTGGACAGTAAAGTGAACGCCTTTTGTTTTGTAAGAATTTGAACTTGATTCATTACTTTAAAGGAGACTAATTTTTTTTGTTACACTAATCCATTAATTAATGCTTAAAACCTTGTTATTTTAAAGTGAATAATTTATTTTAGATGAAAAATTACTCAATAATTGAATAAAATTATTAAATGTATTATTTATTGTGTATGTATAGATAGTGTTAAATGTCAGCTTTTATAAATAAATAGTTTTTTATTTTACTTTAAAAATAAGTAGACAAATTAAAAAAATTGAGATCTTCAATATTAATACCTATTTTTGTAATTTCGTGTCTTTTTTTAAATATTAATTTTTCGAAAAGATTAAATTATATAAAAGTAACATTAATCTATAAAGTGGAAATGGATTCGGTGTAGTAGTTAAATCAAACATTTGCACAGTCACATGATGATAGGAGTTATTAGATGAAAATGAAACGATTCCATTTTTAAGTGTACTAGCAAAATATCCGTGCAACTACGTTTTGAAATAACTTTTAAAAAGGAACATTGGACCAGACTATTATACGTGGGAGTACATGTTTTCTGAATTTGAGAATGTCGTAATTTATTTTCAAATAAATAAAATATACTAATATTATTTGGACTGTTAACATTAGGATAGAAATTATAAAATGAATAAACTGAAAGTAATGGAAGTAGTGCTAGCTTTTAATTCATAGTTCTTCATCACATTACCTGAGAAATGTATGAACTAATTCAAAATCCTCCATTTCATTTGAGTACGAACATTTTAATTCATGGCATAAGATAAATACGAATTCTTGTCAAAATTTACCCGTGGTCCAACAATAAACCACAAAAGTTAAGTCATCATTTGCTTTCAACTTTATGTGTATACAACAATAAAAACTCGGAAAGAAAGATGCCAGCAAGAGATTATTTTTCTCTGTAAATTATTTACCTGGCATGGCAAATATATATATATAGAACCCAAGTCTTGTCATTTATTTCAGAAAATCTGCAACAACCAAATGTTTCACGTTGTATGAAATTCACAATATATGATTAGTGTATACAATTAGTATACCAAGCAATGATCACATTTTCTACTTTAGTAAGTAATGAACATATTTCCTCTTGTTTGTTTCAAAATAATGTGGAATTTTCTGCGTGGGATTTGATAAGTAGTGCCTTGCTTATCAAATATAGGATCTTGTTTAAAATCTTCCAATGAATTTAAATATTAAATGATTTGAAACAATTAATTTGACAATTCTATATGTATTGTTTATAGAATATTATATTAACGATATCTATAATAGATGCTACTGTTAAATTTTTTTTCAAAATTAAAAGTATTTAAATTTTATTTATTAAGATCAATATTACAAGGTAGGCATATAACAAAACTATATCACATGATAGATGGAATGAATTAAATTGAGAATAAAATGTTAGAATTATTTAATTATAAGAATTGGTAATTTATATTATATTAAATATCTCTATATATTCTTTAGAACTAAAATTTATAAACACAATCCTACATAAACCGTTAACATATATACCAAAATGATACAAAATTAAAATAAAAACTCAAGAATTACCTCTTTCCAAAAAATTAAATTATGTTATCTTTAATAATATGGAAATAATGGATTTTTCACTCAAAAAATACAGTATGTTATAAAAATAATTTAAAAAGTAATTTTATAAAAAATAAATACAATTATTCATTAAAATAAAAGATGAGTGTGAGTAAAAACACTAATATATAATATATTAGATAAGACAACTAAAATATAATAATATATATAATAATAATAATAATGAGAAGAGTAAAAATAAAAATAAGAATAAGAAAAAAGACATAGTCGCAGCAATTGTCCACACTATCCATCTATGCTCCCTCCCTCCTTTATTAAACAAAAAGCATCATAAAAAGTACACTATCTCCTGCTTCAGAAATGTTGTGAATACAACACTTTTGAATATATTTTATTTTATTAGATAAAATTTATTTAAAATAATAAAATATTGTGATTTTTATATTTTATTCAATAATTTTTTTATATTTTTAATAAATTTTAATTAATAATAAAATATATTAAAAAAATGTATTAGAGAATATATTATTATAATATTTTTCTTTCTTAATATGCACTCTTTAGTTCAAACTCGGAGAAAATAGTTTTTAATAATAAAGAGAGAAACATAAAAAAAAAAAAAACAAGATTTTAATAAAAGTCAAAAACAAAAGGGATGAGAGGAAAATTAAATAAAATTATGTATTTATCTTATATACTTAAAGAATAATTTATTTAATTAGTGTAAATGTTTTTCTTCTTTCAAATTTCTTAATTTAAAAAAGAAATCAAAAGGAAGTGAGAATAGATTTTAACTTTTATGTTATTTTCTCTTCTTTGACAATTTTAGTTAAAAAAAAAATTTATTTGATTCTTATATTTAGATAATTTTTATATTTTAATTTCAACACATAGAAATTTCTTGTTTTATTCTTTATACAAATAAAAATCAATTAAAAGAGAAAGAACTTGAAAAATGAAAAAAAAAAAAGAAATGATTAAACTACCACAAGAAGATCTTGATAAGATTGATTAAGAATTCGTTGTAAGACACTTAAGAGTCTTGATGAAAATTGAATTCTTAAACAAGAATTGGAAAAAAATACTCTCAAAACTCAATGAATCTAATTTTTTATTCATACAAAAGTTATTAATAATATTTGATTGAGGCCTTGTATATGACCACTTAATCTCTTACATTAACACTAAAGTAATGGGATCTAAACTCAAGCCCAATAACAATCAAATGAGAAGGAAAAGAAAGTTAACTATCCTTCCTCTCTAGATAGGTGGACCACTCTAAAGAGAATTTGGCCTAAAGTCTAACCTCCTTGGTGATTCTTCTCTTGGCCGAATAACTCCTTCCCTTCTTGTGTCAAGCTTGGCTAAACTTGTCTACACCAAAACAAGGCAAAATACAAGTCCAATGAATCCTAAGAAATACAAGCTCAATTACAAGGTTTACTTTTTGTCCAAATTAATCTACAAAATAGGAGAATAAGGTTTTGTGTTATTCATTGTTTTCTAAATCATACTTTTACTTTTCATGCTTTTCCCTTTTAGCTCTTGGGTCCTCTCATGTAAGTTTACATCACCTTTTTTTTCTCGATCTCTACTCTACCTGACAAAGTCTTAAATATATCGATGAAGATTTCATTTTTAACTTTGAATATAATATTTTCCTAAAAGAGATAAGTTCATTTTAGTAATTTTAATATTTTAAAAAAATTCATATCTAGTTATTTATCAACAAGTATATTTGATTTATACAAAATAAAAAATAGATCTTATAATACATCTAAACAAGACACTTAATTGTGAATCAAAACCAAATTATATATCATGTGTATATTAAAATAGGTCGTAAATAATAAAAATATCATTTTTAATCTTTTATTTTATATAATAAAAGTGCATTGAATAAATACTTAATTAAACTCATCATATATATATATATATATATATATAATATGTCCAGCTTTTATTAATATTAATCTTTTAGCATATACAAATAGACACTATATTTATATCTTAATTGTTGTTTAGTGTTTATGATTAATAAAAAAATAAAAAAATTGAAATGTTCAAATTTCATAGTTATAATGGTTAATCAATAATTAAAATATTAATTAGTAACATTTAAATATATATTATACTAGTTAATAAGATAATTTAAAAAAATTGTAAAGTTAGATTTTAGTTAAAAGTTTAAAGATGTTTACTTATTAAATTAAAAATATTTGATAAAATTAATTGTAAATCTAGATGATAAAGATAAAATAAAATATATATTTAGATGAATATTATATATATTTTTATTTTGTAGGAAGAAGTATATTTCTTCATAATTATATTTTTATTAATTTATAATTTATATTATTTTTGTTTGAAAAATTAAATATTTTATTAAAAAATAGTACAGTAATAAAAACAAAAGGTAAAAATATTAAAAGTTAAATATTTTTTTTCGTATAATGACTAAAACAAGTAACTATAAAGATTAAAACAAATAATTATAGAAATTAAAACGTAATGATTATACAAATATAAACACCAAAACGTAAAAATAATATAAACATAACAACTAAAACTTAAAACATTGTTAATCACGTTAAGAACAGAAATTAAAATGGAAAAGTTTTGCTGGTATAAAAATTAAAACAATAATTTATAAATGTAAATAATAAAACATAAAGACAAAGGAAGTAGATGACAAAATGAGTAGTTAAATCATGAAAGAATTATAAAAATATTTCTCCCTTTTTAATTTATATTGATCTCATATCAAACGAAGCAGAAAAGACAAAAGTCCCAAGTTTTCTTCCTTTAGCCTGTAACCAATGGTGGATTCAAACTTGTGGTGGATTCAAACTTGAAAGGTATTAACAATATTTTTGACTCTTGGTTGGCCAGTTTGACTGGATAAAAGCAAAAGAGTGTTTTGGTTTGACTGGATTGATAAAGAAGATGCCTGGGGTGGGGGCCATGCTCACCATTATTCTATAATATTAGTTTCTATTCCACTTTCTTTCAATAGATCATCCATTTTTTGGCACAGTGTCCGTGGCTGTTCCTTTCTGTTTTTGGTTTTGCCATCAAATATTTGTACTTTTCTGCTTTCCCTTTCTCCACTGTCCTGTCAATACTGAAGAATTGCAGACCTACAGAAACTTCCCTTCCTCCCACTACTCTTTTGTGCTGCCAATGTAGAATTAATGTGAGTCCTCAACTTTGCTACTTTTACCTCTTTACCCATCACTTCCACTCCATGTATTATTTTATGGTCATGTCTCACTTCTCAATTCTCAATTCTCAATTCTCATCTCTCATCCATCTCGTTTATAATTTAGTCACCACTTCCAACCTTCTTGCATCTCCCTCTTTCTCATTCTTCTTCTGTCCCTCAAGGCTTTTAGAAGCTAAAAGAGGTAATAGAAAAAAGTTTACCACTTTCTGACACCATCTTTGTCCCTGCTTTAAAATGCATGTCTAATGTCTTCCACTGCCCACACCTAAAGCTTCCTACTACAAGACACCTTACTTAAAAATCATTTTTAGCGCGGTTGCTTCCGCATCTCAAGTATAATTTTTCACGTCTCAAACGTGAAAAATAAAAAAGTTAATAATTATATTTTTCATATATTCTAAACCTGAGCATGTTTTTAAATATGATATTTGATTTATTGTGAAGTTGTATTAGAGACATAAATTGTAACAAGTATTTGCTTCTTTGTTCTTGGGAATCTTGAGTTTCTTTCCATGAACGAATCTCAAAATACAATTCCCCACTTATTCAGATGCCCGATCAGTTTAGACTTGTTGGAAGATCCTGTAACTTTATGCACAGGCCAAACTTATGACAGGTCAAATATAGAAAAATGGTTGGCCGCAGGTAACCTCACATGTCCAGTCACAATGCAAAAGCTCCACGATCCATCCATTGTTCCCAACCACACTCTTCGCCACTTGATCGATCAGTGGCTTCAACTGGGTCCCCAATTCGGACCCTGCTAACCCGAGACCTCAACTATTGACTCCTTAGCTTCTCTGAAACGCAACCTTGAATCCCACGAAAGCAGCTTCGAAAACAAGCTCCAAGCACTTAGGAAAATCAGCCTCTTATCTGATGAGTATTGTTCCTTCAAGAAATCATGCTTCCTCCAATTGGATTTCCTACCACTGCTTTTGGAACTAATCTTTGGAACTCAAGTGTCAAATAACCACATGAACTTCATTGAGCTAGCACTTTGTTGCATTAGAAAATTGCTGCCACTTGGTAGTTTGGAGCCGCTAAATATGATCAAAGATGGGTCTAAATTAGCCTCGTTTGTGCTATTATTCGAAAAGGGTACTAACTCGGTCAAGACTAGCCTGTGCCGTGTTATAGAGTCAGCATCAGAATCATCAGAGACACAAGATTTATGTTCTATTCTTGGAAACTCTCACAAACTAGTGCACGAGATTGTTCAAGTTGTTAACCAAAATCAGGAGGCTTCTGGGGACGCAATTAAGGCCATGTCAGCACTATGTTCGTTGCAATCCAACAGAGAGAGTTTGGTGAGAGGAGGGGCAATAGAGGGGATAGTGAGATACATTTCATCAGAAAGAAGAAACATGGCACCACTGGCTATGAGAATAGTAGAGAAACTTATGGTGCTAGAAAGTGCTAAAGAGGCATTGGTGAATCACCCTAATGGTGTTCAAACTTTGGTGAATGTGGTATTCAAGGTATCTGATCAAGAATGCAGTGAGAGTGCTGTTGAGGTGCTTTTAATTGTTTGTGGTGAATTTGGGCGTGCAAGAGAGGAAGCCATTGAGGGTGGAGTATTGACTCGGTTGCTGTTGCTTCTACAGAGTCAGTGTAGTAACACAACAAAATCAAAGGCAAGAATGCTCCTCAAATTGCTAAGATCCGAACCAAAGCAGGGTTAGAGTACTGTCAATAATGATATTAATAATGCAAGTGTTTGTAACAAAATGATCATAATGTTTATAAAGACTAAAAAGTGTATATGTAAATGTTCAATGACTCTGTGGCCCTGTGGGTCTCATTGTTGCTGTGTCACTGCCATATTTGTTGCCAGACAGCTGTAATTTTTTAATAATTGAATATCATAGGAGTCTGTCTTCCTCGTTGCCCCCCCTCTTAATACTCTCGTTAGTCATTTGTGAACAGAAAATATTATGATAGGAGAAACTCCAGTGAAGGTGGAAAAATTAGATTCTCAATTAGTTATTACAAAATATAATTTCTAAATATAATTGAATATTTCACAAGTATAATATAATAATTCAAAACAAATATTTATTAAAAAAATTAAATTATAAATAAAAAAACATGTAAAATAATTTTATACTATCATTTAATACAATTTTTTATATAAGACTATTAAACTCTTATAAATATCTTATAACTATATCATTAATTACATCATACATATGCAATATTTAAAAAATATAACAAAAATATATAATAATGTATTACTTATTAGTTTTGATAATATTTTAATAAATATTATATTGAAATTATGTTATAAAATATATATATATATATATATATATATATATATATATATATATATCCGTGTATTTTTATAGCAGCGAAGTTTAGTGGTAGCACAAATTTTACTTTCAAATCTTATAAAGGATTGTTTAACCTCTAACTGAATAAGACAAGCTAAACTAATCTAGACGTGCTTAAATTGAGAGGGGAATAGCATATATAGATAGGTAAAGAAAGAAATTACTCAGACCGAATAATATTGCACATATGATCTGTTCATCACCATATTTTAATTATCATTAAAAGAAAAGAAAAAAAAAACATTTTCATTTTGACATTAATCATATGTATTTTTTTATTGAAGACCATGCCGTTGGAGTTGAATAAGACCAAACCACGTAGAAACATAATACATGGTGTGGGCAAATGTAAATTAATTATAGTACATACACCAGTATGAGATAAAATAATACTTTTTAACAACAATAAAAGCACTTTCTTGACTATAATCGGTTCATAGAACGCTTTTATTAAACCGAATATAAAATGAGTAATAATAATATGAATGCTTTGACAAACGAGCCCACTTGGATACTTTCGCGGAGCATTTTTCATTTCTTTGACAATAGAATCAAAAACCACCTTAGTGACGCACTGACGTATGCAGTATTAATTACGCTATGTAGTATGGTAACACATCGTAACCTAATAATTTCTTTGTTTTTTATATAACAAGTGTTGCATTCAAATCATGAAATTAACTACATGATTGAAACTTGAAATGATCAGATTCCATGGTCTCTCAATGCTATTGAAGAAACTAATTATCAGATTCAGGGGAACAAAATGGAGTCACGTCCTCGTATCAGTACTAAAGGGTCATCAAACGCCTTTTGACTTTAGTTGAATTGCGGGCATCAATACAAAGAAGCAACAAATTTTTAGTAATATTGATAAATAATTATATCTTTTAAATATGTTGTCAAATACTTAATTCTTATTTATGTATTTTTTAAATAAAACTTATTTTAATGATCTTTATATTTTTAAATAAAATTAATTTTCATCTATCTATTAGAGATATCTTTAGTAAAAAAAACATTTTAGAAAATAGAAACGGACAAATTCCTCTTCCATATATTAAATCCTTTGTTTATTTTAATTTTTTAAAAATTTTTCTCCAATCAAATTTGAGGTCCTTGGACTGTCCCTACAGTGATTTAACTTAACAGTGGAATTATTTTCAAGCAGACAGGTAAGACACGATTGGCGAGATTCTTCGAAAGATTGGGTAAGACAAAGTTTTACACCACATTAATGTGCCAAATTAATTTACCTAGCTACGTGATTAATAATATTTTCTTAAATATATAACAATTATAATTATTATAAATAATGGTATTTATTAATTGTCATTTGAAGGACTGTATTAAGGAATACTTAATATTGTTTATTAAATCTTTTTAATTAATTAAAAAGGCGAGTATTAATTTTTATTTTTAATATAATAAATGTTTTTACTAATTTTTTTGTTTTTGTTTTTGAAGAACATTCGTTAGTATATTTTAAAAAATTAGATATAATTATTAAAGGTTTTTCGTATATGCAACAGTTATTTATCAGTCGGTTTATTGAAAGTATATTAATTTCTTTTAAGACGTATAAATTATTAAAATGAACTTTATTTCTAATTAAAATTCTGATTGCTTATAAAAAAAATTGAATCCAAATTGTACGTATATTTTGTGTATTTGGATTCACGTTAAATAATTTAAATTTAAGTTGAAACAGCTGATTTTAAATAATATTTAATTATATTTGCTTTTTTTTCTTCAAAGATTTTCATATTTTATTTTTCAAATTTTTTTGAAGATCTTCATAGAAAACAACGAGTGAAACCAAACATATTTTCTAAATATAAAAAATTAAAATTAAGAATTATTTTTAGAAAATAAAAATAGTAAATAGAAAATATTTTTCTTAAATAAAAATAGGCCCTAATTTTCTCTTAAAAGAGTGCTTTTAATTGTTAACAAGTTCTAACGATCCATCTTTTTTTTATTTTTTAAAAAAACTAAAGAAAATTGAAACTTGTTGATTGTTTTTTCTTACCAATAGATAACTTTAAAAAAACTTTTAGAATTTAATTTACCTACCACACTAAGTCCTAGAAACATGGAAGCATGACTTATTTATACTATATTATATTTCTATGTAACAAATCTTATTGTTTTACCACAAATTATTAGAACTAGTTAGTAAATAATTATGAATCCATATGGTCCAGTTGGCTTTATATTATTCTATTATATTAATTGGACAAATGACAATTTTATACAACTATAGAGAGAACAATTAGATAATAAGAACAATAAAAATATAAATGCCAAAAAAAAAGAGAGTGTAGAAAAACAATTATATCTCACAATTCTTGAAGAACTGAATTTCAATTAGCTTTAAGTTAGAAAGGAGAATTTAATTCCTCACTATCTTTATGAGAGAACAATATAAATATTTATAGTAAAAAAAATATGTAAAATGAATTGAATTTCTTCTACAAGATAAAATTAACTTATCATCTCAATTTTTATTAGAGAAGGGAGATAACGAGTTTTTATAAAAATCAAAGTTAATAAGTTAATTTTAATTTATAAAAATAAATAATTTAATTTTTGTGTGCGTAAAGAAAAGCAAAGCCTGAAAGCTACACAAGAATCCTACGGGAAATGGATAATCTCATTACATTCTATAATAAACATAATAAAATTAAAATATCCTAATTAATTTTAAATATTCTACAAGTGTGTTGGATTTTAGAACACGGGATGTGGTGGCTTCTGATTTTATATTTTCTTCCCTCTTTTTAGTCTCAATTGGTCTTTCATCCCCCTCCATAGATTGACGTGTCTATTTTCTTCACATAAAAAACAAACAAGAGAGAAGTACAAGAACCAAAAAGATGTAATCGTGCAAATTACTAAAAAAATGTCTAGATGTAATAACAATCTACACAAAAGAGATAAGAATTTATGTATAAATAAAAATGCATAAAAATATTATTGTTTCACGTGTCCCTTATCAACGAATGAAATAATTGATGAATTATAAAAGTTTAAAAATATTTTAATTTGATATTATATAATATTTTATCTGAAATATAAAATTATTGAATGTTAAAATAAGATCAAATAAAGAAAATAAGATTTTATTATTATTAATTTAAATGAAATATTTAATAATTTATTTGTTTTAAATATTTGAATTAACAGTGAATATACCTTTAACTTTTTAAAAGAATCTACTATAACGTGAGTATTACATCCAGAGGTTCTTCTAGCCGTGTCTTATTCTAACACGCAAGCATAATAAACAAGACAATCCAATTGCATCCCCATAGTCAAAATCCATCAAACTGAGATGCAATAACCTTTTATTTTTTGATACTTGAGAGACGCAATAATTAATCTTTTGTCCCTAGTAATAGTTTGCTTCATAATATAATATATTATTAGTCTGTGACAATTAATTAAAAATGCTACCATGGCTTTACACGCATCATTTTCAAAATAAACATTTTAAACTCAACTTCCCAAGCATATATTATAGAAGACAAACTTTAGCTGCCAAAGTGTTCACCTTAGTAGACATCTGCCAAACTTCCTTGTCATGAATTGTTCGGAAATACCGCACTAAATCTATAAGCATGTTTTTCGCCACATAGACAATGGATGGATTAGGTCAGGTTATATTTGTCTTTTACACGCTATTCATTTTTTATTATATTATTTTTTTTAATTCAACCCTAATATTTTTAAATTTGAAATGAAAATCAAATCAAAGTGAAAAAAGATCAAATTAATTTAAAATATAAATTAATCAAAATTATAAAATCATTTAAATCATCTTTATTTATCTAATCAATAGATTATATATATATATATATATATATATATATATATATATATATATATATATATATATATATATATATATAAATTAAAATAGTTATATTAAACCAGAGTATTTTTAAATATTATTTTAACAAGAGTATTTTTAAGAATTATTGTACCTCTTAGTTCTTTCTATTTATCATTTTTAATATTATTAGTTCTAAATTAGATTTTAATATTTTAACATAAATTATCAATAATTAAAAATAAATTTGTATTATAATATAAATTGTTTATCACAAATCTAAAATATAATTTATATGTTAAAATATTTATTTATCACGAATTCTAATTATAATATAATTTTTATATTAAGAAATATTTATTTATTATAAATTTTAATAAAAAAAAACAATTTTTACTTTATCTTCCAATCATAATAACTATATATGATAAATTTATTGACTATATTCAAAATCTATTTTACATATCTAAAAATCTATTTTTCTTATCTCCGCAATATTTAGTTTTCAATAATAAAAAATTCTCTATCGTAAGTCTTTTTATACATTCGTCGATTTATTCTTTTTTTGGGTAATTTCTTCTCTTAACAAAAAGTTCAAATAAATCCATCTTTCTTTTTTCTTTCTTGACAAAAAAGTCTTGAACTCTTTTTTAATCTAAAACATTTTTTTTCACTTGTAGATATTTCAAATCTTGAAAATAAGTTTTATTTGTCTTATCTTCTCTTCTATGATATAAATAAAGAAAGACAAATTACAATATTTTAATTTCTCTTAATATATGCAAGTTCAGTTAGCACTTCTAAATATGTAACAATTTTGTTTTAAATTCTTTAAATATGTAAAATTTCAATTTTAATTTATCTACGTATGTTAAAAATTTGGTTTTAGCCATTTCAAACATGGATCGAAAATGACAGGACAGGTGATGATTTAACAATCTATTAATTACGTTAGCATTTTATCTAATAGAATAAGAGTGAAATATTAAAATTGGTCTATTTTTCACGACGAGAGATAAAAGAACACATTTTAAATTTTAAAAAATAAAAAATAAATATACTTTATTTTTAGGAATTAAAAATATAGTTAACTTTAATTTTTTTAATAAAATTAAAAATTTACTTACGCCATGATCGAATTGTGTAACATCCTTAATATCGTCTTTGCACAAAGGTGTCAGGTCTCGTCCAAAAACGTGATATATATCCAATGGCTTGCCCACTCAAGCATTAGATATGATGTTTTTTTCTCAACCACTTTTGTTCCTCCGGTGGGAAATTATCACCCAAAACCTGACTACCTTCTGCATTCTATCCCAATACACATAGTCACTGTGATAAAGTCATTCTTAATTTAAGTTTTAGTATTTTTTACAGGTAAAATTTTAATTGTAACAGTTAGTTATTTCACAATTACATTTTAGATAAACATTCACAAATTTTGATAAAGTTGTAAAAAATAAATAAATATAAAATTTTTAAGAGAGTATACAAATTTGACATTTCATTTTCTCCTATCTCTCAAGCTGCTAATCTCACTTGAATGATCCTTTCTCTTATGCCTTAATCTGACCCTACTTCATAAGTGAGATGCACAATGAAAATATAATACTAAAGCCTTTATCTGCATAGGAATAGAGCATATACCCAACAACTCGAGAGAAAGACCAACTTAATTAACCAACCTTTAGTTTTGATGAGTTAGAAACATTCTCACAAATTTCGGGAGAAACCTTTCTGTGCTACATTTAAAGACAACAGTGAGAGAATTTATGCCACTGTTAATTTACACTAAAGAACCAAAAGAGTAAAATTGAAAAAATTAAATAAAAAAAGTTATATATTTGAAGTACAAAGTTCCAAACGGCACTGCTTAGTATGGGTTAAACAACACGAAAAAATATCATGTGAGGTCTTAAGATAGTGTGATGAAGTGATGCAGAGAACAGATCAAACTTGGAGGCCAGTGCTTTGTGTCTCTGACATATGAAAGGTCTGTAAAATGGGGATCAAGCAGAGTTGCAATGGTAAACTGATTTTCAGCAAGCAAAGCGGCGTGCTTATCTGCATATAAAGCTGCTGCAAGAGCTGCATGTATTTCTGCTTGGGGGAAAATTGTAGAATTAGATAATAGTGAGAATTTTCCTTTTGCAGCATGATCATGAAATGCAAAGATCAAATGAATATACCTGGATACCCTTTTAGAGATATTGAAACGTCTTCCATCTCTGCAATTGCTTCTTCTCTGTCACCAACTTCATACAGGGCTAATGCTCTTCCTACCCTTGCATACTCTGAGAATGCCAAGTCTTTGTAGTTTTCAACAACCTGAAAAACAGGTAGGCATGTATACACGATTACAGCATCGGTCAGATGATTAAACCATGGAATATGACAATAAATTCATGGACATTAGACACCTAGAATGTGAAATGTGATTCAATGAAATAGTTCAGGTTGAGCCACCAAATATAAATTAGCAAAAGGAGGTTGCAAGGTTGACGAGTGGAAACTAAACTCCTATAATGACTAATCTTGAGGTCATTAAAATCATTAGAGTATATACTTCTGTTACCTCTTATGAACTTGATTGGGGTCCTTCCCTCGTCCAAGCTTGTGTAAAGGTCATGTTTGCTAAAGGTCTGTTTGGTAAACGTCTCCATGAATACTTATAGGAGGGAAAAATAAAAAGTTAATGAAATAAGCTTCTTCATGAATTAAAATTAGATTATGCATAAGCTAATTTGTAAAAAGCTTTCTTATATTAGTTTTTCAAAAATTAATTTTTAACTTATGCATAAACTAATTTTAACTTATGGAGAGTTTACCCATAAAACCCCTAAATTTAGTAGGTGATGGAAGACAATACAGCAAACCTCACAATAACATAAGGATGTTACAATCTAAACTCCTGTGACTTCCCAATTCTTGACATGAATTTTACATGATAATCTATTATAAATACTTCACAATATTGAGATTGTATGGTGTATTTGCCCTGCTTCCAATTCCACATCTTTTCTGTTTCGTGTTTCAATACCAAAATTTGAAACTTCGAAGTATAGGGAAACCACATAATCCCTATATTTAGGCCATACAAATGCAAGGCTCATAAAGTTGGTCCTCTGCATAATTTTTGGCAGGTAACATTAACAATTTAGGTTTGCTTCCCAAAATTTCAAAAGCTACTGCATACCATTCCCTACGGTGGCAGATCAAATATTTGAATATAACTGTAACTACTATTAAGTTATGACAAATCTTTTACTTCTCTATATCTGTATAAACAAACATGGCAAATTCAGTTTCCAAATTGAACCTACAATCATCCAGTCACGTAAATATTTGCCTTGCCTTCCACTTCCAGTGTGTGTGTGAAACTAATCTCATCTACCATTTTTCTCTTACAATTTACAAATATAAACTTGTCATTAAAGAATGTAAGAAGGTGAAAGATTTACATTTTTTATAAATAATGTTGTAACTGAGACAAAATCAATCATGGAATGAACAATGCCACTGCTAACCAAACAACATAATCATACATAGATAAACAATCAACAATGTTGAAGAATAAGAGGATCATTTTAACTTTCAAAAATAGTTTTAGTTGTTGGTATTAGTATTACTAGTAGCAAAACTTTACTGGGATAGCAAATATCTATTTCCTTTTACTCAATTCTATTTACAGAAGGTGGATATCTCGCAACACCAATCTTTATTGAAATAATTTATTGAAATAATAAATGTTTTGACATGGTAAGACAGATACAACTCAATCTTAAATTGAACACACACTTTCAGGGGAAAGGCTATAATTTTCTCATGAAAAGAAGAGAAATGATGGACATGAACATGAACATGAACAATCCCATAATAATCCATCACAAAATTTTAGTAAGCAACAAGCTACATGGAAGCCTAAGATCTCTGCACTACTCTGAAACTCAAATGTAACAACCTAAATGAAGTAATCTAAAATTCTAAATTAATTATCGAGATTTTACTCTTTAAAACCCTCTATTAGCTCGTAGTTTTTCAAACACCATGCACTATGTTATGTCTCATCGGATTACAAATTACTTGATAAAAATTATAATTAAAATTAAGAATTTTTTAAATGAATAGAGAGTTTTTAAAATCTTAGAACTGAAATGCTAAAGCCATGTAATATTAAGACTAGTTTGGAAATGAAAGAAATAGGGTAGCTGAATTAAGTGAAATAACCTGAGAGAAGTATTGAAGAGCACCCTTAAAGTCACCCTGAGCCTGCAATGCCCTCCCTTTGTCCAACAAGTCCACTGCTTGAGACACTCTCTGTGAAACTAAAGCACTTGCTTGTCTTTCAGAAGCAGTAACTGGGTCAAACATTGTGGCAGCATATGAAGAAGAGGCAGGAAGGAGAAGGAAACTAGAGAGAGGGAGAGAGAAGAGGAAGGAACGCCGATTTGGAAGTTGAACTCTGCTCTCAGAATTCTGGATTCTGGTTTGAGCTGGAGGAATATGGGAAATGGCTGCTCTGCATGCACCCACCATACTTTTGAATTGTGATTGAGAGTTAGTAACCAAAATCTGAGCTTCTTTTGGGTTTGTAAGGAATCTCTGCAACCATAATTCAATTAACTACTTTGCTTCTGTTGAGGATTTCAGATACCTCTCATTCTCACGTTTATTTCAAGGGATGTGATGTGTCAGATCAGATATTTTGGACCTCCTTATCAAATATTCAATGGTTAACAAACAATTGCATTTTCTATACACTACACACTACTTTCTTCACACACTTAATAAATATTTTGAGTAATCATTTTTATTTGAAACACCGTCATATATTCAACTTAAACATTCTTTCTAACGAAAATTTATTATAAGAGATTAGTCATTTCTATTAAACTTAACTCCATTAATTATCGATTATAAACATTTTATTAATATATATAATTTTTTTTATTATATCATATCTATTATATTTTTTTCTTTTCTCTCTCATTCGATATCAAGTAAGTTAGAGGTGTGTATAAATATCTTTTAAATAATCTTTTGGTGCATATAAATAACCTAATTGATTAATGTACTGTTAGTATTAAACTATAAAGTGAAATTCGTTAAAAAAAAAGACTATAAATTCAAAAGGTATTTGTGTGTTAATATTTTATATAAGATCCTCATATTAACGGTACACAAGGTTTAAAGTTATGTCAAGCAATAAAAATATTAGAAAGTTTTATTTTCACATTTATTAATAATTTTTTCTTCTGTCACTTATTTAATTAAAAGATGCTTTTATTTTCTTTAATTAGTTCAATTAATACTTATTATTCAATAGATGTTAAGTATAATTAAATATTTGTAAATATAATTAAAACAATAGTTAATTGATTTAATAAATTTTCACAATTTTTAAAGCAAATTTTAAAACGAATAATGTTTTATTTTTAATTTATATTTTTATTAAATGCTTCTTAAATTATATGATGTATCATTTATAAATATTTATGCAAAATATTTGTTATGTTAATTATCTTCATTACTTTTGCTAAAATAAAAAATTATTAGTAGGCGATTTCTTTGAGTACTAAAATCGTCCATTTCTAAACTACTAAGGTCAATCCAAAAATAAAAAGGTTTTGGTCATATGCACATTTTTATCTAATTCAGATTTATTTGTAAGAATTTGAAAAAAAAAAAGAAGCTTAATGCTTAACTTATCAAATATTCATCAATTAATTTATTATTATAGTTGCGATTAAATTAATTATATTTTATTTGAGAGAATTATTGGTAAACAGTATTAGGAGAATAAAAATAAGATAAGATAGACGGACATTAAATTCAAGTTTTAAAATGAAAAAAAATAAGACATGTAAATATATATTAAAGAAATATATAATTAATTACTATATAAAATAGTATATGAAAAAGTTAATTGTAAGTTAATTATACGTAGAAGTAAGTTAATTTGGATAGTCCTTACGTACAAGATTTTAGGTTCGAGTGTTGCTTGTTGTATTTTTTTTATTTTACAAGAAAAAGGTTTTTCAGCCAAAAAAATAATAATTATGATTTAACTTATTAGAGAAACAACAATTTAAAGGAAAAACTACTTCCATTATGACACTTGACATAAAAACCGTTCTAGCGCTTTCAAAATATTTTTTGCAACCTGCTAGTAATAATTTAATGGTGATCTTTATTTACAGTATATCTCATGAATTCTCGTGAAATAAAATTGAAATATGAATATTATATTCGTCCGAATCCAACTGAGTCTAAATTTTTTTAATGTTTTTTATTTGAATTTTGTGAATATAAAAACATGATTAGTAAATTTTTTTTTACTAAAAATAATTAATCAAATTTTTTGGTAAAGATTAATAATTAACAAAATCTAATAAATACTTTCTCGTTTATATTGATTCTCATTATTCTTTATCTTCATACCAATCATACACCTGCAGTTTTTTCACATTAGAGAGTCAATGTGACATTGTGTCTGATTTTGGACCGTAAATGAGATGGATTTTGAGAGAAACAAATTTGGAGCAGCGGATCTGTTTTTGGTTGCAAATAATATATCTGACCTTTTTATCCATTCTTTAAAAATGGTCCAGTCATGTGTCCACTGTAATTATTTGGATTTTTTATCACTCTTATATCATATTTTTAAATATATGTTTTAAATAATTATATATTAATAATTGATATTGTAGAAAAAAATATTAAGTTTAATTGTATTTTTGGTCCTCTAGTTTAATACATGAGCAATTTTAATTTTCATAGTCTTAATTGTTTAATTTTTGTCCATATATTAAAAAAAATAGGTAATTTTAATCTTCATAATTTTAATTATTCAATTTTAATCCACACATTTAAAAAATAGACAATGAAAATTTTTTATTATATCATTAACTTATTCAATTTTTGGACATGATAACATAACAAAGTGAATCAATTATTTTTTTAAAATTAGATAATTTATTATACATAAATATTTTATGTAACATTGATTATTTAATTTTTCATAAATTAAATTATTTAATACGTAAACCAAATTTTACTTTTTTTAAATATAAATACTAAAATTAAGTAATTAAAACTACGCATAACTAAAATTACTTATTTTATAAATATGTGGAACAAAATTGAATAATTAAAAAATGGTGAGCAAAACTATCTGTGTACCAACCTAAAAGGACAAAAAATTAATTAAATCAAAATATTATGTTTTAATTAACTACATATGTCAAGTAAAAGTGCAATTATGTATACAACAATTCAATAAGACACTATCTATTTTCATTGTTTAAGACAACATGGAAAAATATAAAAAAGTTGTCCCTCCTCTCCATCTATCCAAGAGATGGCAAAGCCGCCAGTGTTCCATCCAGTAAAGAATTAGGACATCACAACAAATAGACAATATGTTTACTTTCATTTCGTATCTTTCTTTATTCATGGTCTGATATTCAGTGTCCTACAGATAAAAGAATCACACCAATTCACACCAATTCATTACGAACTTTATGGTTAAACTCTATTGTGATAAAGATATTGTAGAAGTTACATATAGAAATAGCTTAGCACAAAGATGATAATAACTTCTTAGTTTAATAGTAATATTTTATATAATATTATATCATATTTATATTATTTATTTAAAAATATATTAAAAATATACTTTAATTATAATTATATATCTTTTAATTTTATAATTTAAATACATATAATATTAAAATTAATATATTATGTTGTTCCATATTTATTATGTCTAAATTATATTAGATTTGAATTCAAATAAATAGTTCTATAAAAATTTACATCAATAAAAGAAAAAAGCAAGCGTTCCCCAACCGGTTCCACAAGAAAACACCTACCAAGCCCAGCCCCGTCAACAGTTGACGCAATATCATTGCGTTTGCCTAGGCATTATAAACAATTTAAATTGGAATCCTTTAAGAAAATCGATATCAGATTATATCCATGATTTTCTTTTTTAAAATTTGCACGTTTACATATGAAATTAAATGTGACTCCGACAAACAAGAAAGCCAAAAAAAATGCAGACAACCAATCATCATCATTATGTTACATATCTAATACTCAAGACAAAACATGAACCTTGAAATAAAAAAGAAAAATGGCTTCCTCTGATGCTAAACAACCGGCAAATTGTGTTCAGGTTCAGAAAAATGGATGTAGCGCCCTTCTCTTGAAGATCCTAATTCTTAAAATGCAGGTTTTTGAGTGAAATAACTTCTTCAAATCAGCAACAACTACTTGTGGATGCATCAGACAGGGGTGGCCTATCCTTAAAAATGTTCTTTTTTACAGCCTTTGAGGCCTCGGCTAAGAGGCTAGGTGTATCCAGAATCTGCACACACCCAAAGGAAAAAACAAATAAAAGAACAAAGCAATACTATTGGTCATCAAAATTCAAAATATGCAATCCATTTCGATGTGCCCCCTAAACCAAATTTTCTTTAGTTCTCAACTTGAGTCTATTGTCAACCATTGAACTTGAGCCAAAAAAAACTTTGCAGAGGGTAATTTTCTAAAAAAACGTGTTTCAAACCGCACACATACAGAGAGAAAGAGTACAGATTTGTTTTTTACCATAGCCTTCTAAATATCATTATGATAGTAACCTTTTTACATGCATAATGAATTTATGCAGCATACTAATTACTTCTCAAAGGTTAGAAAATGATGTGTCCCTTAGCATACCTTCAAAACAAGCTCTTCAAAGCATTGCTGAACGTTAACTCGAGTTTTGGCACTGCATTCAATAAATAGGCAACCGTATTCCCTGGCAAAGTCTATTCCCTCTTTCTTTGTCACAACTCTATCACCCTCCTGAAAAACAAATATCACCATCATGCATGTTAAGTCCTCTCTAATGGTATACAAGAAGAGAATATTCAGTAATAAGCTATGATATGATGCAGAAGTTAGAACAATGCAAGAGTCGAAGCTAGAATCGTAAAGCTGAGCGGCCAAAAATGGAGTCCATGCAATTCAGGATCTGTATTTCTGTAAATACCATAAAAAAAAAGCAGGCCATCAAGCCAGCCTACTTATCTTCTTTTTGTTAGATTTCAATATACTTTCCTCTAATGATATCCAATAGTCTATTTTTTTTAATCATTACAACAAGGAAGATAAGCAAACATACCAGAAGCAAAAACACAAACAAATGAAACAAAAGATAAGTGCTTTTACTTTAGATCAAAAGAGCTCTCAAATCCCTTTGTAAATCTGTTATAGAAACTTCTCTACAAAGACATGCTGACATCCTAATGGAAGACAGGAAAAAAAGAAAACTATGTTCCATAACAGATGGAAGGGAGGAAACTTTTGATTAAAACTCGGGTATTAACAACCCTTCATAAAACCCAATGACTCCCTCAAACAGAACACAGTAGCAAAGGATTTCAAACCCCCACCCTTGCAGCAAAACTCTAAAATGAAAAGAACATAAATTGGTTCATAGATATTTTCTAGATGAAACATAAATTGGTAAAAAAATTATTTTATAGTATTTTCTCTGCAAAAATTTCCTAAATATTTGAATTGACTTGGAATCCAAGGTCTCCTGAAGGAAGAAAACTTATACTGGAATCATTGGAATAACATCGATTTTGAACAACTCAAGCATGGACATCCTACACTATATAAGGGGAACATATGATTGTAAACTTCTTAAACAAAGATACCTTATCTAGTTTGTTTCCAACAAGCATCTTGATGCAATCTTGATTTGTTGAATAAAGGTCTATTTCCTTTGCCCATATTTCAGACAGATTTGTAAATGTTTCTCGTCGGGTTACATCATAAACTACATCAGTTAGAGGAACAAAATTAGCATCTAATCTAAAAGTCAAATTTCAACACTACATCAACTTGGAAGAAGGGACATCTCCCGGTTTCCAAATACCATTAAACACATTGCATGTAATACAGATATTGCAGCCATTTCATGGTAAATCCGACCAATAACATAAAGAAAATTCTACTTTGGTCATTGAATTACTGCAGGTGACAGAACAATTCACTAACAACCCAAATAATTCCAGGATTTACTCACTAATATTCATACCAGCACTCAAAGCAAAATTTTCCCAAGCAACATAAATGATATTCAACTCTCACAATAAAGCAATAAAGATTGGATTTGATTAGAATAGATATAGATATAGTATGATAAGAATCAGGGTCATCAGGTCACCAAACTTACCCAGAAGAGATCAGAAAAATAGTCTTAAAGAGATAAGATGCAACTTTAATGATGGATGAAATAAGCATGCAACTTTATAACCTAGCATGGGAAAGTTTTGTCTTTAACTCCTCCCAGGCAAGGAACGAACACCTCGAAGCAAATAACCAAACATAGTAGATTACCAAAGAGTAAGGTCATCGGTTTACTTTTAAAAGAAAGGCAACAGCTTCCATCTGTCCTTAAAAATAATGCCAAAAACCAAATTTAGGTAAATGAGTATTGGTTTCAAATTTTATTTTCAATACATGTAAAAATGTCAAAGAAGAGCATTACGGTGATGCATAAACATATGCTATTTCAAAGTGCAGATACTAAAAATCATACTTTTTACTGTCCTTTCACTGAAACAAATGGGAAAGATTTCGCTTTACAGGAATTCGCCGTAAGCAGTGCCAGCTTAACAAGAATATATGAAAATCTGAACAATTCAATCTATCAAATACATTCAAGGCATTTCACATAACACAACAAATGTAAGATTGGGGAAGAAGGCAAGTCAAAAAATGGAAAACAGAAACTTGCCCATGATGATTCCTTGCGCCCCTCGGTAGTAAGAGCTTGTCAATGTTCTGAATCTCTCCTGACCAGCTGCATTATTAAAAAAATAAGCAGAATCAATCAAACATGGTATTGGCCACAGTAACAATGCAAAAATCCTCCATGACTACCATATATCTACAATTCAGGAGGATTTCGAGAAAGCAATAACAAGAAAGGGAAACAATAATTAATTAATTAATAACAAATAATACAAGTGAATATACCTGTATCCCAAATTGCAAGCTTAAGCTTTTTACCCTCCATGGTGACATATTTGACCTTAAAATCAACACCTGCAGGAGGCATCATCAAATCAAATAAGACAGAAAGGTGCATAATAAATGGGTATTGTAATATAGAAATGGAATCAAAAGGAGAAATAAAAGGACCAATAGTGGGGGGGAGATCTTCAAAAGCATCAGAGGTGAAACTGAGAAGAAGACTACTCTTGCCAACCCCAGAATCTCCAATCATCAACATCTTGAACAAATAATCGAATTCTTGATGCGCCGAACTCGAATCCATCGCACTCATCTGAATCAATCACACACGTCAAAAACCCATCATCGCCCATAAAATAATCATATCATAATCATAATAATACACATTCATTTCGTTTCATTAATATTAAAATAAAATATATAAAGAGATTTGTAATTTGTGCATTACCTATGAATGAAATCCAAAGGAAAATTGAAGAGGAAAGGTTAGCAGAAGCGCTGTAAGTAAGAAAGAAAGTTGTAATGTTAGCGCGTGCGTGGGCGATTCAGTTTCTTTTTCCGAGTATCTCTTTCTGATTCAGAAAACCACTATTGCGCATTTGCTTCACGAACAAGCATCACTGATTAAAATGACAATAGTTTTCAAAAAAAGAAAAAAAGAACCACATACATTTATCTATATTGTTATTTGTTTGTTTCAAGTTTCTCCTCTCTTATTTCTTCACTTTAAAATATGACACAAATTATTTTTAATTTTTTACTATAACTTCTATTATTATTATTTTCTCTTGTATAATAAATATCGAGAATTAGGTATATATAAAGAAAAATAAGAAAGTATAGATATTAGTGTAGTCTTGGAAATTCAAATAGAAAAAATAAATAAAAATATTTTCTTATAAATGTGGACAGAAAAAAAAAAAAAGAAAATTTATCACTTTTTGGGTGCTTTTCTGTTTCAAAATGCTAAGTCTTTTTTTATATTTATATGTCTCCTATGACAACAATTACCTAAATTAAGAAATATAATTAATATTTTATATTTTATAATAATAATGAACATTTATTATTATTTAAGAATTAGGATAAAGATATAATTGAAAAAAAAATGCAATTAACATTTTTTTTTTATGAAACTATATATCCTTTATAAGAAACAATTTTGCTCAAGCATACAAGACTACCATTGATGGTAAAAAAATTATTTAATAATGTTGCATTTTAGAATTTAAATTAGAGATTGTTGATTAAACTGAAACTACTCGGTGTCAATTCATCTATGTATTTATTAATGTAATTAACATTACTCGAGACTTGTAGTTGTATGAATATTGACAAATAGGAACAATTTTTTCTCCTCAAGTGCACAACTAAATGGAAATGAAAACATTATCTATCATTATGAAAAAATAAAAATATATTAATATCTTTTTTAATAATATCTTTATTTATTGGTATCTCACATACATGTTTAATTGATTCATTATTATATATATGTTTTTGTGTGAAGTCAGGATATCTCTCAATTGAGTACTATAGATCAATTTCTCGAAGTTCTAAAATTTAATTATTTTTAATTTTAAAAAATATATTTTCATGAAAAAAGTCATTATATAAGTAAATTTTTTAAGAAGTGTATGTTATCTTAAAAGGCAAATAATATGGTTGAAGTATTACAAATTTTGAAAGAGGTTTATTAAAAAAATAGAATGAAAAACTCACATAATGTTATTATTTCTATTAAATTTTAGTTAATAAAAAAATATGCTAAAAAATATATTATGAAAGTATTACTAGAATTTATAATCTATTGTTTATGTCTAACTTTGTTGATGTTAAAAGACTACAAATTCGCAATGTATGTTGAACTTGTGAAAAATGAATATGAATTTGATTCTTACAGAATATATTCTTAGAAAAAAAAAACAAAAAAACTTTCAATGTGACTAAATTTGGATTGGAAATTAGTTTTATAATTGACTAATTAATCCAAACTTGTAGAAATATTTCAGAGTCCCACCGAAAAATAAAAAATCATAATTATAGTAGTTTCAAAAAATTATTTAAAATACACTTTGTATTCAAATCTTAATTATATAATAAAATAATATATATTTATGTTATTTAATAAGTTTGATGATTTTGATAATAATTATCTTAAAATTTATATTGCATACTCAATAAATTTTATTTATATTCAATTTTGACCTACTTTATTCAAATTCGAGTTAGATTGGTTTATATTTTATTTGATATTATATCTTAGGCATTGAATTATATAATCCCCTTGCTATATTTTTAATTGCAGTGGATTACGTCGGAATAAAGTTTATACTATCAAGGCGTATTGATCTAATAAAGAGTACAAAAAAAATATATTAATGAAGATATTTCAGTATTAAATTACAGGGACTTTTTTTTTGTCTACTTATGAAATTGAGATTTTTCTACTGTGAGAATAACAAAATATTACTTCCATCAAAACTATTATTTTGAATTCGAACTTGATTTTGTTTCATTTTATTTAAACAAATTTGACCCCACAAAAGACAGTTTTACGGTATATAAAAAAGACAATTTTACTGTTGCAACCAAAATTCTAAGTACTTAAACTAGAATCAAGCACATTATTATTTTATCCGTATGCCATAGGATTTCAATAGTTGCATCAAAAGTAGGAAGTAGCTGATGTTTCAAAAACAAAAAGTAGCAAGTAGCTACCCATGTCTACGACGATGTATATATATTTTATGGATAAATGTAAACGTCCACTTCATTTGGAGATAAGTTGGGGTAGAGGATAGAATGAGACAGGAAAAAAGGAAAAGGATAGAGAGAAAAAATAATATATATAATAAGTAAACAAAAATTATTAATATTAAAGAAAGAGAGGGTTTCATTTATAAATATAAATTTGAAGTGAGTGAAAATTATACAACTCTTTTTTAGTTGCTGGAATAAAGATGTTCCAACTAAGGAATCAAAAGTTCAGAATTTTGTTAGAGAAGTGTTATCAAACACACTTTTACCATCTTTTTTAATAATTTTTTACTGTTGATTCCTTAACTAATCTCATCAGTACACTCATTAGCAAGTTTCAAAATAATGTTATTTTTTCTTCCCAAAATATCCTTAATTGTGAAGGTTTTATTGAACCCTCTTTCCTCTCGTTCATTTGGTAGTTGGATACATCATATTTAGCATTTAACTGATGAAATGGTCATAAACACAACACATAAAATTAGACGGAGAAAGATACTATACTACTACTACCACTAACCCTTTGAGTGACAGAAGTCACACTAACACCTTAAACTATAATAAAATTAAAATAAACATAACAAGATCGAAAGGAAAAAAAAATTGCTACGTCTGACACATGGGTCAACAACTACCATGATAAAAAAGAGAGAAAAAAAAAAAACGAGGGATGTGACCTAAAGATGCATGATCAAGTTTTCCATTTCCATGAGAATTTTCATATTAAACCAATCATTATGATATTAGAGAACAATAAAGTTACATGAAATAAAATCAAACTCAAAAAGGATAGTGGCAATTTTTTCTCCAAATGCGAGCCAACACCAACGACCAACCCATATAGAATTTCTAATTCAAAATGAAAGGGGTGGGTATGAAAATTACTTTTTTATTTTTTATTTTTTATTCGTCCATGAACAAGCATTGTACAACATAAACGTCACTACAAACACAGTAACCACATTGCATTTACAATAATCAAGAAATTGTTACAAGCAGCAAGGTCTTTCCGATGCAATGCACCGAGAGGCCAGAATCATTTCTTCTGTCATCTGGTTATCATCATGTATAAAGAATGGACCAGAATCTTTTGGATAGTTGGTGCTTCAGAGTCCAGATTGAAGTTCAACCACAGACCACGTTATATGCTGGGGAGACGTAGAAATATTTTAGTTATGTAGCTATTTACAATCGCAACTCAAATGAGTCTCATTCTTGGAGATCCACCAGGTGGTGTATTGGCTTTGTATCGAGATGTTTCATGCCAAGGATCAAGAGTGAACGTGGCATTTGATCCCATTGGATATGAGGATATGTCATTCAAAGTGTAACTATTTTGTCCCATTATTGAGTAAGCTGGATGAGGGGGAGAAAAGAAACAGCTCTGATGCGTTGGCCCGTGCCGTCGCAATGGACTTGAAGAGGGAGATACTGGTAAAGATGTGATCATTCTTGTGTTATCTCTGAACAAGGGAGTTACAGAAGAACGTCATTCCAAATAACATAAAAATGGTGAATATATTGAGATGCAAACTCTTTCCTTGATTGTAATTAACAACAGGTGGATATTTTACCTTGGACTCCTTAATGCACGTGGAGCAGCAAGAGCTGGCCTCGATGCATAATCTCCATCAAATGAAGTCTTACTTGGTCGATTTGAATGAGACTCTAACACAGGCTGCAAAAAGATACAAATGATGAAAAGTTAACTCCAGCCCAACATTAGCAATAGAAACAGCTATTCAGAAAGTTCAACTTTGAAATCACATCATTCAGTGCAAGAAATATATGCGTTAAATTTATGACATCTTTGTTTTATTTAATTACAACTTACAGAAGAGGTCAGAGACCTGTTATAAGAAGGCAGGTAGGATAGCATACAAGTAAAGTGTCCTGGTTGGTGTTTGATCCCAGAATCAAGTAGTTCCAAAGGGACTTGGTGTATATCTAGTATCATGCCTAAATTTTACAATAATTTGGACAAACTGACATGACAGAAAACAACAAAATAAACCTTGAATATCATCATAACTACTAAAAAAGAAAATCCTTACTCAAAAACTAGTGGGGATCCTCCACACAATTCTGTGACAACATTAAGTCCTCTATAAAGCTATATACTCCACTACGATGGTATGTTCATATATTTCCTTTTCACCTCAAAACTAGACTATGGCTGTGCCTTCATTGTTTATTCTTCAACTTTCTCTAGCATTCATGTCATGTAAACTTAACCGATACATGTGAAATATTGCAACAAGCCAACAAGAATCAAAAGCAAAGCAAAGCAAGAGGATCAAATTCCAAAGGAAATGTATGTAGCCTTATTGATAAAGAAACATAACGACCAATCCATACATGTGACAAACAATCACTGCTTTTTTTCTTCACTGTATAGCAGTATGTGTGTAAACCTATCTATATAATTACAACCAAACAAATTACATTTAATTTTTCACTAATGATTCTCGTATAACACTTTATATGTAATACATCATATTTATATTCAGTTGCTTTGGAGCTTAATAATACTATACACGAGATGGACTACATAATGCATCTACATACATTACCAAAAAATACTAAATAGGCCATGAGATGAAATCCTGACATTGAATCATAGTGATTTGGCATAGAGATAATAACAAAGTCTGTTGATATCAAGTAATTATACATCCTCCTTATATATTATCAAGTGAGTCTAACATCTTGAGTCATATAAATTTCAAGACAATTACAGCATGTTAATTTTATGCAAATGGAACTAGCATTTTACAAGTAACATGACTTTTCAAAGAAAATAAATAAATATCAAAGACTGTATACCGGTGTCCGGCTTCCATCAAACATGTAAGGGAAAGCATCTCTGGTTATGCTGACATTTGCAGATTTTGTGGCTGATTGATCTCGAATGAAGGGGTGGTCTAGTAACTTTTGGGCTGTTGGGCGAGCTAACGGGTCCCTTTGTAAGCATTGCTTGATGAAATTCTTCGCCTCATTTGAAAGATGCTCGGGAATTTCAGGCATATCTTTGCTGTTCCCAATTTTAAATATGGCAGCTACCTGTTCAATTCAACATAAAAACAATTTTGGTCATTCATATCCATCAAACAGGAATACAAATAAAGGCTAGTTCTGAAATGTCCAATATCTCACCCCTTCATAATGATTCCAAGGAGGTTTTGATGTTGCCATTTCAATAATTGTGCATCCCAAGCTCCATATATCAACTGGAAGACTATAGCCATTTGTATTCATTACAACCTAAGAAAGAGAATATCATTATGCAGTAATTATGGTGAGAAAGAAGAAGAGGGAGAGGAGGGAAGAATGGGCTTACTTCAAAAAGAAATTTCAAAATTGGAGAAGAATAGGAAAAACAATTTACCTCTGGTGCCATCCAGTATGGACTTCCTTTGAATGAAAGCATTGAGGCAGAAGAGTTTATCTGGTTCAGAACCATAAAATCTCAGAAATCAATCAAAATAGAAAATAATTTTTTTAAGCTCTCAAGATCACATTTTCCTTGTACCAGTAAAATCTATATTAAAATATAAAACACTGAAGAGAGACAGAGAGTATGTGTTTGAGGGAGCATCCTGCATGTGTTGTATGTGAGAATGAGCATGTGCATCCAAGAGAGGGATGCCTCTGCTACTAGGAATCAGTAGAATTGCAATTTTTAACCTTGATCAAGAGATACACTTTTAAGTAACAACTATCGTCTAATTTTATATTACATGAGTTGTTAATTATTTTTATAACCAGAAACAACAGATGCAGTTTACTTCTGAAATGCGCTAGGAGCAATTTGTCGTTTACAGGATAAGATGAACATACATGCTTAGCCATTCCAAAGTCTGCCAGTTTGATCTCACCATTAGGATCAACTAGTATGTTCGCCCCTTTAATATCCCTGCCAAAAGAAAAACACAATGATGATATGAAAGAGAATAAAGAAGATTAAATGCTATGTTATAAATTGAGTAGGAATAATCAAATTACCTGTGTACCGTATTTCTTCCATGCAGATAGGCAAGTCCAGAGACAATCTTCCTGGTATAATTTTGAATAACAGGCTCCTTGAATGAACCATACTCCTGAAGTAATTTATGGATAGAACCACCAGAGACATATTCCAGATATACAGAAAGTGATCCTTCTACCTGAAAACATGGCACATATATTAGATATATAATGATGATGGCAATTCTTCAATTTCTCTTTTTGTGTGTGCACGCAGCTATATTAGGTATATACATGGTTAAAATGATTTTAAACTTCGAATATTCTAGCATACCAGTTCACTCCCATAGTATTGAACAATATTTGGGTGTGAAAGCTGATTTAGCAAATTTATCTCCTGTAAACAAACAGAGAATGTGTTATTATAATCTTGTGGACTATAAAATGATAATTGAACATATTAAAGCACACTCCAATACAACAGCACAAAGAAGAGCTGCAAAAGTGTTATATTATGTGTTGGAACATCATGTATAAATCTTTAGAGCAAAAATATCAGAATTACCTGGTTAAGTTGTTTGAGGCACTCTCTTGATGTTTGATCATCAGAGACAACCTTGACTTCCTTTATTGCACACATTTGTCCATTTTCACTGTCAAACATAGGGAAGCAGAATAGAAATGGTTTGAGTTTTTAGTCGAGAATATGCAGTGGGGCAGAGAGTACACATTCTGAAAGAATAATAATGAATTAACTATGTAAATACCACTGCACTTTAATGTCAGATTTTTGTTATTTCCAATATCAATTGCCACTGTAATATTTAGTTCTTAGAATTTGACTCCTCTAAAGTGAGAAATGCACTTTGGAAGATAACGGGTGGAACTATAACAGTTGATTTGAAAGACAAAGGAATAGATTTTAACAACTTCATAGTTTATTATACTCGAGCATGTATTTTATCACTATCAGCCATTAAATTTTTAATCAATGATTATGACTCTGCTTTGATCATTGGTCATGCATTACAAGCAAAAACCACAAATTCTACCGTAGGTTATTCAAGGAGTGCTTGTACATGCCATAAAGCTTTTTCAGGTTAACCCAAAACAGTATTGATAGTAAATTTCCTTTAGGTGAAGATTAAAAAAATAATATTAGAAACGAATAAGTTACCTATTGAATCCCAGATACACATGCCCAAAAGTTCCCCGTCCTAAAAGCTTTCCTTTTCTCCATTTGGACACATTGCTGGTAGCGCTTTCCAACGCTCGTGCATTGGAAAGCACAGAAGAAGGACTAGTTGGAGAGCCAGGCGGAAGAGGCAATGGATGACACTCACTCCTTCCCTCGTCTTGCTTCCCCGTGGGAGAGTCAAGACTCAAAGCATGCAACCTTGGATGAAGCGGTGATGTAGGACTGGTGGGTCCTCTTGATCCAGGACCCGGACTTTTTGACCTCACATTGAACCTCAGCTCATCTTGTCCTCTGCATAAACAAATAACATGAATTAGTTTAGCACCAGATTGAAAAAGCACCCTGAACATTCCATATTCCCTCTGTTCCTCACAAGTCACACCATCAGCACTAAGAATTACAGATTATAATCTCAACCATTTATCACAGTTACATACCCTAGAATTCATAATAACCAAGGTTTTACAAATCGATTTGCAGCCGTGATTTTCGTCACAACGTCAAGGTGACATCAAGGTTTTAGGCTCTCACCACATCAGTGGCATTTGTCCGCAATTTCAAGAATTGCGATCCAAGTTTTAAATTGTGGCTGCAGTCCCAGTTTTGTTGTGTTCGTTGATATTGTAGGAAATTATGGTAAGCGCAGTCGATGCGGCCCCAATTGCAATTGGCGGTTGAAATCACGGTTGCTAACCGATTTTTAAGACCTTGATTGCAACCAAACCTCGACAGACAGCAATTTAAAACCTTATAAGTGAGAAATCTAAAACAGAAATTAGGCACAGGAGGAGGTAAATAACTTTTTATCTATCAACAAATTTTCCATCAAGAGACTCCTCGAAGTATGAATAAATTGCCACTTTTGAGTCATAATAATTCACGCAAACAAGAAAGAAGAGAAACAATCCTATGTACAAAACCGGTGATTTATTTATTTATTTTAATTTTTAAAAAAAAAAAAAAAAGGAAAAGAAAAGGAAAAAAAGGCAGTGGAGAGAGAAAGGGAATGAATCAGTGCACTTTATGCGATCAATGATTAGGTACAGTACATTAAAATCGACGAAGGGATCAGAAGCAGAAGTAGGAAAAGAATTGGAACCTGTTGGCATTAAATTGGGGAGAAATTGGATTATCGTCGAAGGAAGCGGAGGAGCTGACGCTGGAACCGGACACGGAGGGAGATCCAAAGTTTTGATCGCCATGACTGTGCGTGGGACGAGGTAACGGAACCCCTTTCACCTTCTCATCCAAGCTCTTCTTATTCTTCTTCTTACTCTTGTTCTTCTCCCTAACGCTAACCGGAGATTTCATGAAATTCGATGGAACACCGCCACGTGGCTCTTCCTCTTCATCTTCCTCGTGCTCCTCCTTGCTCCTGCCCCACTTTATACTCCACCAACCCGGCATTCGTTCCCAAATTCTGAGTGTGTGGGTTGTATTTTTGGAAGACCAAAAAGGTGGAACGAAGGTCCTAAAGGATGTTCAACCAGAGTAATTATTAACAACTCACTGGATCTGTGGATGTGTAGGAGTATAATAAACCACCGTGTGTTCGTTAAGTATAACCCGTGTTCTGTGTTCTGTGTTTGTGTTTGGTTTGGTGGAGGTAGTCTTGTTCGTTTCTTTACTTGTTATCTCTAAAGGCCCGCTACAGGAACATCAATTATATTCTTTTTTTATATATATAAAAACTTTAGTCCACATTCGTCTTAGTGGTTTATATATTTACATCCTAATTTCTACGGTATGGAATTATTTATTTTGATTTTTATCTGTCACTATTTATATACACGTGAATAACATATTTCCAAGACGTATATATATCCAGAAAGATGAGAATCGACATTGGTGATCGTGCGCTGCTTTACCGTTTCCACTTTCCAACCAAAGAAGAGGCCTTTTACTTTACTCCTTTTTTACGATAATTCATTCTAATTAGTATACAATTCTTTAAATTTTTCCCATTGAGTCTTGTACTTGGTATATATTTTAAATTATCATTTACTAAATTATCTGTACGATTCATTATTAATTTTGAAGTAGAAAAATAAGTAGTGCCGTAGTGGTACCAAATTGAAACGATATATTTTTTATCTTTATATATTTTATTACTAGGCTCCTACTATCCATCTAGAGGTGCAACCTGCAAGCAAGGCAAGACCAAGTTGTGGGCAAAGCGTGTGGATTGGGACAAATTAGGGGAGGTTGGATTTGGTAAATCGTGTCCATTTTGTTATTTTCCTTTGTTTTATTATGAAGGATTAGGATTAGGTTTTTCTTTTTTGATTCCAAAAGTGAGAGCCGGCGTAGAGGGGTGTACATGTACGTCATGTTACGCCGTCACCCCACCTCAATGTGACGTATGTCTGTAGTAGTGTACAGTACCAAATACTTCTGCCAGTTTTAGCCTTAGCTTTTTGTAATAATTTTTTTGCGATTATTACAAATCTTGTGATGGTTAATTAAAGGCTTAAAGCTTTCTTTTTATTTTTTTTTTATTTCCTGGCTAATGTTAATCTTTTCCTTAACAAACAACACAAATTATAATGTTTCGGTAAAGAGTAAAAGAATTTTAAAACACCGAATACGTTGATGGAATCGTTTATAAAAATCTAAAAGGGCGAAAATGAATTTCTACCATTGTTTTTATTTGAATGTTTTATAAAATAAAATACTTCACTGTGTACTCACTTTTATTAATTAAAATTAAGATAATATACATTTTTATTGTTTTGTGGAATAATATAGAAGAATTTATGAGAATCACAAAAAATGTCACGAGTGAGTACCGTCCACTCCTGGATTATAATACATCCCCCTTGAGCCGAAAAACCATATGGGTAAGTTCTTTTAGGATAAGATTTTTATTCCAAAGAGAAACCAGTGGTACCATTGGTGTTATCCCATGCACGTAACGTGATTTTAATTTTTAATATCTAGTTGTTTCATAAAACGTAAAAAAGAAACTGCAATTGATTTTGCCCGCAGTGCCCCCAGGGACATGTGGATATAATTTATTAGCATCAACAAAGTCTCGAAGATTCATCCCAAGTTTTTATGAGGAATGAAGATTCATATTGAGTTGAATATGTTTATACTTTAATTAAAAATATATTATACATTAAAATAAAATTGATTGGTGAAATATATAAATCATTTTAAATTTATAAAATTTTAAATTTAATTTGTACAAAAAATTATTAAGTGAAGTAAATTAAACAAAATTTATTTCTAGATGTATTATTAAGATTTTTACATGGTTAATTAATTAAAAATTAGTTTAGATATTCTTTAAAAGTTATGATAATTAATAATTAAATAATAAAAAAAACTCTTACACTATTAATATATCTATACACATACTTGTTTCAACAAGTTAGGATTACATGACGCTCATTCAAACATACTATGTAGCAAAAACAATGTTTTCGTTTTCTTTTTTTACCTATTTAATTGCATATTATAATTTTTTATTTTTTATTTTTTATTTTCTATTCAATCTATTTTATTTATTTTTTTAACTTCTCATTTATCAAAAACTGTTGTTGTAACTAAAATAAATATGTTTTTATTTTCTATTTAATCTTTCTATCTACCTGTTTTTCCAATATTTTTTTATAGTATTCTTATTTACACAAATAAATTAAAATTCTCAAGGTCTATTTTACATTATTATTAAAAAATTAATTTCTTAGTATCATTAGTACAATTCAGGTTTTTAATGCACCAATAACTATCACAGTATGATAATGTAATCTTGCATTAACCACATTGTTCATGTTTGATTCATGGAAGAGTCTAGGTGGGAGCTTAATCTGAAAGTTGTTTTCTTCCTTCTTTCTATTGTTTATTTATAGTTATCGTTGGGATCGTATTGTGTCGAGTACTTAATAGAGTCGATCAATTTCGAGAAACTGACTAGGGACTTCAATGGGCTAGGAGGAACTCGATTGTCCGGGAGAGCTTTGAAGGCCGAGAGGAACATGACTGTCCGGGAGGGCTTTGAAGGTCAACCGGTACATAGCCCCCAAGTGTCGAGTGGAACAATAGGCACTTTGAATTCCCAAGTTGATCATGGTGGGTTTGACTAGCCGAAAAGCATTCAATAACGGGTATGGCCAAAGGGTATTTGGTTTAAGCTGCCTCATGTTAAGCTCCTTTTCTTGGCAGCCAGGTGAGCCTAATTATTCTATTGAGTTGATTTTTGTTTGGTAGTTTTCTTCAAAGTGGGGGGTGGTGGATTAGGGTCCTCATTTTGCTTGGGGGTCTTTGGACCGACCTTTCTCAGGTCTTTAATTTTGGCTAGGGGGTCTTTGACCAATCTCTCTCAGGTCTTTGATTTTCCTTTAGGATCTTTGGACCAATCGCTTCTCACAGGTCTTGCTTTGGGTGGGGTGGGGGGTTGGATCGACTGTCTCTTCTAGGTCTTTGATTTTGCTTAGGGGTCTTGGACTGGCTTCTCTCAAGTCTTTGATTTACTTGGGGATCTTTGGACCAATATCTCTCAAGTCTTTGATTTTCTTGGGGGATCTTTTGGACCAATCTCTCCCATGTCTTTGATTTGCCTAGGGGATCTTTGGACCGGCTTCTCTTTTAGGTCTTTGATTTGCTTAAGGGATCTTTGTACCAGTCGCTCCAGGTCTTTTGATTTTTTCCTTGGGGTCTACGGATCGACTGCTCATAGGTCTTTAATTTTTGCCGGGATCTATGGATTAGCCTTTCTCAAGTCTTTGATTTCTGCTTGGGGGTCTATGGACCGGTCGCTTATAGGTCTTTAATTTTTGTCTAGGGATCTATGGATCAGCCACTGGCAGGTCTTTGATTTTTTCCTGGGGATCTATGGATCAAACTCTCTCATGTCTTTGATTTTTTGTCGTGATCTATGGACCAATCGCTCGCAGGTCTTTGATTTTTGCCTCGGGAATCTGTAGACCAGCTTATCTCAAGTCTTTGATTTGCCTAGGGGATCTTTTGGACCAATCGCTTGCAAGTCTTTGATTTTTGTCTGGGGTCTATGGACCAGCTACTCGCAAGTTTATAGACCGGCTGTGATAAAGCGCTTCGTGAATCGCTTTCACTCTTCCGTCGTTGCAATCGTGGCTTTGGAACGAGTCCTCGATTTCGTAGACAACAAGGTTCATAGCGCTCTCACTCCTCTGATTCTTGAAAACGTGTCTCCCTGCTAGCTTCAAGCGCCATCATTCCGGCCATCGGATACCTTCGCATTCGATGGCAATTCCTCTTACCTCATCACTCCCCCACCTATCTTAGAAGGTCACAACATTGTGAAGCGATTTGGAGCTAAGTCTTTTGTAGTTCCAACACATTCAAATGGTGGATTTCTTCATTATCGTCATGCTCCTACTAGCACTAGGTGATTTCGTGCGCAACACAGGTGGATCTACCCGTGGCCAACGAGCAGATCTGCACGTGACAAGGGTAGATTTGTGCGCGATGAATGGATCTGTGTGGTAGAGACATATCTGTGTACAACGAATGAATCTGTGTGTGGTAGAGACAAATCTTTGTGCGACGAAGCAAATATATGCGTGGCAGAGACAGATTTGTGTAGGACGAAACTTCATTGGCTCTAAAAGTCACTTTCTTCCTTCCTCTGAGTGCGGTGGTTGTCGGGAAAAAAATTTCGACAATCCCACGGTGAACACTAATGTTCATGCTTGACCCATGGAAAGATCTAGGTGTAAGCTTAATCCGAGAGTTGTTTTTTTCCTTCTCTCTAGTGTTTAGTTATAATTGTCTTCAAGGTTGTACTGTGTCGAGTACTTAATAGAGTCAGTCACTTTCAAAATACTGGCCAGAAACTTCGACATGATAGAAGAAACTCAACTATCCGAAAGGACTTTGAAGGCCGAAAAGAATTTGACTATCCGTGAGGACTTTAAAGACCAACCAATACATGCATCAAAATTAATTTGTTAAGCCCACAAACTATATATACATACAACAAAATACAATAAATTAATTGATGCATCGATTAATTTGTAAGTTACCACATTTCAATATGCAAGTTAATTTATTGTCCCCAAATAAATGCTTCGTTTAGCATTTAAAAAACGTAGCTTAAACTTAGAGCATAAAATTCGTGCGTCACTAGTGATAAAAAAAAATGCCTTTGTTTTCTCCCGCAAATCAACCGAGGTTTCATGAACAAGTGCCTGGAAAGTTTGTAAACACATGATGCAACCATTTGCTAAGTTAACTAAAATGACAAGTAATTTTGAGTATAAGATTAATTAAAGAATTTCTGCAATATTAAGGAATCAAATTCATATTGAATCCACAAAATACTACCACATGGTTCAAGTATAATCAGGCTAAATAAAGTGTTAAATTTGAGTCTCTTCAATAAAAAAAATATTTAAAAGAGATAACTTTGTAAGAAATAATCAATCAGATTCGTTGATATAAATTAATTATTAATAAAATTGATAAATATTTTATAAGAGTAAGAAAAAAAAATACTGAACCTAGAATGAAATATAATCAAAGATTAACCTTATTATACTATCTAAACTAAAAACTAAAAAGTGTGAACACGGGTTAAAAAAAATCAATAATTTATGTATCAAGTGTCAAGTGTCAAGTGTCAAGTATCATCAGGTGGCGTAGGTGAAGAAATAAATGACCATGTGGATCTTAACCTAATCGTATAACACGATTGACATCTGTTGCTTAGGTTTTTAAAATTTGTCAAGTTTGGTGTTGAGTTTCGCACACATTTCACTTCGTTTTGATTCTGAAAGCAAGGAAACAGGAGACAAGTGTGGGGGACGTGGGTCTTGATGAACCCACTTGGTTATGTGTCCTTGGCAAAAGTCCACGTTACTCAAGTCAACCCACATCGATCCACTTGAGATATTAATTCTTTCATGTACCTAAATTAATATGCTCTCTTACACAACATTTTCAACTTATGCCAAACTATCTACGTAGTTATACGTAAATTGTATCGTTTTCTTTTTACGTTATTTTATTGGAAGATTAACTAATAGTCACCTTCGATAGTGTATCATTAGTAAAATTAATAATAATGTCGTAGATATTTCGCATATTGTATTTGGGCGCAGTAATTAGCCACCATCGATTGAGTATTTGAGTTTACCTTTTCTATCCCCTTTTATGAACAAGTGTGCCAATAAAATTTAAATCTTTTATTTTTATTGAACATTAGAGTTTATCTAATAGCAATCATTCACATGATTATGAATTCTAACTTTGTTAGTTGTTTCTTATTTTACTAAAAGAACGCTCTCTTGTTGGATCGATTATAGTAAGTTATCTTTTTAATCTCCCAACTTCTATGTAGTTTAAAAACTTTGTATTCAATAGCACTTTTATCAAATCACAACTATCCATCCATAGTTGCAATTGTGTATATTTATAAAATTTATGAGAAAACTTTGTGCTGGATCCTTCATGATTTAACTCATTTTAATAATTTAGTCTATCATATATATATAAGCTATACTTACATCCCTTGATATTTTTTTTAATCTGTACATATTTTTTATCTTTTTAATATTTACAATAAATTTTCTTATAAGAACACGATGTAATATTTTTTAAATAATTAAAATGAGTTGGTATAATATATAAAGAATGTTAGCATAATATCTATCAAATAATTAAAAAATTAATGTAAAAGTAAAAAAAATATTATTGAGTGATGTTTAATAATCTTAAAATCTCGGTCTATAAAGATAATTGAATATTAGAATAATATAAAATTACTTAGATTACGTGATTGTCTCTTAGTCCATCTTAATTTTTTCTATGTTTTTGAAAAAAATGTCATTTACTTATTTTGCATTAATTTGAATATAATACAAGCATTAGAAAAGAAAAGAAACTCCCTCTACAACATGAAGATGGATAAAAGAAAATAAATTACTCTTCATAATTGTACTTTAGAGTCCTTACCACAACTTAATAAATTGGAAAAATAAAAATTTTGAGTAATTAAATTATATTCTACTATCTTGAGATTTATTTAAATGAGACTAAATTTCAAGCTGATTTAAATATTGCACTCCACCCTTTTGTAAGTAACATAATTATTAGTGTAAATTATATTTCACTATCTTAAAATTTATTTAAATATTACCCTTCACCCCATTGTAACAACTTAGTAACAAGTTAGTTAACATTAAAAAAATAAATATTTTGCATTTATTCTCTTCTTTATTCTTTTTAAATATAATAAAGCAAGGAAACTTTAAAAAAAAATTATTTTATTTTTGGTAACCACCATAATTAAGACTTTTGACTTTCAGGTGGAATTCCAAACATTTTCTGAAGTTTCTTGCACAAATTCAACATGTATAGCTAATTCAACCACATTCTATTAATATTTTAAAAAATTCAAAATAATTACTCTTGACTTTTTTTTTTCATCCACATATGATAAAAGAATTTACTTGAATTTTAAGATTTTCTTAACAAATATTAAAAAACACAAACTGCTTGATAATTGACACATAAAAGAACATCATCATTATTTTTGTCAGTAACATTAAGTTTGTCAGAATTTGTTCGTTTCAAGGGAAAGAGATAAAAATGCACCGACGTTATGTGGTCGAAATTTTGTTTATGGCTATAGAAGTTTTATGTGAAAATAATCTTAATTATATAAACGAGAAAAACATTTATCAGGAATTATTGTGAGTTTTTTTTATATAATTTAAGATTTAGGACTTGTCTGTACAATATATTAACATGGGTAGTGTGAAATAAATTTATATAATTATTTAATTATAAATTATTATTTATGATAAATTTATTAATTTTTATAATAATAATATTCAAATCATCTTAATAATAATTAATAATTGAATGATAACATATATAAAATTATTTTATATTATTCATATTATTATTAAATTTTTAAAATTTTTTTATGAATATATAAAATCAATAAGACAAAAACATCACATTTACGAAGATTAAAATAATTCGAGTAAATTAAAACTAGTTATGTAATATTTAGTCAATCTTTTATTTTATATATCTAGTTACATATATGATTAAATTAAATTCACACTTCTAACCTTTATTTTTAATACTAAATACATATCCTCTCGGGTATATATAGAATATTTTGTTTTGTGCCGCCTACTGAAGTTGACATATTACCAATCAACATCTTCAAATTCGTGGCAGACGATTAGTATAACTATATAACACAATTTCTCACTTAATTCAATTTAGGTGTGTTTTTATAAAAAAAAAATTAGGCTTTTTTTTTATCATAGGACATAATTAGCATTATTAGATTCGACATAATTTATTAGAGTGGGCTCACGCACATATATAAACACAAATTTACAACCATGATGTATGGGAAAACTAACTATAATATATATGTTAGCTATATATATATATATATATATATTGCATTTCAAATAATATGTAATAAAAAATATTTTAATAATATCATAATTATTTTTTTAATTAAATTATAATTTAATTATAAATATTTTTTATGATATTATTATTGTCTCCACCCTACTTCTTATGAGAGCATATTAAATAAAAAAGTATTTTATAGTAAGAAATGATAACTATAAATATAAATTATTAAATTTTATTTAAAAGATCAAAATTAAAAAAAAATACAATTTTTTTAAACGATTAGGATATAATTAAAGTTTTCATATATTCTTAAAATAGAAACTATTCTTGATTAATATATATTTTTTTTTTTACATATAATTAAACATCTAGGATATCCGAACATATAACTTGATTTTATATTTTTAATTAGAGTAAATTATTATAACTCTTCTCAAAGTTTTATCAAATTTATGTTGAAATCTTTATTTTTTTAATCCTACACCGATCTTTTAGTTATTTAATAAACCATGATCCAAACAGAAACCATGATCCAAACTGGGTGCTACTGCAGCTAGTGGGTCTCTTATAATTGGAATTCTAAAAAATTATATCACTTGCTGTCTCCCCAAAAAATATAGGCCACGAATGAATTGTATTATTAAAACCGTGACAAATGTTAGCTTGAAGCCAAGTTATTTTATATCACAATTATAGAGAAGAAAGCATGCAAGTTCCCATGTCGAATGAAACCGCAGTGTATAGAAGCTGATCCTGGTCTTTTACTGCACGCTAGTTTTATGAGAAATCTGCTACTTTACTTTGTTTTGTAGGTAACGTTTAATTTTCTTAAAACCTGCACATAAAAAAAGGATAAACCTGCATAATTAACGGGAGTATATAATTTTATCTTGCGAGTATTTGCTTTTCTTCACAAGAAAAGGACAAATCCCAACCAATATCCAGCAAGATCATCCATCACGGGCCCCATGGTCTTTTAAATATAAAACATGTTTGAATTAGATCAACTCCTCTTAACTACCTTTAGATTTAGGGATACTGATAAGATATTATTGGACCCATCACAAATATACATATATGTATATTATTTTTTTAAAATATAACCAGTGAGATTCTTTATTATATTATGGAAGATTCGGTTAGCCTCAAAAAATGTGTTTGATATTTCTCATTATTTATTTTAAAAATTATTTTTTAAATAACTTCACACTATTTTGTAATTAATTTCTCATCTAAAATTTATTAAATTTTAAAAATTATTCTGAAATAATTGTTTTAAAACTAAAATACTGAAATGGCTAGAAGATGTTTTCATTCTCTTCTTCTTCTGTTTTTTTTTTTTCCAAATGTTTTTATTCAAGTACTTCTTGGGTGATGATTAATCAATATTCAATAATATCGTCTTCTGATTCTTACCTCTTATTGGTATATTTTGAAAAACAGAGAACTAGTTTTCAAAATAGGAATAAAAAACATCCTCTCACAAGTTTAATTTTCCAATACAGTTTTATATTATTTTTATTTGAATTTCACATGTCATTTCTTTAAATTGAAGTCCCTCTTTGAGCTTTAACATTCTTATATATTTTATAATTTTCAATCTTGTTTATATCCTTTTTGTAATATATTTATCGAAAGTAAATCATAGATTTACAATATATACATTAAATTAGATATTAATAATAAAAATATTAAAATTCCTTAAAATACTTGTGTAAGAATAAATAAATTTCTAATTCTTAAAAAAAACTTTCTAATTATTCATTCTAATATTAAATTGGAGTACGATCTTCTCGAAAGAATTTAATTAGCATTTAGCGACCGTTGCACTATTATTTAAGAACAATAATAAGACTATGGACCGATAATTTTTTAGATTGTACTTCAATTACAATTCATTATGATTATGATATGATAGGTTCTTACTTAAAAATTATATTAATGAAAATTTATAATTAAATAATAATATAAAATTGATTTATAGCGTTAATACATCATCGTCAAATTCTAATTGATTAACATTTTTATTATATGATCACAGTATACTAAAATTAAACAATTTTGAAAATGACTTGATTCCTTAGTTTATAATCACTTAAAATTATACATATCATTTTATTTGTTAAAAACAATTTCTTAATTAATAATTTTTAATTTAACTTAATTTATGTATTATTTATTTAATTTATTATGTAATTTTAAATATTTTTTTCTCAAATATCTTAATTTATTATATTACTTTGTCTAAATCTTAAAAAATAATTTAATTCACAATATACTTATTAATATTACTATAAAATTTTAAATATACTTTAGTCATTTAAATTTGAATTAATTGTTAGAACATAAGTACGTCAATATCACAAGAGAAGGGCAAATTCCTTCACGTTTGACATGACTAGTTATCACAATAATGCTTGAGAATCAGAGATAGAAGGATAAATATCTTCACGTTTGACATGACTAGTTATCACTAATGACGTTGTTGTTGTAATGGTACAAGGAGAACAAAGTCAATGATGCTCAAGAATTAGAGAGAGAGAGTGATGCTCAAAAATTAGAGAGAGACGAAACGAAAAACAAGGAAAAATGAAACAAAATATAGGAGAGCATAGAGCAAAAGTTGACCTAATAATTGAGATAGGTACATTTAGATTATATTATCAAGCGCATTCATAGCAAAATACTAGAGTGAAGATTGCATATCTAATATATATAGATATATATAGAGAGAAAGAGGAAATGTGAAACAATAAAAGAGTGAAACAAAATATAGGAGAGTAAAGATCGGTCTAATAATTGAGATAGATACATTTAGATTATATAATCAAGTGCATTCATAGCAAAATACACATACTAAAAGTGAAGATTGTATATCTAATAATATAATGGATTATCTAATAGAGAAAATAGATGCGAAAGATAAAGTGAAGTCAAAAGTAAATTAGTAAGGTAGAAACTCTTTTGTGATTTGTCAATAATTTTTATCTTTGATAGTAAGAATCAAGATTACAATCAATATGGTATAAAATTCTAAATGAGAAAGATAAAAGAAGTACCAGATAATAATTGAGGACATGACACAAAATTCATTATAACACAACAATGTTTATGACATTGATAATATTAAAAAAAAAAAAACTCTATCGAAATCATCAATTGATTTATTTTTATTTTATTATACATTTTATCATTTATTTTATTCAAATACACTTTGTTTGATTTCTTGTGTTGCAACTTTTTTATTTGTTTGTTGCTAATAATAATAATAATAATAATAAAGCAAGTAAAATACTATAAATAATTAAATAACAGAAATATACTTAAAGAAATGTTACTCAAAAATCAAAATTGCTACTGAATTTATGGTCGCTAACATAAATTTTTTTTAAAAAATTATTATTTATAATTAATATTTAGTATTTATAGTAAAAACAAAAAAAATACTATAATTTTTTTTATTAATATAAATTAGTAAGACTGATATTACGACTGAATTATTTAATCGTAAAAAGCAATTTTTATTTTTTTAATATTTATTTTCAATTACAATTGTAGAAGTATGGAAGTGGAAAGAATTTTTTTTGGTAAAAGGGAAGCGGAAAGAAATTGAAGTCGCATATGGTATATTATTTGTAGCAATGCAGCGAGCATGATATATTATTAGTCGTCGTTAGTCCACGGAACGAAGTTGGTTCCAAAAAGTTGGGTTGGTGAATTGGAAGTTAGAAACAGACAAGAAGAGGAAAACGGACTTCCATTGAATAATTGCATGCTCTCTTCTCTCACTATCTCATCACTTTCTCCTTTCTTACCCTTCGCCTCCGAAAACGGTGTTCTTCCAGTCGTTCGATCTCACTCTTACATCTTACCATATATTCCTAATTCCCTTTCTTTCTCTCTTTTTTCTTTTCTTGAAACCTTGATTTCTGCTTCTCGCAGACATTTCTCTTTCTCTATCACGTCCATTATTCCTTCTATCCACAATGCTGATTAATGCAGTGTACAGCACCATACGCTCCAGCATCGTCTGAGATCCAAGATTTCGATTCTTTAATTTCCCGCGTTACGGAACAGGTACGTTTCCGCAATCGATTCAATGTTTTCAGACTCGAACACGACAATAACTTAATCTTGAACAATCTCAATCTCAACCGTTCTTTTATTAAGGCGCATTATTATTTTATAGAAAATCGTAATTTCTGAATTTGTAGAGGTGAATATGTATGTGTATATATAGGCGGTGGAGAGGAACAATGTCGAGTCTGGATCAGACGCTGAATCGGCGGCCGTCGAGAAGCGCCGCCACGACGACGTTCTCCCTGGAGGTGTTCGACAACGAAGTCGTGCCCTCCTCACTCGCCTCTATCTCGCCCATTCTCAGAGTCGCCAACGAGATCGAGAGCGAGCGCCCCAGGGTTGCCTATCTCTGTACGAATCAATCAACCGTCGCTTGATTAGTAATGTGGTTAATTGAACGAACGGATTGTTAATTTGTTGCGAAATTAAAACATAAACATGTGCAGGTAGGTTCTATGCCTTTGAGAAAGCACACAGGCTGGACCAGAGTTCTAGCGGGCGTGGCGTTAGGCAGTTTAAGACGTTGTTGCTGCAGCGATTGGAGAGGGTAAGTGCTACTTTTTTCAAGTTTGTAATCGCAACACGCACGTGCGCAGCGTGTGAGTAATATTCTTCATGCAAAACGTGCGATACGTGTTAGACACTTTGGAAATATTGAGCATAATTGTTGACATAAACATCATCCATGCTAATTGACACACTTCCTAAAGGTAAAAACATGACTCCTGAGATGACACTTTCTAAAGAGAACATGGGGAAGAAGGGAGTAAAGTATAAATGTAATCAGACGCGATACAAAAAAGAAGAAGAAATCATCCATGATTCTTTTGTGTTAATTGTTACTTTCTATAGAGAGCAAAAAAAAAAAGGAAGAATGAAGTAAAGTGTAAGTATAATAAATATACTGACATGAGACAAAAAAAAATATTAATAAAGTATTTAATACATAAAGATATTTATATATCATTACTTTTGTTCAAACAAGTTTTTTTACTATAATTTTAAATATCATAATCATAATTGTTATACTATTATATTATATATATTTTTAAAGTTATATATTAGTTTAATTTCTATATACCACCGTTATAAAAAAAACTATACTATCAATTAATTATAAATCATTTTAAGTATTAATGTTAAAGTAATTATTATGAAATTTTACAAAATTATTATACATAAAATTTATAATTAAATGAAAGGCATAACCAGTATTTTAAAATTTTTTTTTATTCATAACAATACTTTTCTATTAATATATTGAAGTCTAAAAAAAAATTTGTTATAAAAAATATAATAAAATGACTCACAAAATTTATAAATAAATAAATAATATATATTAATAGTATATTTTTATATTATTATCTATTACAAATTATTATAAAAATATTAATTTTTATAATAATTATCTTAAAAATTATTCTTACTTTCTAATTAGTTTATTATATACAATATTTACCTTACATTGCCTTTTCATTAAAGCTGTAAAAAAAAAAAAATTATTATATGCAAATATCATTTATTAATCTTATTATTGCCTTCCTCTACCTTAAAATTACCTTCCTTGTGCAACATTAGGACAATCCAACTAGTCTTGCCTCTCGGGTTAAGAAGACAGATGCGAGAGAAATACAATCTTATTATCAGCAATATTATGAACATTATGTCAGAACACTCGACCAAGTGGATCAGGCAGACAGGTAGATACATGCTATATATGAACTTTCATGCTTGTTACCATGAATTCCGTGTCTAACCTTGAAATCAAAATTCATTTGCAGAGCCCAGCTCAGCAAAGCTTACCAGACTGCCGGGGTTCTATTCGAAGTGCTTTGTGCCGTTAATAAGACTGAGAAGGTCGAAGAAGTTGCTCCTGAGGTTCGTCTCAGTTCACATTACCCTCTCAGTTTTGTTCAGGAATTTTGTTCCACATTTCAATATTCAATTTGTGTGTGCAGATTATCGCGGCTGCTAGAGATGTCCAGGAGAAGACGGAGATTTATACGCCTTACAATATTCTTCCTCTGGATGCTGCTGGTGCATCCGTGCCTATTATGCAATTTGAAGAGGTGTTGCTTCTTTAGCGATTGATATTGTGGAGTCTGTGTTTTATTTGGCATTGCACTGAGTTCTTTGACTTTCTTTCTTATTAGATTAAGGCTGCTGTTTCTGCGCTTTGGAATACTCGTGGCTTGAACTGGCCTACTTCGTTCGAGCAACACAGGCAGAAAACTGGAGATTTAGACATGCTTGATTGGCTTAGAGCCATGTTTGGTTTTCAGGTATGTATTTTGCGCCCGAACAGAATGAATGAAATGATGTGTGATTGACTAGATTTTTGTTTGGCCTCCTTAAATTGTTAATGTGTTTGGTTTGTTTTGAGCACAGAGGGACAGCGTCAGGAATCAGAGAGAGCATCTGATTTTGCTTCTTGCTAACTCTCATATAAGGCTACACCCTAAACCTGAGCCTTTCAACCTGGCACGTATCTGTCTCTCACTTGTTCTGTTTTAGCAAAGCGTAATGGACTAAATAATGATAAAACTGCAATCGAGAGAACTCTTGTCAAAATTACATTATCAATTTTTTATCAAAGGGCTACCGGAGTAGCCTGCTTTGCTTTTGGCCAGAAGTTAAATTCCGTGTTCTTTTTTTTTTTCCCTCTGTTTTCCTTTTGTTTTTATCAAAATCAGCTCGATGATCGTGCTGTTGACTCAGTGATGAAGGATCTCTTTAAGAATTACAAAACATGGTGCAAATTCTTGGGACGAAAACATAGTTTACGGTGAGATATAACAGTATTAGCATCAGTGATAAAATCTAAAAATTTGTGTTAAAAGTGCTTATGGTGTTCTTTCACAGACTTCCTCAAGGTCAGCAAGAAATACAGCAGAGGAAGTTGCTTTATATGGGCCTGTATCTTCTTATCTGGGGTGAAGCATCCAATGTTCGCTTCATGCCAGAGTGTCTATGCTACATATTTCACAACGTGAGTACACTTTCCATGTGTTCCATAATATCTCGTGCTATAATGCTTCTGCAAATGCAATGCAGTTGTTTTCTCTTTTAATCTTTTCTAATTTATTAGTAACTTCTGCATATGCTAATAATGGCCAACTATAAACCTCAGATAGCATACGAACTCCATGGCTTATTGGCTGGAAATGTCAGCATTGTTACTGGTGAAAATATCAAGCCTTCTTATGGTGGTGATGATGAGGCATTCCTGCGCAAGGTTGTAACTCCCCTGTACCGAGTAATTGAGAGGGTAAGATTTGGTCTCTCATGATATCATCATAATGCTTCAGGTACCTATGCTCTCTACGATTATTTTTTAAGTTATTAATCATGTTAATTAATCTAGGAAGCCAAGAAGGGCAGGCATGGAAAGGCGCCACACTCAGCATGGTGCAACTATGATGATCTAAATGAGTATTTCTGGTTTGTTTTTCTTTAGGATTTTATTACTGAAATTGACTTTGTTTGTTTGCTTAATCATTTATTAATTTACAATGTCTATTTTTTGTTGCAGGTCACCTGATTGCTTTTCTCTTGGATGGCCCATGCGTGATGATGGTGAATTCTTTAAATCAACAAGTGATTCAACACAGGTATTTTCATCCTAAGAAGCTACTAGCATGATTGTAATTTATTTTATTTTCAGTATTTATATAAATTTCGTATCAGGGAAGAAAGGGCGCTCCAACAAAATTTGGAAAAACTGGCAAATCAAATTTTGTTGAGACACGATCATTCTGGCACACCTTCCACAGCTTTGATCGTCTGTGGACCTTTTTTATACTGGGTTTGCAGGTATTATTTCAACCAAAGGGAATGCTGATGCCTATATTTTCCCCCTTACTGAGGTTATAACAAGGCTTGAGCATTCTTATTACAGATGATGTTCATTATTGCTTGGCAAGGGATTTCACTGACAGATATATTTCAGAAGGATGTCTTATATAATCTCTCTAGCATATTCATCACAGCATCAATTCTGCGCTTGCTTCAAAGTATGATACATTCACTTAAGTTTCTCTTGTTAATGTAAACTTATCACACTCTACTATCAGGATCGCTAGTAGCAAGAATTTATGTTGATGGTCTGATTATTGCATTAGTTCGAAAGGCTTGACATCTCATTTGTTGGATTTAAGTTGCATGAAAATGTCATATGAGCAGTACAAACTTCATAAATCATATGAGAAGCAAGATAGCACTGAATTATATTTTAGTTTTTGGCATGACAAGTTCCACCTAAAATTGAAGTCTTTAAATAAATGATGCAATGTTGTCTGGGTTCTTTGCCTCCTTCATTTCCCTGTTAGGCAAGTCGGGTGCATGAGTTATTCCTAGCACATCCTTCCTATCAATTTTCAAGTTTTTTATTCAGAAAGAAATTCTGTAATGACAATTTATCTAAGATCAATCAGCTACTTCCCTTGAGGATTTACATGTCCTAAATTATTTGGCAATCATATCCATGCTGATAAGTTTTGTAATGACTCAGAGATCAATCAATACCATGCAGATTCTATCTACAAAGTTTACCTCCAATATTTCAGATTGAGTGTAGAAATTGTTTTCTTCAATGTTGACGCTTATTTCTACCATTTTTTTTTCTGGCTAATTCATTTGCTGAATTTGTTTCATACTACAATTTATAACGATTCTTCTGGAAACAAAAGATAAGCTGTTATTTTCTACATTATTTTTCCTTCACTTTTAAGTATTGAAATAGATCCAAGTTTTATAATATCTTTTTTCCCCTACATTTTTGACAGTCCTTTTTATCTTCTTCCTTGTTTATAGAAATTTACTATCATTTCTGTTCCTCTTCATATGATTTAGGTATCTTGGACCTGATCCTGAACTTTCCAGGCTATCATCGATGGAAATTTGCTGATGTGCTAAGAAAGATTCTTAAAGTATTTGTCAGTCTTTTCTGGGTTATCATTCTTCCACTCTTCTATGTTCGTTCCTTCAAGGGTGCACCTGACAGTTTGAAGCATTTGCTTTCATTTTTCAAAGAAATAAAAGGCATTCCACCATTGTACATACTGGCAGTTGCATTATATTTGCTTCCAAATTTACTAGCAGCTGTTCTGTTTCTTTTCCCAATGTTAAGGCGTTGGATTGAAAACTCAGACTGGCACGTAGTTAGATTCTTCTTATGGTGGTCTCAGGTACTCATGTTGTCTTATTCACTTACATATTTGACTATTTCTCTTCATGGTTGTAAATTAAATGATTCTGTTGAAGAGGTGTTTTTTCAAGGTAATTATTGGTTATTCTGAAAGTAATGCAAGTTTGCACATGAGCCTAGAAATCAGTGGGGAACAGTTGTTTTGGTTAATTTTGTTTAAATTAATATGACTGATATCTGTGATGTGAAGAGCATATAGCCAATTTCCTAATAAGGACTTTTCCAGTAGGAATGATCCTTCATGACCTAAAACCTGTAGTCTGTAGAAATTATTATTTGAGGGTTTTTTTTTTCTTTTCTTTCTTATTTCACAAGATATTTGACTCTAATATGTATTAGCTTTCTATAGAATGTAATTTTATCTATCCTATAGTTGAATTGTAACAATCCATCATGTCAATCATTTGTGTCAGATTTTGAACAAGCAGCAGTAAGAATGCAATCAAATAGTTCACAGTTATATATTTGAAAAGTATATACTGCATTAATCTTAATGCAAATTAATAAGTACAAAGCCATTATGGACTTACATGAAATTTTATGGCTATGATCTACATGTTAGAAACTTTCAATCTAATGATTGATTCTGTCAAAAGACATTCTATAAAAAGCTACTTAAATGTTGTAAAATTGATTTTGGCTTATGCTGTTTGATAGTTTACCTTGTCTGATCAAAGGTTTTATTCTACTTGCTTGGGAATCCATTTCAACTAACTTTTTGTTGCAACAAATTTATCTAATCAGTTGTCATAAATATCAAAAAAGATTAGCTATGATACATCTTTCTGTTACAGTATCTTTTGGCGTCTGGTGAGAATGTTTAAGTTAAAACTTTTATACTCTTAGGACACAATTTGCCCATAGAATTGATTATTCTATTAGTGACCATGATTTTGTACATTCATAACGACAACATTTATGGTCTTTTAACTTTTCCAAAGAATCCAAGTTTTAGCACTAATTTTTGTTTGAAATCATTATTTTTCTCTTTATATTTTAAATGCATAACTGTTAGTCTTTTCAATACACATCTTTTTTCTGAACTTACATCAATAATTTGGATTCTTTGGGTATCATTTGTCCATTTTTTAAATGATCATTTCTCCCCATGCAGCCAAGAATCTATGTTGGAAGAGGAATGCATGAAAGCCAATTTGCTCTCCTGAAGTATGTTTCACACAACACTTCTACTAAAATAATATATATTATTGTTCCTTTGTTTATTGTTTGAAAATTGTTCCATCATCTAGAGTCTTTCGTGAATTTCAGGTACACTATATTCTGGCTATTGCTTTTGACATGCAAATTTTTATTCAGCTTTTTTGTCCAGGTAAAAAATTTTGTATGTTAGTAGTTCTCACCTAATAAGCCAGCCTTGCAAATTTATTGGGCATCTTTTTAACTGTTGTATCTATCTTCAGATAAAACCTCTAGTTAAGCCAACAAAGGACATAATGAGCATTCGACATGTTAATTATGGTTGGCATGCATTTTTTCCCAATGGTGATCTCTTCTCCTTCTCACAAGTTCATGATCACATTCTATATTGCTGTTAATTTTATTGATCTAATATTTTCAAGTCTATGCAGCTGAAAATAACTATAGTGCAGTATTTGCACTCTGGGCTCCTGTACTTTTGGTCTGTATGTTATATATCCTGGTTATGTTTATATATGTTATTCTTTTCTCTTGTACTGTAATCTCAGTGTATCATCTCATTATTGACATCTTCAATACAGGTTTATTTCATGGACACTCAAATTTGGTATGCAATATTCTCCACTTTGTACGGTGGTGTTGTTGGCGCCTTTGATCATCTAGGAGAGGTCATCATAAATTTTATTTTATTTTACTTTTGTCTTGCCATGTTCAAAGAGAATTTGAGATCCATTATCTTATTGATTTTCTAATTTTTTGTAAAACATAGGCACGTATAGAAACTCAAACCTATTTAATTAAGTTAAGAAATTTATAGGATTCTTTTGGATGCAAAGTACTGGATCATCATTTGATTATATTTTTATAAAATAGAAATACTAGCAACACAATTTTTAATAAACTCTTTTTAACATACTCTTTATATTGTTAGCTGAAATTTATTAAGACTCAAAGCATCATAAGTGAGACTCGTTAAACAGGAAGCTCACATAATTTCGTAAGTCCCAATAAATTTTTAATCAATAATAAAGTATCTGAAATTATGCATTACTAGTATTCCTCCTACGAAATTATGAAGTTTTCAAATTGTAACGAAATCCGATTTTCCTTTTCATTTAAAGGGTGATCTTCAGATTGGATTACTCCTATGGATTCAAAGAATAAAATAGTAGACGATATTTCAACAGTCAGTTAATGTTGTTATAATTTGATTGCACAGATACGCACTCTGGGTATGCTAAGACTACGGTTTCAGTCATTGCCCGGTGCATTCAACACATGCTTGGTTCCTTCTGATAAGAAGCAAAAAGGGAGATTCTCTTTCTCAAAGAAATTCACTGAGGTTGCTACCACATTTTCATTGCTAAGTACATTAAAGCATATGTATTAATTCATCTTCACTTTAGTTTCCATGCTTGTATAGATTTCTGCAAGCAAAAGAAGTGAAGCTGCCAAATTTGCTCAATTATGGAATGAGATTATTTGCAGTTTTCGTGAGGAAGATCTCATAAGTGATAGGAAAGGACCTCAGAGCCAATCTTATTAGTTGCTCTCCCTTGCTCTCAATCCTAGATTCCACACTTTCTCCTCTATCTTTTTATTTTTCTGTCTATCACCTATTTAGGACTAAACTATGTTTACATGACTCCAGGGAGATGGATCTTTTGCTAGTTCCTTACTCATTGGGTCATAGTCTGAAAATAATTCAGTGGCCACCATTTTTGCTTGCAGGCAAGGTAGGTTACTGCGATTCATTTTCAATATTCATATGTTTAGGTTAATATGATTGACACCGTCACACTTTACAGATTACTGTAGCACTGAATATGGCAAGCCAGTTTCGAGGGAGGGACTCTGATCTTTGGAAGCGCATATGTGCAGATGAATATATGAAATGTGCTGTGATTGAATGCTATGAATCCTTTAAACATGTTCTACATGATTTAATGATAGGAGAAACTGAAAAAAGGTATCTTTTGGTATCTTGTTGGTGTGTGTGAATTTAGTTTACACTTAATGCCAGAAGTGCTATTCAAGATTAATGGATTATATTTTTAGTGGTTCAAATTAGACCCAGTTTCTTTAACCTTCTATCCTGCTTAGATCTGTTTTTGTACAAAGACTTAAATTTGTTCTTGCAGGCTATCTGTCCTTTTCCTGAATAGCAATTACACTAAGATGTTTTTATTTTTCCTTTTTGAATCTAGCTAGATTTTAGATCTATTTGAGTTACTTGATAAGACTAAGTAAAGAAATGAAGGAAGGACCGTTTAACTGCTAACTTGCCTAATCAATATTAATTTGGTCCACATTAATTCATAATTTCATATTGAAGTACAGAGGAACATTTGATATTTTCTTATCAGCTGTTTTCTGTTTTCTTAAGTAGTAGCACCTATAATTGAAGCTATGGGTATTTAATTAAATTGAATTCTTATCGGTACTTCTGAATCAATTGTGATGAATTAGTATAATTTCCATCATCATTAAAGAAGTCGAGAGCAACATCTCAAAGAATACACTTCTCACAAATTTCCGCATGGGCTTTTTACCCTCCCTTTGTAAGAAGTTTGTGGAGCTTGTGGAAATCTTGGTGAGTCATTCAAAACAAAACTAACTATATTTGTAGTTTGTATTCTTGAATGGTGTCTTGTCTTTAACCATTATATTTGGAAACTCGTGCACTGATTTCTTGTCACAGAAAAGTGGAGATGAATCCAAGCGGGGAACAGTGGTGGTCTTGCTGCAAGACATGTTAGAAGTGGTTACCGATATGATGGTGAATGAAATCAGGTTGGTTTAACTTAAAGGCATTGAATTTGGAAAATATTAATATGGTAGCTCATGGATCTTTATTGAAAATAAAAATGCTTGATTTTATACTTTCGATGTTCATCAGCGAATTGGCAGAACTTAATCAAAGTAATAAGGATACTGGACGACTAGTTTTTGCTGGTACAGAGGCAAAACCTGCTATACTATTCCCTCCTGTGGTTACAGCACAATGGGAGGAACAGGTACTCAGTAATGTAACTTCAATTTTAATTCTTTATTTTTTTTAGTTTATATTTGTAAAGAGAGAGAAAGAAAAGGTAGAGAGAGAGAGGCATATGAGTAAACTGTAATTGGGTGAACTACAATGTGTAGCAACCCTCATAATTATATTACTAGGTTAAGTATATACAAGCAAATGAGCTAAGCCCGTGTACATACTAAAACCTTTTATTCTTATTAATAACTCTTAAATACTATTATTCAATGATCCAGAGGCTTCTCTGACCAATGAATCATTGTGGTTGTTTCAGATAAGACGTCTTTATCTACTCTTGACTGTGAAGGAATCTGCCATTGAAGTTCCAACAAACAGCGAAGTACGCAGAAGGGTTGCATTCTTTACCAATTCATTGTTCATGGATATGCCACGTGCTCCTCGAGTACGTAAGATGCTATCATTCAGGTCTGGTTCAGATTCCTTAATTACGTGGTGATGGAGAAATATGCCCATGTGTCTTATAGAGATTATATAGACTGCAGGAACATCATGTTTTTATTGTGCACACTAAACTATGCAAATTAAATGTCAACAGCCTAACAAATCCAATAGAACAGAAGCCATACCATCAGTGGTTGTGTTATATGATGTTTTCTTTAGAATGTGATGATTTCAACTATTGTAGGATTACTACTTTATACAGTAGACACAAAATACTCCTTTTTTAGTTATTTAACATTTTTTGTCAAGGAATTTTTATGCATAAAATTCGAAATGTGATGCATTCTGAAGCTGCCCTGTGGTTATGTATAGCCTTTTTTTGTTTCTTCTTTTCAGTGTCCTAACTCCATACTACAGTGAAGAGACTGTATATTCTAAGAATGACATTGAGGTTGAGAATGAAGATGGCGTGTCAATCATATATTACCTTCAAAAGATCTTCCCTGGTTTGTAATAACTCAAAATAACTTAATTGTATATTGATAATAGAGAATGGACTGGCTAAAATTTAGTGATGTTGCCAGAGGAATGGAATAACTTCTTGGAGCGACTTGATTGTAAGAAAGATAGCGAGATATGGGAGACAGATGAGAATATATTACAGCTACGTCACTGGGCCTCATTAAGGGGACAAACTCTTTGTAGGACAGGTATATAGTGAGTTAGTGACTCCCTTTCCCCTCCCCCCAGGCTGGATCAGTTACTGATATTTTTCCTCTTTTAATTTAGTTAGGGGAATGATGTACTATCGGCGAGCGATAAAGCTCCAGGCATTTCTTGATATGGCTAGTGAAAAAGGTAACATTAAGTTACTTTTATTCTGAGATATCTGTCTAAATCTAATAGGTACAACGGAAGGTTTGTGATTCATAGCTTTTCTCAAACAGTGGGCCTTAGACTTTTCTTATTTATACATACCTTCAATTCTTAAGCATTTTCTCGCTCATATGCTATCCAGTAAAAATACTTGTAATATTCTTCATGGTGGCTGAAAAAAGAGTATTTATCTGCCAAGATGATTGCCCATTATTTTGTCTTGTGGCCAGAGATACTCGATGGCTATAAAGCTATTGCAGTTCCATCTGAGGAAGAAAAAAAGAGTCACAGATCCTTATATGCCAGTTTAGAGGCTATGGCTGACATGAAATTCACATACGTTGCTACCTGTCAGAACTATGGGAATCAGAAGCGTAGTGGAGACCGCCGTGCAACAGATATCCTGAATTTGATGGTTAAGTATGTTCTCCTTTTGTTAAATAAAATTGCAAATTTGATGTATAATATATATTTGCCTTTTAGTTTCCCTAGTTCATTTAATTTAAGAATCTAATTTTTGGTTCTTCGTTTATAGCAATCCCTCACTTCGTGTTGCATATATTGATGAAATTGAAGAAAGAGAAGGTGGAAAAGTACAGAAAGTTTATTATTCTGTATTGATCAAAGCTGTGGACAATCTTGACCAAGTAAATACATATTGATGTCTGAGAAGAGGTAGTTAATTACTAGTGGTTACCTTAGAAATGATTGTTTTTGTATCTCCTCTGAAGGAAATATATCGAATAAAGCTTCCGGGTCCACCAAAATTAGGAGAAGGAAAGCCAGAAAACCAAAATCATGCTATCATTTTTACTAGAGGGGAAGCTCTTCAGACTATCGACATGAACCAGGTAAAATATTATAAAATGTGAAGCTCGAACAAGTTGACAATGGGTCTCAGGGCATATTAAAATTGATTTATTTGGAAATTTCTTCTAGGATAATTACTTGGAAGAAGCTTTGAAGATGCGTAACCTTCTGGAAGAATTTAATGAGGATCATGGAGTGCGCCCACCCACCATATTAGGTGTTCGTGAGCATATTTTCACTGGAAGGTTCTGAACTTTTTTCTACTTAGAGCACACTTTGTTGTGTTTAGATCCTGTATTACTCAATTTTTTCACTTGTTACAGTGTCTCTTCCTTGGCCTGGTTTATGTCAAATCAAGAAACTAGCTTTGTCACAATTGGTCAAAGAGTTCTTGCAAGACCGCTAAAGTAAGTTTTTGTTTGTTTTGTGTTTCTTATTATACCGTTGACATATCCAAACCATAGTTGTTCCAAGTTTCACTTACTGTTGAATTCTGCTTTTTCCCTCCCTATAATTTGATTTTCTTGGAGGCAATAATCAGTCAACTATTGGATTTTTCTTTTCACTATCTTCAGCCGTTGTTGCAAGATAAGAGAATTTAAATACATATAATACAGAATGCACATTTTCTGACTTATGATAGATTTTTTCAATTGTAGGGTTCGATTCCACTATGGTCATCCGGATGTTTTTGATAGAATTTTTCATTTTACCCGTGGAGGATTCAGCAAGGCTTCTTGTGGCATCAATCTGAGCGAGGATATATTTGCTGGTAACATCCTTGATACATCTTTTTTAGCAGTGATATTTGATATTTCTACCTTTGCATCATATGCCTTTGCCTATACAGGATTCAACTCAACATTAAGACGTGGGAATGTTACTCATCATGAATATATCCAAGTTGGAAAGGGTAGAGATGTTGGTCTCAATCAAATCTCTCTTTTTGAAGCAAAAGTGGCCTGTGGTAATGGAGAGCAGACACTAAGCAGGGATATCTACAGACTGGGGCATCGATTTGACTTTTTCCGCATGCTATCATTTTATTTTACAACCATTGGATTTTATATCAGCTCAATGGTAACGCTTAATGCTTTAGGATCATGCAAAATAATACTGAACATCTTTTATATAGCAATAAGGTTTTTTCAGGAAATTCTGTTATTAAAATTTACCCAATGGTGTCTTTTGAAAAAATAATATCCAATAAGAGGAACGGATATGGAAATATTCTGATAATTTGTTCACCTAAACACTAAGAGCTGGCAATTTCTACATTGCAGCTATATAATTGTCTTTTGAATTTTATCCTTATGTGCTTAATTAGCTAATCCCACATTTAGCACTAAAGCTTTCTTCTTCTGTTCACAGTTAGTGGCCCTCACGGTTTATGCTTTCCTGTATGGCAAATTTTACCTGTCATTAAGTGGATTTGAGGCTGCTATAGTTAAATTAGCTAGGAAAAAGGGAGATGATCCGTTAAAGGCAGCAATGGCTTCCCAATCCCTTGTTCAAATAGGTCTTCTGATGACTCTGCCAATGATCATGGAAATTGGTTTGGAGAGAGGGTTCAGAACTGCTCTAAGTGACTTCATAATAATGCAACTGCAGCTAGCACCTGTTTTCTTCACTTTCTCCCTAGGGACTAAGATGCACTATTATGGGCGAACTCTCCTGCATGGAGGGGCAAAGTACAGAGCAACTGGGCGTGGTTTTGTAGTACGTCATGAGAGGTTTGCGGAAAATTACAGGTTGTATTCTAGGAGTCACTTTGTAAAAGGGATAGAGTTAGCTATACTGCTTATATGTTATAAGCTTTATGGAGCAGCAACTCCTGATTCAACAACATATGCCATTCTCTCACTATCAATGTGGTTTTTGGTGTGTTCTTGGTTGTTCGGTCCTTTCCTTTTTAATCCATCAGGATTTGAGTGGCAGAAGATAGTTGAGGATTGGGATGATTGGTCAAAATGGATAAGTAGTCGGGGTGGTATTGGTGTTCCTTCAAACAAGAGCTGGGAATCGTGGTGGGATGAAGAACAGGAGCATCTGCAGAACACTGGGATTTGGGGGAGGATTTGGGAGGTCATTCTTACCCTGCGTTTCTTTGTCTATCAGTATGGGATTGTTTATCATCTACATGTGACTAGAGATGACAAGAGCATCACGGTAATTTTGCCTGCCAATTTAATTATACTTCACATTTTCATGTCAAACTTTTGAATCTGCCTATCCATAGTATATTGTAATATACATTTTAGACAAAGAAGTTCCTTGGTCAAAAGAGAATTTAGTCCTTTACTAAATAATACCCTCCCTGGGTGAACAAGAAAGAAAATGAAATAAAAGGTACGGGTGTATATATAGAGAAGAACTTTCTAACATACATTCTCTCTCAGGTTTATGGTCTGTCCTGGCTAGTTGTAGTAGGTGCCATAATCATCTTGAAGGTCAGTATTCAATGATAGAGTGGTTCATTATGAGTTAAAGCAGTTTCTCTGCTTGAGCTTAATAATTATTCTATTAATTAATTGGTGGCATTCTTGCACCTGAACTGCAGATAGTGTCCATGGGTAGAAAGACGTTCAGTGCAGATTTCCAGCTGATGTTTCGTCTCCTCAAAGTGTCTCTGTTTATTGGAACCGTTGTCGTTCTAGTCTTGATGTTTACTCTACTTAGTCTCACAGTCGGTGACATCTTTGCGAGCCTCCTAGCCTTTATGCCGACAGGTTGGGCATTTATACAGGTACTTCTTTAATAGTCATTACCTCTTGTTTTGATGGATATTGAACATATAAAAATTACTTATTTCTGATTTGGTATATGAGCAGATAGCTCAAGCATGTAGGCCATTGGTGAAGGGAATTGGAATGTGGGGGTCTATCAAAGCTTTAACAAGAGGGTATGAATACTTGATGGGAGTGATTATCTTTGCACCTGTGGCCATACTGGCTTGGTTCCCTTTTGTTTCAGATTTCCAAACTAGACTGCTATACAACCAAGCTTTCAGCCGGGGGCTTCAAATCCAGCGTATTCTGTCTGGTGGCAAGAAGAATAAATAAGACAACTGAATCCTTTTCAGTTATCTTGTTACAGAATCCGGACAGAAGATGAGATGAATGTTGCTGCATACAATAAAATTTCAGCAATTATGACGCGTAGCAGACTGCAAATTGTGACTGTATAATTGAAGAATTCATTCTTCGACGAAGTGTTGGGAAGAGACAGTGAGTTGGATCTTTTCCAGGCAACGGAACGGGTTAAACTCCTTTTCTGGATGCATGTTTCGATCGTTCTTGCGACAAATGGCCAAAATTTGTACTTTTATTTCTATTTTTTTTAATGATAGGAGGAACTAGTTAGAACTTAGAGAATGTTTGGTCCAAGATTCACAGGCAGCACTCCCTACAAGATCACATTCAATGATATACCTGTGAAGGGAAGCTAGTCAATTAATCCTTCCAGAAATTTTGAAGGAAATCTTGTATATAACACTTGTTAGAAGAAATGAAGTTGGATGAATGAGGATTGGCTTTCTTGTGTAAATTAAATAAATGATTGAAATATATTATAAGATATAATTAAATTTAATTTTAGTACGAAATTTTGATAAGAATTAGAATTTGTATGTTTTTCGAAAAAAGTTTTAAATGAAACCAAAATAGTTTAATTCACTTTTTTTAGACCGTTCTTTCTTGAAATAGTGAATTACTAGTTTAGAAAAATTGAGAGATAACATAGTGTTATGTCCATGTTTCTCAATGTTATTAGCATATATTTTGAGGTAAATTATCAGTTGACTTTCTTTTTGGTAAAAAAATTATTATACTATTTATAATTAATTATCTTATCACTTGTAATATAAAATTTAAAAGTAAAACTTATCATTTAACACATTTTTCTATCAACCTACTTCTTTCCCACTTTTGGCAAACCTCCACTCTCTCAAGCTTTGAATTTCATCCTTATCCTTACCATCTCCGTTGTTGCAAGTGTTAAGTTCCTTTACTAAAGTTTCCATATCTCAATTTTAATTCCAAGTAAGGAAGATTTGTCTCTCTATGTTTACATGTTTAATATAGCTTGTGTGATGATTAGAAATGAGTTTATATGTGCATGATAACATGTAACAAAAATATGTATTGAGATTTGTTGAGAAATTTCTTGAAACTAAGATTATATGCATGATGAATTGTAAATTTGTGATTTGTTCTGAAATGACGTTTCTTATGATGGGACTATGTTTATTATGATATATAGTGAAGTTTTGGATTGTGTTTGAATGTTTCATGTTTTATTACGTGTTTTCATTGTAAAATTTTGTTGACTTATGAAACTGTTTTGTACTCTTATTGAGTGAGTCTCTCTACTTGCATAGCGAGGGTCATTTTTTTTGGAAAAACTTTGAGTGCTCGCGCAATGAGTCTTGTCTCTTGTTGAGCACCTCAAGAATAACATTTAAAATATGAAAAAATATCATATTTCACTTAGTGAGTCCTTGCATTCGCTAACTGAGGACTCAGCCCTATGAACATGATGAACACTCATTGGGCGAAAAACATGTCTCATTGAGCAAAACACTCTTTTAAACTTCAAATATAGAAAATGATAAAAACTTGTTAAGCTAGTTGCATATTCATTGAGTAAGGATTCATAGGAACCTAGAAACTCATAGACTTGCTAGGCGAATCATATACTTGTTAAGCGAAAAGTCGTACAAACTCGTAATCCCTTAGTTCGTTGAGTGAGTCTTCTACTCACTAGGTGAAAACCCAAAAACTTTGAAGTACTTAATTTTCCTGCATGATTCTATGGGCGAGACCCTTGTCTTGCTGAACGACTAAAGTCAAATTTAAGAGTAAATCTCTATGTGGCTTAATTCATTAGGCGAATGATGGAATAAGGCTCTATGTAGTCTCTCTCATTGAATGAGGAAAATCCTTCGTTGGGCAAGTGAAATGTGTAACTCACTGAGTGAGATGAAAGACTTGTTGAGAAAATAAATCAATTTAGAAGGAGTGAAACCCCTTGAGGAATGACTCACTAGGCAAGAATATACCCCTCGCTAAGCGAGAAATGACTTGGTGAGACGATTTAGTAAGTGAATCGTTGGACAAACCAGATGGCTCATAGCAAAAGTGACAACTTGAAAAGTGTCTTAGTTAAATCCCAAATTTTAAGTGAAACTCTAAATATTTACGATTCATAAGACTTAAGAAAACAATTATTTGTAATAATGACAAACAATTTACATAATGATGAATTGAAAATATTTCTTGAGAACAAAATGTATGTATTATGATGAATTGTTTGATGAAACATACTGAGTATATGGGTCAATAGTTTTATACTGTGTTGCAAGTATATGATTTGTGGATGATTGGATTGGGCCTCCAAGCCTAGTGCTAGATAAAGTGTGTACAACAATTAAGTCTTGGGGATAGGGAGATAGACAATTTGACAAAGGTCCAAGGCAAATATTATATCATGGTGAGCCACTACCCACATATACCTATCCCAACAATGTTTTTGGCACCTGTTTTGTTATAATGACTTGGTAGTCATGTATATTATGTTAAGAGAAAATATTTGACTGATCATTCAAAAGTTAGAGTTTTCATGGAGTAGGATTGATTTAATCTATTGATTTGAGAAGTCCAAATTGGTGAATATATGAATGCTTGTACTATATGAGAACTTAAGTGTTCATTGTATTTTCTATAATTTATTTAAATATGTTTTATTTCGTGACCTTTCCCTTATGTTCATATCGCGTCTGTGCGATTTTAATGACCTCAAACAACGTGTTTGATAAGAGTAGATGTCGAGGCCACAAAGTTGGAGTCACTCACACATGTCATTCAATCGGTTCCACCTAAGACTTCACACTTTAATTTATGGAAACAAGGCGTGCTTATAAAAGGCTTGACTAATTGATTCAAAGTTGCAAAGGGTGAGATATTGATGCGATATTACCATAGACTTTACGCCACTTGTCACCACCTTGATCTCGATCGTATTCTACTCGTTGTTGGATTTCTACCTACCCATCCAAGAGATAAGAAGCCAACTAGCTCATCTTACTCAAGATTGTATTTATTATTTTAGGTTGTAAGTGTCATAAGACACAAACTACTACTCTTACCGTTCGAACTCATTTTCAATATTTTATGTATGATGTTATTAGTATCGAAGAAGTGTTTGTATATTGATGTAATTATTATTTTCTTTTTTATTCGCAAAAAAAAAATTACACGTACTTTTATAAATAAACTATAATTTTTTTTTAAATAAATAAATCTATATGTCCCTAGATTGTTAGTATGTTTTCCATTGTAATGATAACAAGTAGTTATAAGGATAAAAAATATAATAAGAGAAAGAAAAGAAAAACAAAAAAAAAACACAAACAAAAAGTAAATTGGAAATATCAAAAACTCTTTCTTAATTATTTCTTTTGCCAACTTCAACTAAAATTTTGACTTTTAGATTTTAAATTGATCAATTTATTATTATATTGAAGAAACTTTTATCAGTTAAGTACTCCTTTCATTTTTTTATAAGACATAATTAATTAATTTATTAAATTAAAAAAATAGTTTATTTAGGTATTAAACGTATATTTTTTTTAAATTACTATTAATATTAATGGGACATACTCTTATTTTTATAAATATTTTTTATTAGTTTTAATTATTTTAAATTCTCTCATCATTAATATATTTATTTTTTAATTTTTATTACTTATGCATGTAAAAAGTTAAAAAAGAATCTTAAATTCTTTTTCATACTAGACAAAATTAAACTCTTCAAATCCATTATCCAATATTTAGAATAAAATAATATAAATAACTAAAACTAAATTAAGAAATTAAAAAGATAGATTCAAATAGAATAAATAGAGAATATAAGAAGATAGTAAGAATCAAACTCGCATTATTAGCTTTGAAGGCTAGGGGTTATAGTGCACCTTAATTCATCATTTTGATTTAACATCTTTAATTCAAAATCAAACATGAAATTTTTGTTTCGTCCAGCTTCTTTCTGGAAGAAATTAAGGAGATGAAAAATAAAATAAAAAATTGATCCATAATATTTATGTTAGCTTTTTTGTGTTGAGTCTAAGAGATTAATATATTATATTTACTATTTATTAATCTTAAAAAATAAAAAGAGTATTTTTGTAAAAAAAAAAATTATTAATATATAAGACATTCTAAATTGATTCCTAAAAAAGATAAAGACAAAATTCAAATTTGGATCTTATAAAAATGATTAAAGAGTGTAATTTAAGAGTTTTTACAAAATATTTCAGAATTGGATAAAATATATATTATAAATTATAAGTTTCTTTATCTTTATTGTTTTTCTATTGTATATTTAACTTATTTTTATAAAATCTTTGTTAACCTCATTTACGTGAATTTGTTTATATTTTTAATAAAATTCAGGTTGTTAATAATAATATGAAATAAATATAACTTTATGTAAATTTTTCATTTTGGATAAATATATACTTAAAGTGTTTTTCATAAAAAAAAATTATTATCTATTACATTATAAATTCAAAATAATTAAATACAATAACTTTGTGAACATGTAATTCAAAGCATATTCATTTTAAATAACCAACTGATTGTTCTAAAATATATTACTGACATGAGACCATTTTTAATATTGATTGGATTAACTTACTAGTTTAACTAGTGAGTATGACTTAAATCATTTACGTAATATTGAATCAATTAGTCATATTAGTAATTTGACTTTGATTTTCTTCGTGATAGAAAACTAGCTAATTGATTACTATCTAAATAGTAAAAGTCAAACTTGTTAATTTAATTTTTTTTTTTAAAAGAATATTTGTAGTTAATCCTACTGGGGAGCTGGTCTCTCTTTTTTTTTTAGTTTAAAAGACAATAATAAATTTTTACAATATACAATTTTTTTATATTATTTTGAATGGCTTAGTTAGCATATGTGCTATATGAGCTGGAATATGAGTTACAACCAGTATATATGCTCTAATACCATGAAGAATTTGAATAGAAAAAGTGTTAATTGAATTGAAAGTGTATTCTAATTAGAACAAAGTGCTGTTATTTCTCCGAAAGGAAACCCTAGTGCACCTATAGGACTGAATACCACACTCACAGAAACACATATAATTCAGTCATTCCCTCGGCGAATCCGAATCCAATTCGCAGAATTGCTTCTCCTCAATGTGCCAGCTAGATGGATGTTTTACAGTCTTCTTAAAATAATAATTGATGACCCACTAAACTATGAGCTGGCCGCGCGCGTAGATAAGAAAAAATAACATTCTTGTCAAAAATTGTCTGTAAAATAACTAAAAATATATTTATTTAATATTTTAAATTAATTTTGATTCATAATATTCTCTGTTAACCTTATGTATCCAAAATAACATGAAAGAAAGTTTTCAATTAAAGATTGATGGAAAAATAACTTATTCATCCTCACTTGAGTAAAATACTATTAAAATATTATTTAATTATAATATTATAACTAATATTAAGAAGGATAACATATAAGTATGTATTTACCCGTAAGTTTAAGTTGAATGAATAGGACGTGTCGTATTCAATCTCAACATATAAAAGAAAATATACATATATATAAATCTTATTTTTAATTATAAAAAAATCTATAAATAAAAACTCATGTTTTTTTTATTGAAAATAGTACATATTATACTTCTATAACACATTAGGACAATTATATGACTATGGATTCAACTATATATATATTCACTTTATGTAATTCTTTTATTTTCTTGTCATTTTTTCTTTACATTTCAATTTAACTACTTTCATTTATATCTTTTTTGTAATTTATTCTCTTTCCATTTACTTCTCGGTATTTAAATTCCTTCACGTACTATCCCAACAATTTACAATCACTTTCATTTAAGTTCCATGTACTTTTAATTGCTTTCACTTTAAATTCCTTGCATTTACTATTTCGGTCATTTACTTTACTTTTTCGATTGTATTTAAATTTCTTGCATATTTTATAAGCTTTCATTTTCATTTTTCTTTCTTTTTTTTAAAATTTACATTTTAAGTCATTTATATATTTTTGTAAATTTTTACATTTCAAGTCTTTTAAATATTTTCATTTATTTTCGAACAATTCATTTTATTTTTAATTTTTTACAAAATCGAGTTAAAATCATTCCAATTTTTATATCTTTATATTTTTTTCCTTGATTAAAATTTGATCGGGTCCTATACTTTGATTGATCTTATATATATAATGTTTTGTTTGCAAGTTTTTATACTTATTGGAATTAACAAAGTTAAGATGTCTTTCGATTTAATTTCCACAACTCAGATCAAATATTTTACAAACTAATTATCCCACACGGTCAAGTTATAAAAAACATAACGTCACTAATTTAAATAAAAAAACTTATAAATAATAAATGATTCTAAGTTTCATAAAATTGTTATTAGAATAATCGTGAAAACTTTTTTTTTTCGAAATAATTGACCTATTTCAATACCTAGAAATGACCATAACAAATATTTATCTGTGAATGCATCCCAACACAAGATTTTTTTTTTTTTTAATTTGGTCATAAAACATGTTATATTAATTTTTAAGTAAGAAATTACATGTATAGTAAGTACACAAGCCAGCCTAAGCATAATACATATAGGTTAAATACTTCTTTAGAAAAGTAAATTTAAACTTACTTTGTCAAGTGGGATTTTTAAATGTAAAATTTATCCTGTTTGTTAAATACATAATTAGGCCATTCACTAAAATAGAAAAGAACATAATGGCCAAAGTAGGCTAAAATAGTTTTATGCGTATTCCCACACGTAGTGGCTACTCTCGCTGTACATCACGTCTTACCAGCTGTTTGTTTGTTGCGAATTATTAATTCATCTCTCTCTGCCCTCTGTCAATCTCTGCTGGACACCAGTACGAGGTTTTCCACTAACGATGAATTTGTATTACATTATTATTAGCTTTCGGTTTTTGAAAGCTAACTTCAGGAGACAAATTATATTGCTCCACTTAAACCAAATCAAACCGCCCATGATTTTGAATATATATTTATATAATTGAGTTCCAATAATTTTTTACAATGCCTTGTTGTGTACCAAAACATGTACAATGAGGCAGTTAAACATGCCAAACAATATTGGAAAAGCATCCAAAAAGGGTTAACGAATCAAAAGGAATTGTTGGGAACCCAAAATCTCAACCTGTATGGCATATATATAACTAAGTATTGTACAATTATTATGATCAAGTGAATTGAGTTGGTTCAATTCTTCTAGAAAGGTGCAGTTGCTATGTCCCTGAATGCTGCTGCTGGAGCTACTTGTGTTGTTGCGTCTTTTGAGTTGAAGAGTTCAAGTTCTTCACTCAAATTCATGTCCATTGTTGTGCCGGATCCCATGCAGCAAGCAGCACTAACCACTGGCTGCAATCCCTGCCAATATTCAATTGCAAAAATACTTAAAACATTATCTTGATAATAATGATTAAAGAATTAATAAATAGAATAGGTTGAGATTAATGTATTAAAACTCATGATGAAAAGACATCAATAATATTTTTATAAAATTATTTTACTATTAATTTCTTAAACGACACTTTAAAGACACCTGTTAGAATTTTTTAACATGTAAATCCAAAATTTCAATACTGAATTTTGTGATATAAAGAGAAAACATATATAATTTATTATCATTCAATCAAAATTAACAGCATGATGAATTTATTAATTTTATAATAAATATATATCTTAAACAATGTCATACTTATCGTAATTTTAATTGTTTTAGAATAAAAAAACTTTTTATATTAAAATGGATAAAAATTAAGCCCATATATAAAATATATGAAAACGTTAGATGCATTAAAATCACCAATAAAAATGTATTAACATTGGAGTTTAATTTCCATGTTCTTAGTATAAAGATTTTTAGAACACGCATGACCCAAGAGCCCGGAATCTTAATGCAACAAAATCATAGAGAGTATTTTCATTACCAGTGATAAAAATAAAAACACATCAAGATCACAAGACCTTCACATTTAAAACACAATTACGCATCATGCATGCATGGCTTCAAATCATATGTATACGTACATTAACCCTTAAGGCAACAAATTAATTATCAGTACAGTTCCCCACCAATATGTTTTTGAGCAATTATATTCCATAGAATATCGATCAACAGCCAAATCGTTACAATTTTAGTAAATAAAGGAGCAGAAGTATATATATATATATATATATGTACCTCCGTGAAAATTCTGGAAGCTTCTTCTATGGTCTTTGTGTTCAATATATATATGGCTAACTCCTGTAAATCAACCAACATTAAATCCCAAATTAATTAATTAGGTATATAGCATCAACCATAATAGTAGAAAAATGATATGAATTAATGGAAGAGAGAAAGAAAAAAAAGAAATGAAACCATAACTTACCCTAGCGGATTGAATTTGGCTGATTTTAAGAGTCCTGGGCTCCCTTTCAATTGAGGAAGTCCTTTGAAGGGATAACATGGCTGCCTCCATTGAAATGAAAAGCTTCTGACTAACTTAATATAAATGGTGGAGTAGTTGTTAATATGGAAACAACAATGAGAATGGATGGAATTGGGTCCCTTATATAGTTGGGGGAACATAGATAGCCATGGCAGTCTATTGTGACGGCACGCAACAACGTGGGAGGTGGGGTGCACGTGGCAGGGTGGATCCGCAGGTGATAATACAGATGGCACTCGGAGATGACATCGTAGGAATAGAGAAAATAGAATGGCCTGGGTCATGCGAACGTGTTTTGTGTGTATTCTAAAAAGAGGAAAAATGTTTGTGCACTTACGTGTTAAGAGTTGCTACGGGTAGTATCGGTAGTCGGGCACCGCCATGGGCTTGGGCCACGTCGATCTACGTAGGTGGTAAACGTGTACGCATGTGATGCTGTGTATCGTTGTTGATGGGGACGTAAGATTTTTATGGACCCCAAGTGAGGTCCAGGATGCACTATGCACGTGACTCCTCACATTTTCATTTTCAATAATAATATTCTATTCTATCTGCTGTCTCTATTGTTCTCACGTCACTTTCCTATTTTTCTCCAACTTTCTCATTCCTTCCTTCTTTTCCATCAACCGGAATAACAGGTGGTCAATTATATAATATATTTTATTATTCAGAATAAATTAACTTCGTTATATATAATTATTGATATACACGTACTGACGATTTAATATACTTCATAAGTGATCATGGTCCTGAAATTTTAGATAAATTTTGAAAGAATTATTTTATTTTAGATAAGAGAATTATTTATTGAGTTTTTTTTAATATATGTAATTATTTTGCTTTATGAAAATTAATAGAAAATATTTTTATTAATGAATTTAAGGCTTAGTTTTAGTAATTTTATTCTTGGACTAATTTGTAAGTAATTAACAGTATTGTATGATTATTGAAATATTTAATGTTGGTTAATTCTGCTTTCAAACTGGTCAAGACTTTAAGAGTAAGTAAATGTATATATATAATTATTAATATGTATTTGTGACATTAATAGCTAAATATGTTTCATAAGTGATTGATAATATCATATATAGGTAATAGTGATTAATTGATTAAATATGTTTCACATGTAATTAATAATGTCATTAAGTTTTTAAAGTATCTATTGATAGTTAACTTTCCCTAATAAGTAGTTATGTATGTTAGGTGAATGTTGGGTGGAAAATCCCATCATAATATTTATAATTTTTTTTCACATTGACAAAGTAATAATATTTATATTATTGATAATTTTTTTTCTTAATATCCATTCATCACATGTATAAATATGGTTAATTTTGTCAATAAATGACTAAAAATGATTGTAGCAATATGTATTTGTGAAAATAATAATTAAATATATTTTATTAATAATATTAAAAAATTATTGAAATGTCTAATAATAGTTAACTTTATCTCACAAGTTATTGAGAATAATAATGAATATATATATATTTATAGTACTAATAATTTAATATATCTCTCAAATAATAAATAATGTCATGAGTTTATTGAAATATCTAATTGTGATTAGTTTTATCATATAAGTATGAATAAATAAATATAATTGTACATAATTATCGATACGTGACTATGACACTAATAATTAAATAGGTAATAGTATTTAAAGTTATTGAAATATCTAACAACAATTAACTATATCTTTGGGTTAGAGAATTGGGAGCTGTTGGACGGTATTGTCTCTATCCAGGCCCAAGCCATGAGCCTATAAGGGGTATACATATTGGGTTCCCAAGCTAGTCACCATATTGGCTCGTTACTAGATGGACTTCTGAATCCGTTAAAATGCCCTGAACCGAAAGAACAAATTATTTTCTGAGCCAAACTCAATTGTTTTTAAAACATTATTCAACTAAGTGTGTTTTGAATCAACTATTAAACACGAATGAAATGAAAAGGAGGAGGAAAGGGAAATGAAAACCAGAAAAGGGACGCAAACAATTAATTCAAATATGGAATGGGTGATTGAATACGTAGTGATTGGTTTAAATAAAATGGAAGGAAAGGAAAATATTTTTTTAATAATATTTTATTTAGTTTAAATAGGTTATTCATTTTAACCTCTTCTTCAGTGTGGAAATTTAGAGAAGAAATTTAAAAAAATTTAATTAACTAAAATATCTGACTTAAACACTTGACATTAATAACTTTGTTTATCTATTATAATGATATGATCAAAATATTTTTTACGTTACTTTCATTAACTTTGTCAAATCCTTGCATCTCTTTTCAATTAAAAAGCGTAAAGAGTATAAAATATATTGTCTAAGAAACAATCAAAAGAAAAACTCAAGTAATATACTAAAGAAAAAACTAATATTCTATTCTTCTAACTTTATTTTAATTATTTTTTTTTATCAAATTAGCCTTCTAAGTTACATTTTAAAGTCACATTGTCTTCTTATAAACTTTTGATATGACAATGTTACATTTTACATCTAGATTTTTGAATAGCCAAATTTTTCTATATTTTCTTTCAACGATTATTATAATTATTTGAGAGATTTCATTACGATTAACATATCAAATTTCATATAGTTTTATTGGTTAAAATGAAAGATTAATTTGAATCGTTCTTCATAACCTATTTTCTTGTTTTTGCTTAGAACAAGAGATACATTTTAATAACCATTGATCAAATTTCTTCAAGGCTCTACTCGCTATAGATATGCAACCTTCATTCAAAAGATTTGCTACTGTGGAGAATCAAATGGATTGAGCTCGAATACGTCGACATAAAATTTCTTTTAAAAATATAATTTTCAGTAAGGTAACTTAGTTGGTACAATTTTTTGACAAATAGTTTAATTATAATTTGATCTCTATGCTTGATATTGTTTTTTTTATTTTAGTTCCTATTTGAAAAAAAAACTTTATATTTTAGTCTCTGTATGAAAAATTGTTTATAAATCAATCCTTAACTTTATTCGAAGTTATAATGGCATTAATTTTGTTTTTATACTTAAACATTGTATTTCCTTGTATATATGAAAAAGAAATGCACATCATTGGATGACTGTATTGGTCCCTACACATGGTATTTTGCATTGATAACAAATATGCGCATTTGCTAGGTTCCTTGGTTGGCGCTGGTAGTGTATGGCTTTTAGCTGTTGGCTGCAGTTGCCATCTGCCAGCACATCCACCCACTGCTTAACCTTTTAACATTTTCCCAAAATGATGCTCATCATCACTCCTTCACTTCTCACTTTCTTATTACTCAATTGCCCTCCTAATCTCCCCAACTACCATTCCTCAACCCAGACTCATCTCTTAATGCTCATTATAATTCTTAAATATTTTCATAACAACATTTCAAACTTTATTTAACATAATTAGTTGGCATTAGATAGTTTTTTCTATCCTCTTGTTTCTTATCTACCATGGCCAAAAGTTTGTGATATTAAACATGAAAAATTATATTGAAAAAACATTTATCATCTCGTGAGTTTACGATTTTTTTAATGATGAATATTTTGTAATTATTTTATGAATAAAAAATTATAATAAATAAATAATAAAATATTACCTCAACAAAATTATCAATACAAAATAATTTAATTTTATACATCATGTAGAAAAATTACTCAAATTCACTTAAATGTTGCATCATCTAGGCATTAATCATGTGTTTGGCTATGTAATAAATTACCATCACACACTTTCTTGAAGTAACTATTAATAGTTTTCACCTCTCTTTTGACGGGAATTTTATAAAAATCTAATAAGTGTATTTAAATTGATATTGTATTATCTAAAATCATATTAAAATATTAATTAATATATTTTAGACAAATATTTACATCTCACATGTTAAAAAATTGATTATTAATTTAAAATTAATTTTGATAACTTCCGTATAATTAATTAATTTATTCATAATTAATTTTACAAGTTGATCTAAAAACTAATATAATGTGACAGTTGGTAAATTTAATATATGTAGGAAAATAGTTTATAAAAAAAAATGAAAAGAATGCGTAAAACTAAGAAATGAATCTGAAAAGAAAGAAAAAAAGAAAAGAGAGAAGTTGTCCTCGTATTCTTCACCTCAAACAAACTAAAATAACAGTCTAAAAGATCATCAGCATTGTCGAGAAAACATAGATATCGACTTCCTTCTCTCTTTAATTTTTCTCTCTAATAGGCGACTCGCCCAATGAACCGGTTGTCCCGTCGGGGCCGGAGTCCTCGGCGGCGAGCATGGTGCTGCTCGTTCGCAATCCCTCCGTTGAGCCCGGAAATGAGTTCAATCCCTCCAACCAAACCGCGTCACAAACCCGAACCTTTCACGAAGGCCAGCGTTTCGGTCCCAAACTCACCTCAGAGCGCCAAATCCGGGTTTCCCATCGTGGGTCGGATCGACCCACGCCGGATCTTGTCGCCGGGAAGAGTCTCTCCCATCGACTCCGATCCCGACCCGGTGGCGTCGCAACTGCGATCCCACAGCTTCCGCGCTCCCTCCCCGCCGCCGCCGCCGCCGCCGGAAGCTCCTCCGGCTGGGCTGGACGTGAGGGTGAACCTGCGAGGGAAGAACGGCGGGAGCATGGTGATGGAGGTGGACTCGGAGGTTCTGGGGGCGAACTCGGAGGTGTTTGCGGGTTTGATAGCTGATTGCAAGAGAGGTGGGGGTGGGGCCACCATGGAAGTGGACAACTTGGCTGTGTTCACTGACACCATTGAGCTTATGTTTGAACATGAGGATTCCATCACCAAGAGGCTCGTCAACATTGGGGTTTGTCGCTCCATTGACATTTTGGAGGTTCCTATTTTTCACATTTTCCTCTTTCTTACTTTTGCATTGCCAACTTTTTCCTTTGACAAAATGAGTCATTTCATTCTGATCAAAGAGTAGCATGAAATTAACAAGAAATTTGTTTCACTGTGATAGAGCCAAAATAATATATATACATGAGAGGCATTGTGAACTGGCTTTTGGGTTTGATTTAAACTCAAATCTAAATTTTAAGAAAATATTTTATGACAGAGGAAATATATGCAACTATAGACAAAGAAATAAAACTTGCAATTGAAGTTATTTGGGCTAAAACAACTTTCATTTAGAGTTGAACCTGCGTATGTGTGACTAGGTGTTTGGGTTAGTATTTGCAAAATTGATTTTAAATAAAACTAATTTTACAGTTAAGTAATTTATGTTAAAATATTTTTATTCTAAAAGTAAGCAAGTTGTAAATCTCATTATAATTTTTTACTTAACATAAAAACTACTTAAAGCTTATTGATATTTCGGTGTGTTTTTAGATTATCTAACATGAATTCAAACATGCACTTAGTCTCTGACTAGGTTGATCTGCTATATTGCTAGGTTTCAGCAGGAATCATGTTCACTAAGGGCGTTCTGTGCTGTTTGAAGTACCTTGAGGCTGTTCCATGGACTGAGGAGGAAGAGGAGAAATTGAGGAGCCTGTTCACAAGATTTAAGTTCGATGATGCAACAACAAGAGACATCCTGGGAAGACTGTACTTGCATGACTCGGTAGATTCCCGGCCAAACGTGGCCCAGCAACTAGTTTGGTCTATCAGCACTTGTGAGGATGCAAATGCCAGAAATGAAATGAAGTCACTAGTCAAGGGTCTTCTTTGCAAAAGCTCTGTGTATGAGAAGAACCATCTTGACCTTAGCAAGGAGGATCTATATGCTGTTTGCCACTCGTGTCTGGGTTCACTTATCAATCTCTTTGAGGAGGCATCTGACACCACCCCTCCTGAAAAGTTGACGAAGAAAGGCGCAAGCAAGACTCTGATTGAGCGCATCTCGAGGCAGGTTGACAACATCAACTGGTTGCTGGAAATTATGCTTGATGGGCAAGTGGCAGAGGACTTTGTGGATATATGGGCGCATCAGCACCAACTTCTTGAAATGCACGAGAATACATCCCCTATGATCAGATATGAACTCAGTAGAGTGTCGGCAATCCTATTTGTTGCCATGGGGACAAGAAAGCTACAATGCCCTTTGGAAGCTAGATCAGGGCTTCTCCAGGCATGGTTTGGACCTATGTTGTTGGATTTTGGTTGGCTGCAGAGATGCAGAAAAGGGCTTGATATGAAGGCCTTGGAAGAGGCTATGGGGCAGACACTTCTTACTTTACCTTTGAAGCAGCAGTACATGCTGTTTATGGAATGGTTTCGGTATTTCTCAAGGCATGGCACTGAATGCCCAAATATGAGCAAGGCATTCCAGATTTGGTGGCGCAGATCATTTTTAAGAGGCTCTGAGACTTGTGCTGTTGAATCAAGATAAATGGTACCACGGTTTGGCATTTCTAGTGTGTTTAGAGTTGGAACTAAGTGAGAGATTCTAAGTTATTGGATCTGAATAACGTAGATAAGTAGGATCATTATCTTAGCAGCTTCATGACTAACTGATATCAAAATTTCTAGTAGATTCGCCCTCCCCCTCCCCCTCTTTGTTGTTTGCTTGCCTAAGGTGAATTAAAAGCTAAAGAAGCTATTGTATTTTCTAGTACTGCTGATCATGGTTTGCAACTTGATTGAATCCACTTGAGGGAAAATGGAATAATGCTATGTTGTTGTGGACAAAAATTTGGGAATTTGGCTCCCTTCAATGCTGACTGCTGAGAAGATATTCCAGCTGGAAGAGGGATGTGTTAATAAAGCAAACAAACCTCTATCTGCATTGAATCAAGAGCTGTGGCTAGATTTTATTTCCTCATAACCTATTTATTTTGGAAGATTTGTTCCTAATCATTTGTTAAGATAAGTTATGAGAAATAGGTATGGAGAGAGCGTATACAGCATTTTTTTTCCTTTTAGTTTTAGAAGAGGAAAGTTGGAGTTAGAATTAAAGAACTTCTTGATGGCAAAATCATTGAAAGAGTCCGGAAGATAAGTTTATATAAAAGACCTAAATCTATTACACATCCAAGTTAACATAATCATGACTAGAATGGCTATTTCTGATGATCCAAGAACAGAAATTTCATCCACTCGACTTAAGCATTAGTTTGTATCTGCATATCTAGTGAAGAGGTTAAAGTTAATCAAACCAGAGATTGATAATGAAGTTAGCTAGTGTCAAGAACGATTCACTGACAAAAGATGGGGTCGGTATAGTTTTAGGAGTTAAAAATAAATGGAAAAGAACGCAACTTAGTTTTCGGTGCAAAATCACGACTCGGTGTTATAATCTAGTTTGGAGAGGATTTTTTTTTTCCTTGATGGCGAAACGCCTATTCATGTTTGGTTTTATGTTTGTACAGTTTTAAACCACGAAATAGATGAAGGTTTGTCAGTTGTAGTTTTACTCAAACCATGGTACAAAGAGAAAATGCAATAAGAAAAAAAGGTTGAAAGTGATTTGTTTATTTTCCAAAAACTATGATATAAAAATACATAATCATGTAATACTTCAATATAAATTAAAACATCTAATAAAACTCGTCAAACATTACCTGTAAGACACTCAATAGTAAAATCTGAATAAAATTATTTAATATTAATTTAATAAAAATTAAAAACATTAAATAAATTATCCTAAATACTCCTTCAACAATACCTGTAAGGTTTACTTGAACTTTAATTAGTGAAAATGCATTAACCAAAAATAGTTTATCACGTATGGACAAATGACCTTTAGAACAGCGGAAACAGAAGCAAAAAATATACATTGAAAAAGAACATTTATTATATGATTTATATCAAAATTAAAAGAATATTTAATGTTTCAAACATAATTAAAAGTAATTAACTGTATTCTAGATTATCCTTAACCAATACTCTTACCAGATAGCAAGACCTAAGATATTTTAATGCATCACTTGACATCATGTTAAAATATTCCAAAAATGAATATGTTCAAATAAACAATTTTTGTCATGAGAAGAAGGAAATTCTAAAATGAAAAATGCACACATACAAACAATCAAATCACAGGACTTGAGCGTCACAAACTATTAAGTTCTTAGCACATAAGATAAAACAATTATTTTTAAAGAGTTTAATAGAAATACACAACAATGTCATCTAACCATAAATTATTACTGATATAATTTTTAAAATAATTATAATAAAAATCAATAATCTCATCATCTAATGGTGATTTGAAATTAAATCACAATAAAATATATTACGCGTGCATTAAAATAGCCCTCTGGCTAGTTGCCAAAGGTCGGTCATAAGTCATCACCAAAACAACCCCTTAATTGACTCTTATTAACTTCAAGGTTGTGGTATCGGCCGGAACAATGGAGTGTCCAGGTCAATCCATTCTAGGAAGTCCAAGCCGTCAGAGCTACCGACATCACCGGTAGTCGCTATTCCGTTTGTGCTAAATTCAGTATACTGGCCAGAGGAAGCCAGCGCAGGCAAGTAGGCTTCCACGCCGTCAAAAAAATCATCTAATGATGCACCTTCAAGATTACCAACCTTCAATTATACCACAAGAATAACATACGTCAAGAAATGAGTATACAACAAGCATATTACAAGACAATATGCAATATTATAGCCTTAAAATTCAGATAAAATAAGTCATTAGAATTAGGCTAGTGGTAAGGATAAAGTTTCAAACCCCATTGTCATCATATTCCAGAAAAAAGCTACTCAACAAATTTTTAGACAAAAAGAAATTCCATATATAGTATATATGACCGTCTTGAGTATTCTTTAATTACTCAACTACTGAGCCTTCCAGGTTTTAGAAAAGTCAACATTCTATTTACGCCTAACAGCAAGCTAAAGGAATGGGCAGAGTAAACCTACAAGATGAAAAAATTATGCATGATATGCTAATTGGTTGTTTCTTTCATGAACTAAGCACAATACTAAAGAGGAAAGAAAGCATTTTAAAACCAAATTAAGAGAAACAAAAAAGTCCAGCAGATTCTTTGATGACACATGACCCAAAACTTAGGACTAGATAGATGGCAATGACATTTAGCATGTGGGCCTTAAATCCTTGAAATTATACATGTAGGTTCCAAACATTTCTGTCTTTCCTCATAGAAGTATAGAACAAAGTATAACACTAAAAGAGTGTCCACAGGAAGCAAACCAGAGTAGGTTGTCAAATACTGGTATACAACATATCCAGAGTAACATGAATATATTCATATTCCACAGACATCTAGCATTAACCCATACATCACAATCAAATGGTAAAATGACATTCAAATTATGAGGAGACAATGCAAGGGAATAGATATGGCCATAGAGACTACAGAAAATAGGACATGTTGAAACATAAGACACAAAAAAACAATACAGCATTTCCCCAAAAGAATGCATAAACAAGAAGAAATAGATAACAAACCTCAAACAATTTGCCATCATCTTTAAAATTTTCAAGCATTGCTAAAATATCAGTATCATCATTGTTAACAGCTTGATCATTTGGAACCGAAGGATTGACTATGCCAGGAGAAGGCATTGATCCTGATAGACATGATGTGGCTGTTAAACCAATGCATACACTACCGGGGAGCTGATTTTCATTTGGAACAGAAGCATCAGAATCCATAGAAATGGTGGGAACTGGTGCAGACAAAGCAGGATAAGGTATTTCCAGTTCTTCGACATCCCAGTCTTCCTCATTAAAAGGTCTCGCATATTGTGCACCATTCCTGGGACCAACACCTTCCTTTTGGAATACCTTGCAGACTACATAGGAATCCTGCCACAAAAATACACCACGAGAACAAATTAAAGTACATTCACAAGGACAACAAGAAAGAAAAATCAACAAATGATAAAAAGAATGTGAGAAGGGCAGCTAGTCATATACAAACAGCCAACAAATTTCTCATCAGGTGTAAGGCAAAACCAAAATTCTATTTAGATGCCATGAGCAACACAATACTCTAAATTGCAGCATCAAAATGTATTAATATTAATTCAATTTAAATAAACTTCTCTATAAACACTTTGGAAAAAAAATTATTTGAGTTTCTCTCATAAACTAAAATCAATTTATGTACTTAACTCTTATAGAAGCTCTTTCATTTATCTTTTTCAAAAGTTGTGATACATAAGTTGATTTTAGCTTATGAAAGAAGCTCAATTTATTTTATCTTCTAATTTTCTTTTCTGCTTATGAAAAAATTTATCACACATGACTTATAAATTGTTAATGAGTAACAGATATCAACAGTAGAAAGAATATTACCTGTCCTTATGTATGCATTCACAATCAAAGGCACAAATTATACAAGCTTCCATATATCCAACAGTTCACAACAAACTGATGCATACATTTCCTTAATTGAGTATGTTTTTTAGTCCTTACAGATAAGGTAAAATTTGCTTTTAGTCCTTTAAAAAGTAATAATCTCCTTTTCATGATTCTTGTCTTTCACAAAAAATTGTCTCTTATTCTTTTATTAACTCCTTTATGGAACTAGGAAACACTCATGACCCATCTCCACAAATAAGAAACTCGAATTTCTAGAAACTAGAAACATATTTAATCCAAATTTTAACAATACATAACAGTTAAGAAACGAAAGGATACCTGAGCAATCTCTTCGGCAAGGTTCTTATCTTCAAGCCTATACTCATGCATAACCCAATTAGTTCTTTCGCCATGTGGCGATTTACCAGTATGAAATATCAGTGTTTTTATCATCCCCACAGTTTGATTATTGTGCTGAACAACTCTATCCTTCCCAGTAGCTTTCCAATATCCAATTTCAGTAGCACGGTTCATCCTGCTCCCACTGCCATATTTCTTCTCTAGCGAGCAGAAGAAGTACCATTCCAATTCTCCAGTCCTCAAACAAGACTTGTCTGAAAAATAAACCACCAAAACGTAAACCTCATTAATTTCATACAAACAAAACGATACAGTCATTGGTCCTGTTCGGATAAAATAATTTTATTCGTAAGTTCAATTCATTTCTCCTTCTTAATTTATTCTCCCATATTAGAAATTTATGTAAACAGGACCATAGACTCACTCACGTTACTCTGCTAAATTTGTGTATGTACCTGGGAGATCCCAAGGAGCATACTTGTAAATGTCAAGTTCAGTGATGACACCATCGCAGAACTTTTTCCCCATCACTTTCCTCTTCAGAAAGTACACAACTAACTCAACGCCACTAGGATGAAACCGAAACCCCGGTATCAATTTTGTTATAGCCATCGAATCGAAAACACAACACAACACAACGTTTTTGTTTTTGTTTTTGTTTAATTTCAACCGAAACCTTGTGTGTTAACAACTATTATTACTGCTTCGTCAATGAACGACGGAAAAGAAAAGAAAAACCCTAAATCGTAGAGAGTGTCAAGTCCAGTGCCGAAAAAGGATCTTAGAGGAACAGCGAAGCCTCCCGCGGTTGGTCAAGCAGGAACGGTAGCCAACAATGGATGAAGCGATTCCAATTACAAGGTAAACAGACATCGGCGCGATCGATTCGACCGAGGGAACGAACCACGAAGCTCAGTTTAGTTGACAAAAGAATAATTGTTGGAGAGACAGAGAAACTAAACGAGTGTGGTTACTATTCGATTTGGGAATTTGGGAGTGAGGTTTTTGCTAATTAAGCTACGAAGAACACGCGCACACACACTCTCTCTTCTCTCTTAATGGCATAATGAAAAATAAGAAATAAGAATTGCGTAGAAGGAGACTGGACAGTGCTTTTATACAAGGGTGTAGAAGAACGCGGTGGAAATCCTGGCCAAGCAAGCGCACACCATAATAATAATAAACAAGTTTAATTTTAATAAATCATCTTATCCAATTTTTTTTTAATTTTAAAGTGATTATTAATTTATTATATATAAAATTCTATAATTGAACTTTTATATTTTAATTAAATTTAATAAAAATTCTAATATGACTTTATCTATATTTAACAATGCTTTCGAAGATTCAATTGGAATTAATTTTAATTATTTTATTTATTTTTATTCATTCAAATAAGTGATGAGAAATTTTGTATTTGTTTTTTTTTTATTTTTATCTATTCAAATTACATATATATTTTTATTTTTATTTTTCTTATTTCTTTTATTTCTATCTACTTATAATTTTTTAAAAATTATATTTGAATCATAAGTTGTGTTTTAATTTTCTTTTTCTCAAAAATGACAACGGCAAAACTTAAAACAAACAAATTGATGCATGAAATAAAAATACACGGTATAAAAAAAAATTTCTTGAACAACTTACTTTTAACACGCAAATCTCAAGAATTAGACACAAGGATGCGTAATGTACTAACATTTCAATATTAAATACTAAAAGAAGATATATTTAATATCTTCTTATTTGGTAGACTATTTGCATTGCATTTTCATTGTCACGTCTCACGAAAACCGCTTGGGATATGAATTTAGCCTTCCTTTGCCTCATAGTCAATCTTATTCAACGTCATGTGAATCAAACTAAAGTGGAATTCTAATTAATAAAAGCATGACCAACAAGTTTTAAGCTTGTATTAATTGAACTATTGTTAGGGCATTGATTAGCAGAATAACATATTCAAAAGTCAAATATTAGTTATAAAAAAGTTAAAACTTAATCAAATCTTTTTATCAGAATCAAATCTAAGGGCGTGTCTTTTGTCACCGTAAGATATTTATTAACATTCCTATTTAAGTAATTTTTGTCTAAAATATTATTTGTCATATTTGTTAATTAAAATAATAATAATAGTAATTTAAGTAAAAAAAATCATAAATAGAAATAATAATAAACATAGTCTGACGGTATCCAGTGCCCTAATACAATATCTACTGTCCTGGCTTGGGTCATTTTTACGCTGTGGGCTTGCAAGAACAATCATTATGGTAATATATCAAAATCTTCATCTCCGATGTATAAGTACAAAAATAAATAATAGATGTAGCAATATCCAATGTATTAACCCTTTTTTTGGGTACACTTTCAGCGGCATGATCCTACATTCCTAGAACGAAAAGTTATATTGCTATTTTATAACGTTGGAGTAAAACTAGAACAGTTAATGCATAAAGTTTAAATTTAAAATGACTGCGAAATTATAAAGGCAATGTAATGCTTTATTATATGTGAACAAATCCGCAAGTCTACACTGATTTAATATATTTTATTAATTATTTGTTATATTGTGCACTCCAAACATTTAATATTAAAATTAATATGTAATGTTTATGCGATGCCAGTGAGCGTGGAAATCAATGGAGACTCTCAACCCTTTTAGACATAAGTATGTAATGATATCAAATCCTTCAGAAAGTTATTTTTATGACTTTATCTCCCTTCCAAACCTGGTGTCTGTACTACCATTACAAAATGTTCTACTTTTCTTTTAACAATAGTTCAGGCACGTATTTTATTTAAATAAATATATTTTACAGTACTTTATATTTCAAATAAGTGATTATTATATAAACAAGTATTAACAGAAAAGGATCAAGTCATTTTTTAGTATCCACCAATGCTTCATTGAAGATATGAAATCGATTGCTTATATAATATTTAAAACGCTTGGAATAGAGAGGGAGGGAGGCAGGGATGTGTTTTGTGTACTAAGTTGCTTCTTCTTCGTGATCGATAAAAAAAATATTTTTAACATTTTATTATTCATGTTTTTCTGTGCACGGTCATGCAGTTAATTTTCAAAAATTATTTTATAAAATTATTATAAAAATTTAAAAAATAAAACACAATTAAACATACTCTTTTTGAAGAGATAAAACAAATATATTACTCCTCATCTCTGTCATCATTTGGACAAAATATATTAATTTTTTAAATAAGTATTTTCTGGCTCCTCTCCTTTACTTTCAATTTTGGCTATTTAATATGTTGTTTATATTTTTATTGTCTCAAAATTAAAATAGAATAAGTTAATAAATAATAGATTTAAGTTAAAATAAAAAATAATGTTAAAAATGAAGATGAGATCATTTGTAATACTCATTTAATGAAAATTTAGCATTATACTATTAAAAAAATTATTTAAATTATAAAATAAACATCATGATAAAATACATATTAAACAACTTAGATTAGTATTATGCATCCTATCCCCATACAAATAAAACATATATTTTAAATCAAACAATCTATTCCAACATTTACCATCTATTAAATTATAAAAATATAAAAACCTATTACAACCTTCGACTCCTAAGTAACGTAAAACTTTATTAACATATGAACAAGTCTCAAGTTTAAGCTAAGGGATAAGAGTGACCATCTTTTATTCTTGTGGACTGTTACGGTTTTATCTTTAAAAAACACATCAAAGAGTTAAAGGAGGAAGATGTTTATAAACTATCATTAGCCTCGACTCCTAAATAATGTGTGACTTTATCGGCAAATCACTCCTAAATAATGTGTGACTTTATCGGCAAATCAGAACAAGCCTCCAGTCTAGACTAAGGGACAAGAGTGGCTTAAGCCCTCCTTCTGGCACTAATGATTCAACCTCAAGTTTAAGGATATCGTTAGGATCATCGTGTCCAAAATATTATATAGTTTGACTCTCGTGAACCTTCATAAATTTGTCCTTGAAAAACACCAATGTAAGTTAAGAGAGAAAAATATTTACAAACTATCATTGATCTTAACTTCTAAGCAATGTAAAACTTTCTTAACATATCGAGATATAATTGATAAGACAATAGTTCAAATTTAATAATATTATAATTTTATAATACAATACAATAAAATAAAATATTAACTTATAGGTTTTTATAGTTCAAAGTACACATAAAAGTCCAAATCAAATATATCATAATATTTAGATTTATGTTTAATGAAATACAACAAAATATATTGACAATCACAAGTTTACATCTAAAATAAAAAAGAATATAAAATTAATATATATAAATAGCTAAATTATATTTTTATAAATAAATAAATAAATAAAATAATTTACTTCTATTTGTAACATTTATTAAATATGTATTTTATTTATCTTTAAAATATTTTAGATTAAATTTAAAGTTTTGAATTTTTTTTTAAATTACTAGTTCAAACCAATTCTTTACCTCGATTTTGTACTACTTTCATTGGTTCTGCTAATGTTAAAATAATTAAATTTTTAAAATTAATAGATCGATGATTAAACTTTTACCATCAAACTAGTTATTTTTATTTTCAAAACTCCATATAAATAATAACTTTTACAATCAAACTAGTTATTAGTCAAAACAATTACAAACAATAACTCTAATAATAATAACTTTTTAGAATTACACTATTAAAAAATATTTTAATTATAAAATATTATTGTGATAATATTCATATAAATAACTTTGATAAGTATTATGCATATTATTACACATGTAAAATAGGTAAATCAATTAGTAAAAACAATTACAATTATTCAATGAAAAATATGTTATGCATTTATTATGGAAAATGATTTTAAAATAATTACCTTAGAGTCAAAACTATTTTACATTATCAAATCACTAAAATCTTCAATAAGAAAATAAATTATACAATGACAATGTAAAATAATTTTACACAATCATTCAATCACAAATTATCATTTATAATAAATTTATCTATTTTTAAAATAACTATCTTAAAATCATATCAACGATAACTTATAATTAAATAATTAAATAATTATATAAAATTATTTTACATTAGCATTAAACTATTATTCAATACCTATGAAGCAATGTGCAGTTTATCAATACATTGTTTATCATAGTGAACGTCAATTTCGGAACTCTCGGGAATGCAGGGTGCAGTTCCACACCCCCAAGTAAAAAATGTCTTGTATAAACTTACACATTCAAGTTGATTATATTAAACCAATAAACTATTAAGACATTACCAATTGATAAACTGCACACTGCTTTTCATTTTTAAGTTACTATAGCTATTGAATAATAGTTTAATTCTAATGTATTGATAAATGTCTTGTAAAAACCTACACATTCAAGTTGATTATATTAAACCAATAAACTATTAAGACATTACCAATTAATAATTAACACAATCAATTACTACAATAATGATCAATATGTCAACACTTCATTAGCCTGTAGTAGTGTAGTGCATTCAAGTGCACCAGCGTCTTGTAATGATTTATTTTTAGAAAATAAAGACAGTATCCTAATACCTCTGGTTAAGGAACTAAAAATGAAAAAATATTAGCAACGCTCCTGCCATAATATCCAATGTAATATTCTCGTAATTTTTAATAATAATAATAAACTTTTAATTTAGCCAATACTTGATAGCAAGACCCTCTATTTTTTTTTTTTTCACAATGTCACATTTGACTTGGTTGCATGCAGAAATAAATTTACAATTCCACCCAAAAAGTAAATTTAAAAGGCTGTGACCCAGATACAATGCCATCAAACCTGAAACATTTTATACTATTGATATGAAGGTGAGACAAATTTCACCGTGAAATTAACCAGCACATGATACAATCACACATCATTAAAGAAACTGGATGACAATTTTTCAGGGTAATGTATTGAGAAGACAGACACCATAGAACAGCTGAGATTGGAAAAAATTACAGAGCAGTTGGCTTACACTGGAGGCCTGTCCATCATTTCCTCCATAAGGTCATTCAAATTTTACTAGGTCAGTATTCACTCAACACACACCCATGACTGTAGACGAATGGGTCAGTTTACCCAGTAACCATTTACGATGTGATCTGTCCCGCTCAAATCGCTGTACACTCTGCACTTTCTCTGCATTTAGGAGATTGATGCAACTTCTCCAAGCAGCATAGCTTCATTTCGTATGACACGAGGGAAATGAAATAAAAAAAGACCCATCTCCAGTAAAAATAGCCCGGTACAATTTTAAGTGTTTTGACCAGTTAGGATCTTCCTGGGAGAAAAGAGGCTACGCGCCCCCACCTATTAACTCTTCCCTCCGTTAAAAACTTTAAAGCGACTCCACAGTGAACCAACCTCCTCTTTTAGTGGCTTATAAATGTAATACTAATTGACGAGCATACACTGTACAAGGGTTGGCCAAAATGGAAAAGCAAGTGATCACCATGACAAAATATCTCATAATATTCCATTCAAAACCTTCTGATAATAATCATACTGCCGTGTCCTCCAAGCATCCAGGCTACTGCTAATAAGTGAAAGTACCAAAGAGACACATTGCTGCCAAAAAAATTATAACATTCTTAATAATCACACCCAAGACATTTTACAGTTAAATAGGTAACATTATTAATATTGAAACCTCTTCTGTTAGACTGAGATGGAATCGCTTTCGTAGGTTCAGTATTGTCCGAGCACCACCTTTAAAGCATGGGAAACCTGAATCCTGATATCAACATGGCCCATAGAAAAAAAAAAAAGATTCAGGGGAAATCCAACATGAATGGGAAAGTATTTCCTGATCCACACACATGCAGAAAAAAGGGGGCTAAGAGGCACACAATAATACATGTATAGTTCAGAATAAAGACTAGTCTTATCACTTAAAATAAGTGAAATGAGGTCATTTTGCTAGATGAGGCAGTCTACAAGTTTACAATCAAACATCATCTACAAGTTGGGGGAAAAAAGGTAACCTCTCTTTTTCTTTCCCTTGCCTCTAATTAAACAGGTTTAACATCAACTTAAAGACAAATTAATGTATCATGAAAAAAGGGGTTGTTCCTGCCTTTGCTTTGTTCAGTTTGGAACAGCTCTTTCAAGACACACAACCTTAGTTTTAAAGCCATGTTCAAGAACAGTCTTTCTCATTTTCCATCCATTGCCCATTGCCTAAAACAACTGTATTTCTGTTTGCCAACAGTATTGTAGATACTGGTCATCCACCATTTCCATACAAATGACAACAAAATGCTGAAACACGTATCATTATTCAATAAGAATTTCTTATTATGATTATCATCCTCAATAATAAATTTCAACACCAAACAAATAACTATCTTCCTTGTAACTACAATTTCAATAGAAATTACTTTAAATTTCATTGATATTTCATGTACTCATGAAATGCAAAGGGCATCACACATCACAAGCTTCCTAAGAGAATATTCTTGTTGGAGATCACATGTCGACCATTGAAATGACCAAGATAAAGTATATAAGTGGGAGGCAATCTTTATCTTACAAGCCAAATTTGTGGGGTTGGAGTTAAGCTAGGTCCAAACCCAAATTTTAAGATAGTATCAAAATCTATCCTATATCCGTTAGCGGGACACCTATCATATTATCCATGCACAAAGCTCAATACTAAAAAAATTCAAGTTTCACATTAGCTAAAGATAGTGCTTGAATAGAGTATATAAGTGAGAAACAACTTTGATTTTACAAAACCAGCTTATAAGCTCTACTTAAAGGCAAGCCCCCAAAGAGGCCACAACTAAGGTGGCTAGGGGTGACTGCAATTAAGGCAAATTTTAAACAAATGTAAATATAATGTTAGATAGTTGTTAGTTGGCAATCTGCTAGTAATTAGAGACCTAGTTTGTTAGTTAATTGTTGGTATTTGTTTGTTTGTTGAGCTAAGATAAAAAGAATTAGGGCAGATTGCCTATAAATAAGAGGAGAGGTGGAAAGAGAAGGGTATCTTGTCATTTGTGATAGAATTTGAGCCTTTGGATATTGGAAGGTTCAGATCCTCGAAGTTCTGCAAATTAGGCACTGTATTTGAGGGAGAAATCCCTTATTCTTTCTATAAGATACCAGGTTTCTATCATATGAGATATTTTCAGTTGGTACAGTTTGCAAGGTGGTTTGAGAAAGCATAATCGAAGTTGACTATTGTCCTGTTTTGGGAAACTGGAACTATAAATCGCAACCAAACAGAGAACACAGGCATACTACATATTATATGACCACGTGATCAGAGGGAGCTAATATTCATATTACCTGCAACATCTCAACAAGAAGAATGATGCGTTCAGCATGCTTGCGGCAAGTAAGGAAGCCTTGAATGCATAAAACCTGAAATGCAGAGGACAAAACAACATATCAAATTAGAGCTAACAATAGCATATGTCATCTGCAATCTCTCAAGTAAAGATCAGAAAGTTTTCATCAGCACCTTAAAATAATCAAAGAACTCGCTTGGAACTCCCTCAGCATCAGAATCCATAACCTAGCACAATCACATTGTTGTGATCATTGTATAGAAAAAATCTAATACCTAATCAAATGGACATTTGAATGGGGAGTATAATAAAAAACGAATCATCTCAGTTTTACCTCAAGAAGCTCACGTGTTAATTTGAAAGGTGCACTTTCAAAGTTAACACCACCAGGTGAATTGGAAAGCATGAAGCCAAAATCGATATGTATGATATGACCTTCTTCATCTAATAGGAGGTTCCCATTATGCCTATCCTTCACCTGGATGACAAGAAATGAAAAAGAGAAATTGGAAGAACAAAAGGCATTCAATAGCAATAAACAGCAAATCGTTATCATTCAAATTGTCACTCAAGTAAAGCACTGGTTAATAAGAGGTTTCACACCTGCAGAAAGTAGCACACCAGGGAATATCCTGCCATACTTTCAACAAAGTTTCTCTGAAACAAAGAAAGTAAAATAATCAAAGCAAAACAGAATAACAGAAATGAAATTATCTCCATTTTAAACATAAAACCAAGGTGTTCTTCATCACACAAGTTAAAATTACTAAAATTATTAAACAAACAGGTTCAAAAAGTAATAATCCCTATAAATTTAAACTGTGAAACAAATGGCACTAAAAAATTATGCCAGTTTAAAGACAAGGGCAGAGGGAAAGTAAGGAGCAACCAGAGTACATTGATCAAAACAAATCAACTCAAGTACATCCCAGAAAGGGGTGCTGAGAAGTAGAACCTAAAAGAAAAACATGGCTTAATAATTTAAATTTACCAGCAACATGATACAAAAACAATAAATTAGAATGCAGAAAATGGCACAGAAATATGCCAAAGTATTGAAACTCAATTGAAACAAACCAAAAATGTTTGTATATGTTAAATTTTAGTAGTATTTAAATTCATCATATATTATCTAATATTTTTTGTTGAATTTATAAGTATATATTTTCTTTTTTAGGCAAATAAATTTTAATATTTTATCCAATATACCTTGCCACACGTGCATCTTAATGCTAGCTGACTCTGTTCTTTCAAACACAACCATCACATACAGAAAACCATAGGAATTTCCACAGCCTTTTGTCCTCACAAAAGCAATGGCCAGAAAATTCTAAAACATTCTGGAAAAATGAACAAAGGGGGTTGGTGCTAGAATATGTTTGAAATACACCAGAAAAATGTCCAGCAGAGAGGATCGGAACTTGGAGCTGGAATCTGTTTGAAACATGCCAAAAAATGTAAGGCAAAGGAGATCAGAACCTGAAGAGAAATGCAGTTGAAAAGCTGTCTGGAACATTCCAGAAGAATGCACAGCAAAGAAATAAACCAGTAAAGGAGATGGCCGAAATGAAGAACATGGTTAGGACTGCCAGAATGAGGGCACGACTATGACCAGATGCCAGAGAAGAAACATGATAGGAGAGACAATTAATTTGAAGGAAGAATCATGAAAATAGAGTAGAGTTCCAGAGTTAAGGAAATCCAACAACAGAATATGTGAGGGGACCAGTCATGGAGACATGGAGGATGATGAGGCTCTATCTATGTTGAAATTATGAGGTTTTAGATATAAACGGGAGAATAGAGACTAAATATATGAGATTGATATTTAGTTGTATGATGTGATGTATTGCAATCTAATGATGTTTGTTAGAGTATGTGTTAGAGTAGGTATATAAGTCAGTAGTTAGGTGCACAGTCTAACCCTTATACATCTGTCAAATAACAGTATTCTGTTATGGTAGGTACTATTCTGAAGGATTTGTCTAACTGATCCCAGCAGTCTATAAATAACTGTCCAAACTCCATGTACATCACTGTTCTTAATCTCAGATTCAATAAAGTTAATATCTCTTACTTTCTCTCTCAGATAGCATTCTAACAATGCTTATAAAACTTAGAGCATCAACCCTTATTTATACTTATCACAATCCTAACTAATTAGGAAAACAAATCAAGAGATAAGGAAATATGGTAACCAATTCCAAGAGATAATGAGAAATAAGAAAACTAATCCTAAAGGAAAACCTATGATACTCAAAGATATAATAAGATATTTTCATACATTATAACAGCCCATTTGTGAAATCCCTATTGGGTAGCACAAGAGGGGGAGGGGGATGTTGCAGCATTAAGTTACATGTTCCATAAAATATTTTGAAGTTAAAAGTTCAAGTCTGTGGTGTATAACATTAATCATGCCAGCCAAATTTCCCATAGTTATTTAATCTATGCATCTTGGGAAATGGGAATGACCTAACACAGGCTTTTGACAGGCGATTCAAATAGTCTGCTGCCTTTTCATCCAACTGAAGCACAAAAAGATCTAGAATACCACAAACATCTGTTCTATACAAAAGTAAGCTTTAAAGTTCTTTTAAGGAAGGAAGTAAATTCAACAAAGAATGGTAAGTAAGATTAAGTTAATAAAGAAACCAAACAGGAAGTTACATCCTAAGAAAGAGTTAAAAGCTATTGGGTAGTCCTTTACTAGAGTGGTTCCTAATGCGTGTGCAGGGCACAGCTAAGGGAATCTTACTACGTGGGGAAAAGCTGTGATCGGAAGACAGAAGTTCATGCAAAATGCTTATTAATCTTCACTAGGAATTTTCACAAGTTTAAAGGTCTCTGCATTATGTCAACATGTGATGTGAAATAAGCTAGCTGATTTATTAAGAACTCAAACAGAATATGGGATATTAATGCTTTTGGTATTGAATATTGAATGACAACAAATAAATGGCAAGAATTATCCTCCAAAGCCTTCCCACCAACAAAGGGTTTTCCTTTTCTATAATAGAACAAATGCTCAGTTCACAGATGCCAACAAATCTGAATGAAGCCTCTTCCCTTAAACCCTCCTATTTATTTATTTATTTAACCAAACCCCTCCAACTAACTAACTACTTTAAGTGTGCCTAACTAATATCCCCTATGGCTAACTAACTGCTGACTGTCCCTAATACTTTTGCCTTTCCTTCAGTCCTAACATATGTTGAGAATGTAGAAGAACTTCCTTAATAATAAATTTATCATGCATTTTACTTTACCTGTTTTCTTCTCATTTTGTTTAGATAAAGATTTGTTGTAAGAAAGGATACCCAAATAAAGGAGGCCAATAAACCCTCCCAAGATAAAATAACAGGAAATAAACAACAAATGCTAGCAACACATGCTCTTTCTGACACTTTTTTTGGGTGAAGTTCTCCAGGGTCCCATTCCTAGACCAGTGGGACCCACGTGAATTTTAACCAATAGGAGAGAGTATGTTGCTAGCACTCCTCCCAACATAAATAATTTCTGTTCATATCTTTTCTTCATGTGAAAGTAAAAAAAAAAAAAAAAAAAAAAAGAGGAAACTTATTAGCTGTCTATATAACAGAATGTGAAATTAGAATTGCCAAATGAGAAAAGGGGAAGGACAAAGAAAGTAAAACATAATATATACTAGTAGAACAAATGCCAAGAAGTCCTTGCATATCATAAGATGACCAAGTTCAGTCTACAATAACTCCATGCATCTGCATCTCTAGATTACCTGGGCAAGTTTAAAACTGGGAGAATTTTCTTGATACTTAGCATTGAAGAATTCCCGTAAACTTGAGATGTTGGGATATCGACTTTTAATAGAGTGTAGAGAAGCCTAGAAAGCACCAATATTTTTTAATAAGAAAAACTTGGACATCTCAATATATTTAAAATGTGTGAGCACAGAATTACCGTATCTGGAATTGTTTCAATAAGAGCTGTATAAGAAGAAGTACACAAAACTTCATATGGGCGCAGCCAGAGGGGTAGACCAGCTTCTTGAAAAATATCTAGCATCAAAATCCAAAGATTTTAAGCAACATGTAATGAAACAGAGAGAGACAACAGTCTGCATCCTGGTTTAAACTCACATTACAATTCAGAACATAATATAAATATGATCCAACATGTTTCATCAACAGCTCTTAGGTGCATTTAATCCAACTCATTCATTAGACAATTTCATTCATGCTTTAGTGCACACTTCCACTTATAACTACTGCATTAAAAACTGCAAACAAATAGATTTAATAATTCTCAAGGTGCACATCCATGACAGAACTTATACTGAGATCAAGAATAACATTGTATTATTATGTGAAGAGAACCTTACATGACTTACAAAATGAAATGAGAATAAAATTTCTAAGGAATAGTTAATAAAACATGTTCTGATATTTAAACATTAAAAGGCTTCATTTCAATCCAGGGAAGCAGGTGAAAAGAGAAGAAAATACAATAGCTTGAACAAAAATTTTGTTGTTTAAACTCACCAAATCACATACAATAATACCTGTATTTATTTGGAGTTAAAAGAACTGAATTAGAAAAGAACCAGTTTCAAGAAGGTTGGTCATTTAAGGCTTGGTTTAGTTCACTTTAAAGTTAGTTTGGTTCATACAGCTTTTTACCCAGCCGTAGTAAAGGCACATGAATGGTTGTATATCTAATAGATATAAAACAATTAGAAACTTCATAATTATTAACAAAACAACTGTTTCCTGTCATTCAGATCATACTCTATCTAACTTCTAAGCATGCATAGGCAAATTATGCAAATATTTATTGAAAAGGAATCTTGGTCTTAAGTTTACCTTTTATTTCAATTTGGAGATAGATTTTAATCCTTTACAGATACATATTGTCTATCCTTCATATAAACAAGAGTCACGGAAAACAAGCAACAAAAGACAAAACAATTGAGAAAAACTTTTTTGCAACATAATGAAAATCAATGGAACAAGAATGATTAAATTCTGTACATGAAGGGGGAAAACCAAAGGACCGGAAAGACCACCTACCATAGAAGTGAGCAATAAGTTGAACAGCCAGATGCTCCTGCCTGCAATCATCACCACTCTTTACAATAACCTATATGAGAAAGGGAAAATTGCACCATTATGTTCAAAAGATTTGTGATATAAAGTAAAGCATATATTCTGAAACAGAAAAAACAAATAACTAATATTCAATACAGTACAAAAGCCAGCCATGCTGATAAATAAATAACAAATAGACATGGTAATGTGCTTTTGACACAGTGAAAATATTGTTTGCATACTGTATATATTTCAATCCTGAATCTGTTGTGAGAATTCTGCCATGTTAAATACAATTAGGATCTACCCACAAAAATCTAACAGCATACAAAGAATTAAGGAACTATTTTATTAATAAAAATATACAGACAATATTCAGGGCCAGTCCATTTTCCCAATAGTCTTCAGCCTTCAATCTTAAAATCTGTGATGCTCTTTCCACCACGCAAGTGAAAATTTTCAGATTGTTGTTCCACTGATATTTTTAAGCGCTTTTTTAAGGCACAAATTTTCAAGTTTAATTGTAAAAACCATTGTGAAAATAATTTGACTGCAATGTTTTTAAGCCCATGATCCAAAGAACTGAACCTCAAGTAAGAAAAAGTATGATTTATAACAGTACAACATTCTTAACACCCCCACCACCACCACACACACACACCACCAGAAGTAACAGTGCACATTTATAAACATGATCTTGACTCCAAATCAGTATTTCAAATAGAAATTTAGAAAGGAAACAAGCAGGTTTATAATGTAACAACTGGTGAGATTTTCTATTAGATTGAAAAATAAATTGATCAAGAGACCCTTGGGTTCATTCCTTTTTCATGTTATGCATAAATATTACTACCACTTTTATGAATATATCAAGTGCATATATTCATGTGCTTCCAAAAATACGTAAATAACTATATATAAGGCAAATTCTTTTGCTTAAAACATGCACTTACAGATCGCAAGTCCCAACCAGGAAACTTCCCATATATGGAAGCCTTGCATATCCTATCCTTCTTTGCCTCCCAAAGTTCACCAGACAAGGCATCACTGGCTTTGGGAGTAATTCCATTAGCCTGTTGGGAGGAATCATGTCATATATGACAACTACATGAGGTTAAGTAAAAGTAAACTTCAATAATTATGGCTTACCCTTGGTTGTGCATCCGATGAATCTTGACCAGCACCTTTCAAAGGGAGTCCAAGAGGTGCTTCCCCTTTTGCTGCCGCAGCCTACCAAAGGTTAAAATGTTGACAATAAGAACAAAATATTCTTCCAATTAAGGAACTCTTTTGACACATAATTACAATGAGGGAAAAATTAAATGCAGTGGTTATTTACTCCATTTTTTTTAATGATTTAGAATTAAATAAACCACTCAAGTGGTTATTTGTTTCTTCATTGTAATCACAGTGCTTGAAAATAAATTGTAACACAGGCTGGGAAATGTCAAACAAAGGCAACAAAAAGGAAGATGTAATAAAATATAATCCCTATTCGCAACCAACATTTGTTTATATTACATGCCACAGCGTTAGAGGCAGAATCTTTCACTAAAAAGGATTGTTCTAAATAATCCACATTACTAGCTAATGTCACCATCCTATGTCTGGCACATTGTATAATTTAATATTTGAAGTTTTTGATTAAGCTATCTCATTACATCATACATGACCCAATATTTTTTTAAAAAATTCTCATTTAACAATAATAAAATCATCATACGAGCAATTATATTCTGAATTGCTGTTATGCTCATTACTTGTATAGCATTACAAATGCACAAAACACCAAGTCAACTAGTAAATTTAAATGCCCAATACTTGGAGCATCTAATAAACCATAGACCAACTAGCAGACATGAATCCATATGCATTGAAACAGTGAACATTATAATGCTCCAGCAACTTGATAGAGCAACAATTTTAGAACCAGAGAGTTCCTCATATTCACTGAAACTAAAGATGTACAACTTATCAGCTGAGTTGATACTTTTGCCTACAGACACCATGTTAAAGTCAGAAAAAGTGTGGGTAAAACTGTGTTGTCATTTGGAGAATTCTCGTTTAAATAGTACTGATACAATCTGATATGTAGCCTTAAATCTTGCTAAATTGCTAACCTTCAGCCAGGCTAACTAATTATGAGAATAATACATAATTATAGCTATACAATTATGCAATATATGCTGGTTTAAAGGGCCAACAAATCTGCACAATTAATGATAAATAATCTGCCAGTAAATCTGACAATTAATGTTAAAAATCTGCCTAATTTCATTGACACATAAATATAATGATATTACTAAGTTTCAATCTAAAGGATATACACAACTGGAAGTTGATATAGTTTAAACGCCAGCTAAAACAGTTTCAATCAACCACATTAAAGAATAGTAGTGGTCAGATTGTCAGAATTAATGCTTAAGTCCATTTTATAGAGGGGAAATGAAGAGGAAACACCAAATAGAATGTTATAGACATCATACCACATTTATATTTCAATATTCCTGATATTATAAGCAATGGGAATTTAACTCCTACTTGTCATTAAACAATACACAACTACTAAAAACAAAGGAAAACATTGTCAACACAGACAGGACTCAAGACAGATTCTTAATAAATACAGTAGAAAAATACACAGGCTTCTGGCATGCTTGTTAAGGGAAAGTGGAAAAAAAGACTATAATAACCAGTGAGATTTGAAAAGAGTGTCAGTGATCACTGGCCATATACTGTAAGGGAGGAGAAAAGGCAAATGAATTTGGGTAATCTAAAGCACACAGTCCACTTTGACAACAATTGATAGAAAAACTAATCCTTATTGACCCATTCATTGATGAAAAATTGAAAATAAACAACATTAATTTCTTTCATCATAGGTCGTGCAATGCCTGAAGGAACCAAACCAACAGACAGATATATGACAAGTAGTTTGTTGCAGAGACATGGCTGACTTTCTTTACAAACAAAGCCCAAATTAAAACTCAAACACATCAGTAGAAGCTTAGACAAAAGTAATGTCAATAGCAGCATTAATAACAGTGAAAAAGCATTCAAAAGCTCACCTTTACTTCCTCTATTGCCACCATACTTGGAACACGACGATGTTCCTTCCTCCGAGGTGGTGCTTGATCCTCAATATCTTCCAATCTAACCCCAGGATCAGCTGTCAACACTACTCGTACCCATTCCAAATCACTGCCATATCCTGCTGCTGCTGCTCCATACACACCCTCTCTATGAATTGAAGCAGAATGCTTACGGCCACCATGTAGATCGGCCACTTCAATCTTCTCTGGCTGACCATTTAACTGTGTTTCCACAGAAAGATTCACACTAACAAATTTGACTTTTGCCTCAGATACATGAGTCATTGCCTGGTCAATTGCGTGCGCAGTCGAACTGGACATCCTATCATTGCTATTGCGGTACACCTCTTGTGCTGTTCGTAATGGAAAAGCCCAAGGGGGTGGTTTTTGCAAGAGAGCATCTCCATTTGCTAAAGGAATTCCCCCTTGAGAAAGTTTCTGAGAACTGGATGCCTCCTTGGAATTACTATAACAAACAATTTGCAGGGAACGGAACATATCAAAAATATGCTTTTCACTTTAGTAATATTCTTCACAATGTCGAGGAGTATTATCCAAGTAATACCTTGGCATTTCACATCTCAAAACTTCTACACAGATCAAATAAGGTGCCTTCTCCCTAGAATTCAAGAGAACAGCTTCATCTTCAGGTATATTAAGCACACGATACATGCCCTTTCCCAATGGAAAACAAACTCCTAGAAATATATAACAAGCAAGATTCATATAGAAGCAGTGAGATAAGTGAAATCTACTTAGCATAAGCAATGGAAAATGCAGCAACTTAATTGGCATTCAGCACACATGAAAAGGATATATCTTTACAGTAAATGTATTCACATAATAGAAATACTTTACAGAGGATCCTCTTAGAAATGAAACCATCAGCAAAAAAACAAAAAAACTTAGAGCCTGTTTGATTCCTGTTTTCTAGAACATTTTTTTGTTTTGAGTAAAAGATTGTTTGAATTTGTATTTTATTGTTTTAAAATTGTTTTCCATTACCTGTTTCTAAAACATAAATTTGAGAACACATTTTAGCTATTTTTGTTCTCTCCTTAAAAACACATAACACCTTATCTCATCATTCTGGTAAATACTGAGAAAATAATTTTAGGCTAGCCCCATCTCCCTTCACCTAACTTTCTTCATCGCACAACTAAGGTTCTGAGACAAGGGTAGCATTGGCCACACCCATGCCACGGCTTCCATCAATGAGCCCAAAGAGGATTAACTGTCGAAAAAAGGAGGTGAGCTATGCTTGAGTGGCCATGGAGTTTGTGGATGGCTTTGCGGAACACCAGATGATCCAGTGCTCTTTCTTGAACCAGCCAGAGTCTCCATGAACTGGTACATAGTTTGGCAGAACAGTCCCTTAAATGGACCACAGGACCATGCTATCACCATCAAAGAAGTGATGGCCAGCAACTAGCTCACATATAGCAGGTTGGCCCTGTTCCTGAAGTAGACACTTTCAATGCATTTTGGATTTTTTTCAAGAAGGGAGTGTTGGACTGGCAACTCCTATGGCCAGTGACCAAAGGTTGCAAGGAGATTTTGAAGATTTTTGCTGGAGCTTGTTTTCCTTTGTGGGGGTGGTATTTTTGGTTGCTATGGATAGAAATTGGCAGGCAACAAGCTCCAAAGTCCAAAGAAAAAAATATGCCAATCAAACGAGCTTTTCAATTGTTTGCTTTTAAAAATGTTCTTGAAACAAACTTTATATTGGACTCAAGAAATTAACAAACTGAATTCAGAATGAATTACTGATATGATCTGGTTTATAGACCAGATTTGAGTACAAAACGCCAATATGTACAGGGTTTCCCCTTAATATGAGTCTCCTTCAACAGAAACACAAATCTGCGAACTCCACACTGAGATACTTGCCTATATGGCCTACTCTCCACTAATACCACATAGTAACTGCCACAAATTAAAAAAACATAACTGTCTCATTCATAAATATATAACTGCACTGTTAGAATATCCAAAAAATATCTTATTATATCTTATAGATTGTCCTCTATGATTAGTTTTTCTATTTCCTCATTATCTCTTAGGATTAGCTACAATATTTCCTAATCTTATCATGATTTGTTTCCTTAATTAGGAAGGATTATGATTAAATAAGGGTTAGGGTTTTAGGTTTTATGAACTTATAAAATGCATAATTTCAACACGTACATAAAAATATAATTGTCTCTGGCACTAATAAATCAAGCCTTTTTTTTTTCTCACCTAAACCTTCAATGCCCATGGGCCATCTCCCTTGGTGGGACCCACAAAATTTGGTATATCACTTTATCAAACTGATTTTTTCTTCTCTTACTTCCAAAACAAGATTATTAAACAGATTTGTTTTTCCTTCCTTCTAAAAATAGTCCACAAAAATTATTTTATAAAATAGTTTTGAAAAAGAAAAGTAAGACCACGATCAAATACACCCTTAGTTTCTAAACATTATTTCCTAGAGAAGTGAAAAACTATATCAATGACAGAATTATGGGAAAATTCACCATTTTTTATACTAAAAATCTGCTGATAGCCACCCAAACCAGTTATTTTGTTAAATATTGAAAGGAACAAGAAAATACACATGTAAAACCTCTGCCACTTAAAAAATTCAGACCACACTCGTTGGAAATAACATTTAACCTCTTCAGTTGAAACATACAAAAATATAGAGGAATCCTTTGCCTTAAATGAACATCATTCGAATAATATAAAATTATAAATAATGGGTAAGAAGTACCTCCAGTGTTCTGAACCCCTGTTACATGCAGATTAATTTCTATAAGTGCCTAGAAGTATAAGAATAACAAAAAATGAGTCAGAAAAGGAAACTTCAAACATGAATATAGAACACAAACATATTTCTATGTTTAACTATGTTACTAGATGGAGAAAGCATCAAAGAAAAATTAAGGAAATAACCTCACGAAGAGCACTTTTACGATCTTCAACTGGAAATACATCCACTAATCCATATGATGTATCACATAATGACTGCACAAACTCCAATGAGTCATGGTAAGCCCCTTTCCGGAACTGAGATGGATTAATTGGTAATGGTGGCTTTGTGCTCGATTTTTCACTATGCTGCTTTGGGGATCCAGGATGCTTCTGCCAAAATAATATGATAACCCCCAAAATGAGGCATAACATGTGTTATATGAGAACTTACCTCTTAATCCTTTATTTTATATAAAAAAAAACTAACAAAACATAAAGGAGAAAATAAAAATAAATTTCAGAATGCATTAATACTTGTAGTACTCGGTACTCCTCGAACCTACAACTACAATCAGAGACATCGCAAATATGGACCATTTCTGATGTCATGCTATCATGCATGCAATATATCATTTTTATACAATAATTGTTTATTTAAATTGATTTCTCAAAACAAATGTTTAACGCTGAGGCCTATTTTTACAATGTGCCGAAAATCAGTTTTTATTTTGAAGAACGAGGGCAGCAAGGGTTGAACTTTCTAACCACTTGATCATAACGGATCCAATACCATGTTAAGGGCCAACTCTCCTAAAAGCTTAAGTTGTTAGGTAAAGGCTTGTGAATGGCTTAATTAAATCTCTAACAACAACCTTTATCATTTTTGTTAAAGATATATATTTATTCTATATTAATAGGGAAATATAGAAAGATTCCATAGTTAGAAATTAAGGATTTCTATCATTATTTATATCCTTATTCCTTAATTATAGTCTCATTTGATTATAAATAAAACATTATATGTGTGGGTAACATAAACACACATTCAATAAACATTTTTACATGATATCCGAGCACAACTTTTTTTTCCCGATCCTTCTTTTTCTTATTACAAATTCATAAAAATATATTAGTTGAATCTAGTATGGAAACGTATAAGGCTTTCTTAAAGCTAGAGAATATATATCAAATCAATAAGTGAAAGGAGAAAAAACTGTCAGCCTGTGAGCTTTTATTTGATAAGAATGGCAACCTGGGATGACAGCCAAGTTATATAGTTAACCACAGGAAAACAGTTGGTTTTTATGTTACCTACAAATAGAAAAAGACATGGAATTTGGTTATGTTTTACTCAATTGATTCTTTCCCATAATAATACCCTGTTGTAATGACACCAGATTAAATGCTAATGCAAGGTCATCTTAAGCATTCCAATATTCAATATAGAATTTGAAGAAGGGCTGGGACTTAAACACTGAAGGGCCAAAAATATAAAAACTTTATGGGTTTCAACAGAATAGTTAAAATTTTCACAGGGGCCCCTCATTATCTATTGAAAGAGTCAACTGAAAAAAAGGGAAACTATGCAATTTTGAAATTTTCAAAGCAGAGATGGGTTGGCTGCAGGTGGCCAGGCCAATAAAGTGGCTGTTACAAAAATTTCAGCGATGTCAGAGTCAATATGGACATTGTAAAACAGGCTTTATATTGAGAAGTCACAAGAGCGCCATTAAGCAACTTTTTATGGTAAAAAGAAAATAGATAGGAGTCTGCATATATGGGTTCCATTCACACTTTTTGCTTTATATTCCTGATTTCACCATAGAAATTAACCAAATCATAAACAAATATTCAACAAACCTCTTTCTGTCTTTTTGGACCCAATAGCTCTGAATCTTCAATTGAACGGTCACGGTCTCTGAACAATTTACGGAAAAAATTCTCTGTACCAGGACTACTTTCAAATAAGCCACCATTATTGCTGTTTTCATTGGCCAGACTACTTTTAGCATCTTCAGGGTGCACACGAAATAGTCTTTTGAACAAGGAAAACTCGGAAGACTCTTCTTCCTCTCCATTGGTAGTATCTTCTTCAATTTTATCACTTGTATCTTTCTTGTCCTCAAACTTATCCTTAAAGAATTTCCGGAAAAACCCTTCTTTTTCATCCTCTTCGGCAGGTTTGGCATATTTCTCTTCAAAATTAGCAACATCTCTGCTATCATTCCTATCACTCCCATCCTTCCTATCATCAAATTTCTCCCGGAAAAACTTTCGGAAAAATCCCTCTTTATCATCGTCTTCTATTATTTTGGTGTGTATTCTGTCCTCAGAATCATTCTTGCTATCACGAAATAATCTCTTAAATAATCCCTCTGAACTTGAAGCTACATCTTCATCTTCGCTTCTACTGTCCCTCAAGAGCCTTCGAAAGAAACCATCCTTTTCGGAGTCTTCATCATCACCTCTACTGTCCCTTAAGAACCTTTTAAAGAAATTATCTTTTTCAGAGTCTTCATCATCCTTCACAAACGACTTCCTAAACAGAAATGCATCACGAAATTTTTGCCCCAGTTCATCATCACCTTTGCTATCTCTCATAAGCCTCTTGAAAAAACCATCCTTTTCAGAACCATCATCGTCTTTGTCCGCTGACTTCCGGAAAAGCAAAGCATCTCTAACCTTCTGACCCGGCATAAACTTCTTAAATATCTTGTTTTCATCAGGAGACTGTGGGTTGCCATCCTCTTGCAAATTGTTTCCTGAGGAAGGTGAAAATGATAAAGACTTCTGCGCAGGCGGTGAGGATGTTAGTGACAACAAGCGATTCTTCGATGACAGTAACCTATTCAAAACTTGGTTCTTGCCTCCAGGAGTTGGAGGCTCAGTTTGAGGCCGTATTAGAGGTGGCCACTCACCCATCAAGGTGGCAGCAATCTGACACTTTTCCTGAATCCTACTGATCCCTTCATTATCATCAGAGTCCTCAAGCTCCGCCAACAAGAACCAATGTACCTTCAAAGCAATCTTGAGCGACTTTGAGCAGATATCTATCACATATTTATCCAAGGACGGACTAGGCTTGTGTATCATCATGTAACATATCTGGAACAAATAACTCTCAACACCTTGCAAAGGAAGAGTATACATTCTATTACAGAGATAATCACGCACCCCGGCATGATCATGCTTGTACAAGTAGCTAACAGCAATCCACTCGCAGAAGAACGCCGAGTCAAAGAACCTGATGAGCCACCCATTTTCACCAGACTCACTGGTCAGATTCGACCTTGATGCTATTTCCCTGGGTTCTTCAGCATAACCAAGAGTCAAACCTAAAAACCTCACCATCTTCAATCTACCATCATCAAAGGGACACCCTAATTTCAATTGGATCAAATTCAGAACAACTAAAGCAAGTTAATGCTACTGCTACTGGCTAGCGTTTAAGTATAAACCCTACAAATCCCTTAAACCTTGGTGAAAACCCTAATCCTCTCACAAATCGATATTACCCTCTCGCCAATTGTCCAATTCTGACGACTACTGCAAAACCCAAGCACCGAGACACTGAGCAGAAACCTTTGCACCAGTCATGAGATAAAATAACAGAGCAACAATCTAACGCTTATAATTTCTAGGGAAGCGGAAACTGAAGCTACAGGTGAAACGATTGAGGAATTACTGTGGAAATTGCAACGCAAGTTTGAATTGTAGGAGATGAAGATACCGAAATTGCGATGCAAATTTGAACCTGATTCTTCTAATTGTACGAGAGCGTGGAATTGAATCGAATACCGCGGTGGATCTCCGTAGCTTCTTTAAACGACGGCGTTTTGTGGATGGTTGTTGCGGTAACAAGGCTGCTGCAGTGGAGGTCGTCGTTACTTTTTCAGAGTGAAAAGACGACAAAGGTGAGGTCCGACTTCATTAATACATGAAAAATATAAAATGGAACAAATCATTCCTTTCTCTATAATAAATAAATTTAAGTTTAAAAGTAAGATTACCTTTATATAATACACATTTTGTAATTTTATATTAAATCAAACTAATACTTTTTCTTCTTAATTATTTATTTTAAAAATAAAAAATTAACATTCTGAATTTCATTATTTAACATTTAATTTCTCTTCATCAACTTTAAAATTATAACAAAATATCAAATAAATAATATATAGTATAAAAAAATTACATTATTATCCAATCACAAACTATCATATATATATATATATATAATAAATTTATTAATTTTTAAAATAATTATCTTTAAAATTATATTTGCACAAAAAAATTCGAGTAATCCTGAGCTTAGTCTCTAAATATGTCAAATGCTTACAATTTAGTTATTAAATATTATGAAATTAAAAAATAATGAATGTACAATCCATTTATATGTTAGTATTTCCATAGAGGTATTTGTCAAATATAACAAATTATCTTGATATGAAGAGGAAATAAACTGATAGTTTAAAAATAACAATCATATATTTTATTTTAACTTTCAATTAAGTCATTGAATGAATAAAATGTTGGTAATTTAGTGCTGAATGCTATGAAATTAAAAAAAAATCCTTAAAAGTGTAAATTTTCCATCACATTAGTTCATTTATTAAATTGGGTCATTTGATTTGTCACAACAAGATACTAAAAGTATACCTCATTGTGATAGACATGTAAAATGTTTTTGTCATTTTTTACATGATATAAAGTTTTATTTATCCTTTGTTCATTCATAAGTTAATACACATGCTCTATTTTATTATCTTTTTTCTCCATGAATCAACAAAAATGAAGTAGTTTGTATAATTTGTATCCACCTCCTCCCAAGCAAATTATACTAAAATAGAGATACACATAACATTGAAACGTATTAAGTGTAAAATAAAATTAAAAAGAAAATGTCAAAAACACAAACATCCAAAGCGAAACAATGAAAAATGAAAAAAAAAAATAGAGACATGCACAACAACAGTCATATTCAATACAGAACGTCATTAACTTAAATGTCCACATGTTGTCTTTAATAATAAACAAAAATGCTCAAATGTCATCCTAATGATCAAGGGTTGATTAAGGACCAACATAATGTACGGTTTACATTTTTAGAAATTTTTTTTATTTCATAATATTCAAAGACTAAATTGCAAGTGTTTTACCCAATCAGACCCAATTGAAAGTTTAATGGTATGTTAACATAGATCATTTGACATATGGACAAATATGATGGAAATTTAACATAAGTATTTTTAGTTTTGTAACATTCAATGACTTAATTAATAGTTTAAAAAGATATATCCTTATTACTTTAAAATTATCAATTTAATTTGTACTAATATCAAAATGGTTTCTAACTACGTGGCATTTTATGTTGGTACACATTGTTAGTAAGTCCATTACATTTGACAGAAACATCTGAAGGAACTAACTTTATGGATAAACTACACAAACGTATTTCTTAATTTCGTAACATTTAGGAACTAAATGACAAAGTACTTGTATATTCAGATACTAAGTTTGAAGTTCACTCTTTAAAAGTCATACCAAATAAAAATTTTTATTGATTGATAATGTAAAATATTTTATATTAATAATACATGTTCATTAAACTTTAAAAAATTTATATTTCTATTAAAATGATAATTTCTAAGTAAATTAATATTTAAAATTAAAAATTTTAATGTGTATATTTATATTTTTAATTATATATTAACAATGAAATAAATATTATTATTAAGTAACTTAATTAAAATGCACTTATAATATATACTTTTATATTTTCACTTAACATATATGGGTAATAATTATTTTAAAAATTACACTCAAAATGAAAATTTGTTTCGCGTATTTAACCATAATAATTTGTAACAGTTAAAAGCTCTTTTTCAATTTTTATTATATAAAAATTATTTATTTTTAAGAGCTTTTATGAAAAGTGTTTAGCTAAATTTATCTCTTTAGGAAGAAAATAAACTAAAAAAAAAGTTAAACACATTCTAGAATTATATTTAAATAATTGATAATATAAAATATTCATACTAATAATATATATGAAAATTGAAGTCATTAATTAAATTATTTTTTATCTATAAATATATTAAAGAATGAAATAAATAATACTTATAAATTTTCTTACAATATGCTTTTACTAATTTTCTGACTTATTTTTTTAAAATATAATATATATATATATATATATATATATATTTATAAAATATTAAAATTGTAAAAAAGTATAACATTATTATTCTTTAGACAACATATAATAGAAAAAATAAATTATGTATCGACAATATGAAATTATTTTATATAATCATCAAATTACAAATTATTATGGATAATAAATATTTTAATTTTTAAAATAATTATTTTAAAATATATCATTATTAATTTGTTTATGATCAAATAATAATATAAAAATATTTTATTATATATATATAACAATTAAACTCAACTATAATATAAAAATGCTGTGCATTCTAGAAAAACAACAAAATATATCAATCGAATAATTTAAAAATAATTATAAAAAAAATAATTAATTTTTAAAAACAATATTCGGAAGATGTTTGGCAGTTTGCTCATAGTATCCTCCTATAATATTGGTTGGGAAACAAAATTATTGATGTCGCTAATATGCCATAAGTCATAACTATAACTGTAAGCCGCGCAGGCCAAGGCACGTGGAACAATTTTATTTGCCTCGAGTTCTTAATTCACAATCAAAGTTATAAAAAATAAGTCAAATTTACGTTGTTTATATTAGAGATTTAGGGGATGAGATGTCAATCCATCAACGTTTCTTCGGTAGGGTGAAAAGAAAATGGAGAGGGAGAAAAAAAATTAAAATTTAGATAGAAGGATAAGTGAAATGATTTTTTTTTTATTTTTTTAAAAGTTACTTTTTAATTAAGCAAAAGAAAATATGTTAATATTAATATTTCTCATATTTAAATCAAGTATGCCTATAGATAATTTAATGCACTATAAATGGGAAGTCTGTATGACATGTTTACAAATAAAGAATGACAGCATTGCTAATGAAGAATGATAGGATTACCTATCTTTTCTTTAAAATTGCTATTGGATTGCTTAGGTTTTAAGTTTTAAACATTATTTTATTAATATATTTTTCCTATAAAAACTATAATAAGAAGTGTGTAAATGGGATGTCTATAAATAAAGAATGACAACCGTGCCCATTTTGTTTTTAATTACAATTGGATTGCTTAGTCTTTAAGTTTTAAATATTATTTTATGAATATATTTTTCCTATAAAAACTATAATGGAAAGTCTCTAAATGGGATGTCTACAAATAGGGAATGGCAGCTACGCTTGCAAATGAAGAATGATAGCCGTGTCTATCCTTTTTCTTAAATTGCAATTGGATTGCTTAGGCTTTAACTTTCAAATATTATTTTATTAATATATTTTTCCTATGCAGCAACTACTATAAAAAAGGAACAAATTTTAATTACAGCAACTACTATAAAAAAGGAACAAATTTTAATTATTTTTATTGTGGAAAACTCAGACGCAAAGCTGTATATTATAAGTTTAAACACCAAATAAACATATCAGATTGTGGAAAGCTCAGACGCAAAGCTGAATATTATAAGTTTAAACACCAGGCAACATAACAGAAAGTTAATATCAAAATATTGGTGAGAATTTTGATAACTAATTTTAGAGGATGAAAATATTTGGTATTTGGATATTGGGTTTAACAATCATATGTACGGGAAAAAAAGAAGTTTTTGTTTTAGATGAAATGATAAAATCTACTGTAAAATTCAATAACAGTAGAAGACACTTAAGGAGGGCGTCCATCGCATGTCTTCACTCAGAAGTTCGAAGGCTCGAACAAACACCTAGCTATTTGGATGAAGTTAAGTGGGGACAATGTTGAGGGTGCGGAAGACTGCCCATTCGAATTGCGTAAATGGCAATCGAATCCCTAGCTTGAGGGGCAGGGTGTCATACAAATGAAAGAAGGGACCATCATCTTCAACAGGCCCTTCACAAACGAGTTTGTCCAGCCAACGTGAGGACATTTGCAAGGACCAAGGCCCCCATCGGTAGATAGCATCAGTCATACCTACTAGGGAATCAGGTTGGGTATAGACTGAGAAAATCCTAGTGATACCTACATCAACCCCCTTGAAGAACGGTTTAGAACGGCCATCTTTCTCTGACTCCTTACTTGAGAAATCACTTTCCTCAAAATCTTAGTACAAGATACTAAAGGAAAAGTCTTCTCCTTCTGAGGAAGTGGAGGAAGCTGGAGGAAGTGTCCCCTGCGTAAAAGGGTTGCTAGCCATCCTGTCATCAGGAATGGGGGAAGCAAATGGCCCCTGGGAGGTACCTCCTACGATAAAAACCACATGAGGGTCAGACAGCAGACCCAAGCCCAAAAGGGGGAGTTCCCTAGAAGAAAGAACCTTAGGAAAAATTCCTACACAAAAGAAGGGGCGGAAAGGGCCTACCTCGTTTCGTCATTTGATGATGCACAAGGATGTTGGATACTAGAGATGGAGGCGTGCAAGAAGTGAGAGCATTGAGAAAGTCGACTAGGGCAAGAATGGAGGAAAGTTTACAAAATATTCAAAATACTCGCAGAGAAGGGAGAGTGGGAAGACAAAAGGGTTAAACCAAAACCCCTAAAAACTGTCACATCAATCAAAGGGAAGGGTGCGGAAAGTTGGCAAATGTCACATCCAACGGATAGTAGGCGAAACAACAAGTAGTATTGAATGACAGTCAAGGAGGAGATAAGAAATGACGCTCACGCGCCATTATGATACAGGCACGAGCAATGAAGTGTCTACCATTTGGAGGTCACTAAGCTATTTCCCCTCAGACAAGTAGAACGAGCGACAACATTAAGCCCAGCAGACCGTGGCGAATGAGATACATCTTGGTTAGCATTAGAGGCCATGCCACGGGGAAGCCAGAGTCGACCGACAAGTCTCGAGGTTGCACTGAATATCTTCTTGGTCGCCCAACATATCAAAAGATAGGATAAAACGTACTCCCTTTGGTCAACACTTGAGGGGTTGTGTACTGGACAACCTTTAGCCCTATCCAATGTTGCCTATCCTATCGTCGAACATTAAAATGGACGATCCTTGAGGCGACCATAAAAAGTGATGCACCCGTTGTCCAATGTTTTATCCCATTCTCTCAACCATGTGCAGGCAATCCCACAGAGTCAGCTAGAGCTAGAAGGAGGGCATTCCATCAACTTGAGACGGTCAACTCTAACTTACAGGGAGACAAAGCTTACTCCTAACGGTCGATGCTTGAGGGGATGTGTACCAATCGGCCTTGACGATCAGGTGTTGACACACGCATGTCTGTATGCCAACATTTATTATCTTGCATGGGCAAAAAGTAACTGATGTACCAAGAGGCGGAGTCTGAAACACGCTGTTTTGTCCCTAGCTTATCTTAGTCCATTTTGTCTTTTTGTCTAGTACATTAAGAAATTAAAGGACAGAACCTGATAAGAGGGAGACTTGTATATATATGTCTAGATGAACACATAGAGAAACATGTTGCTAATTCTGTAACCCTATTGCATACCAAAACAATATTTATACATTTTCTTCAACCGATGCCATTTTTATTATTTGAAATATTATTTTTAGTCTTTTATAGCATTGAATTATTGATTCTTTTGCGAGCTAGAGTTTTTCATTTCTAAATCCTAGACCAGTCATTCACTATTTTAATAATAATAATCTAGAAACCAGCAAGGGGTGTGGCAGGAAATGCAAATCTCAATCTTCTTGCAAAAGAAATGGAAAATGTGATGAAATATTTTTATTTATTTATACACTAAAAATGTCATGAAATATTTGTATATGGAATAAATGATGTTTGGTATGGCAATAAAATTAAACTCTAAAGCAGAAGATATTGGGATCCACGTCCCCCTGGAGTATACCCGGAGAAGGGAATTTGGGGAGGCTACTAGCAACACATTTAGCCACATCAAAGTATGATTTCTCCCTTCTCGTCACCCCATCTTGTTTAACTCCAATTTTATGACTAGGAAAGTTGCAATTGCCTTCCTTGGTTACTGCCTTCAATCTCCAGCTCCCATTTTTCAAATTAAAGCTATATAGAGGTAAGAATCGTTGGCCATACACAGCTAAAAACTCTATGGCTTTCAGAATATACTCAAAATCTTCTTCACTCATGTAGTAAGGAAAACTAACTCGGGTCCACCCTGGTTTTACTCCAATATAGCCCTGCGCAAGAGTAACAAACAGTTCTGATTTTAAAAACATGCTTTGGCACATAATTTTAAAACAGACAAAATGTGTTTAAGGTTAAAAATTAGTTTTAGTTTCTAGCTAACACCAAAATTAGTAGTTCTAGTCCTTGTTTTTCTTTTTCTGGAATGCGGTGGATTTTGTTCTTGATCAAGTAAACGAAGTATAGGAATAAGGAAGAAATACAATTTCAGAAATAGGAAGATGAAAATTATAATATTTAAAATATAAGAATTAAAATCAATTTTAGGCTTGAGACTAAAAACATACTTTATCCTTTTAAAACATAAATCTAAAGCAGATTGTGGATGATTTATCACCTGTTGAATTGCTGATCTAATAGCAAGTGATTGAGAGTTGTTGATGTGAAGCAATTGGTGGCCATAAGGTCCAGCACAAGCACAGCCTCCTCGGGCTTGGATACCAAAGAGGTCATTGAGCAGTGCTGCAACAAAAGGGCCATGAAGTGGCTTGCCTCTTTGGTTCCCCGTTTCTGCCCACAAATCAAGTTCCCCTTCATTTTCCTGGTTACCATCATTCCACTCACCAGCTGTGGTGGTAGAGTATATCAAAAATGACAATATGGCTTGTCTCTTGGCCTTCAAGTTTCCTAGAACCTCAATGTTGGGGTTTGAGCCAAGCCTCTCAAGTGCCTTGTTAATGTACACTTGTTCCCGTTTTTCTATCTCTTCACAGCTTATATATTCCTTCACCCAAAATGCCAATGCTGCCCTCACTGTCTGGATTATTGGAGGCGTGCCCCCACTTTCCCTTTCCTCTATGCTCTCCAAGTATAATGTATCCTGCATTCATAACACACACTCGATGATGATCGATGAAGTTTGAATGAATAAGGCTTTGCAAAATAAATATTGAAATAGATAGATGTCTACATATTTTTAAGTGGTTTCTGTCTTATGTGTTCTTGGTGTTATTTTTCATTAAAATTGAAATTTCATTTAAACAGCGTAGGTTGATTTTTAATATAAATCCTTATTATGTTCAATTCTAATTAAAAAACAGTAAAAATATACATAAAAAAACAACATGCAACTTTTGTCTGGCACAAAATTCCATACTCAAATCAATCAACAGCAACATGCAGAGTCCTATCCTGAACAATTCAAAGATCTCTCCTCTCTCCCCTTTATTGTTATCAAATTTTATCAATAAAAGTTATAAAACTAGCCAAATTTTCTCACCATGTGTATTTACAGATTCACATATGCAAGCAGCCACCATCCCAGATGCTTTAAATTGCCCCTACTTTTCTCTTGATATTCCTTCATGCATAACTGGGCGAATGATTTCCAAAATTTCCAACATGAGAATGGCGGTTTACCTGTTCATTGAAGCCATTGACATAAGTCACGGTTCCACCTCCGCAAGTGGACGGTGGTGAAGATCTTAGCAGGTACAGGGCCCTGTTCATGAGTAGCACCCCAGGAGAATCAGGACCACCAAGAAACTTATGTGGACTCAGAAATACACCATCATATCCATCACTCTCACCTGACTTCATGTCAATCTCCACGTATGGACCACTACACAAACAAATTAAAACGTTACCAACTTTTCAAATTTCCAACACACAAACTCATGTACAATGACAAATTATTGTATGATCCAGCATATGTTTGTACTCCTAAACAATTTTTAACTACATGTTAAATAGAGATTGATCAGGATATAATTTCTGCATGTACAAAACACATACCCGCAAATCTATACAAGTACCTGGCTGCAAAATCAAAGCATGCAAAAGCTTTGTACTGATGAAGAAGCTTAGCAACTGCACGTGTATCTAAGTAAATTCCCGTGACATTGCTACAAGCTGAGAAAGATCCTAACATGGGTCGCTTAGTATCTTTGTAGGCCTCAAGTTGTAGCTTTAGAGCATCCATGTCAAGCAACCCTTTATCATCAAGACCAATCTCTACTACCTCAGCCAAACTTTGCCTCCAAGAAAGGAGGTTGGAATGGTGTTCATGAGGTCCAACAAAAACCACCCATCTTTCTTCCGTTTCAAGGCTCTTCAAAACCCTTTCCCTCAAAATAGAGGGCACAGCAATTCCCATCACTTCTTGCAGCCTCTTGATAGCTGCAGTTGTGCCCGAGCCACATAATATAAGTGCATCATCTTCCCCACCACCTAAGCATTTTTTAATGTACTCACTTGCTTCGTGTACCATTTTGGTTGTCCTGCTTCCCACATAACTGTCGCACGTGTGCGTGTTACCTATACACAAAATAACAAGAGTCAAACACATGATCTCACATTTAAAATTCTAGTGTCTTCTATAACTTGCTCGACAAATTTGGAAGATTAAGTTGAGCAACGTACGTACCTTGTATATACATACAGAAAAAAACTACCAACATATTATGAAAAAAGTTTATATATATGATTAAGGGGGAGTTGGTGTAATGATATGAATAACATACCATAGAAAGGAAGAAGGTGAGTGATGATGAAATTTTCGTTGTAGTGGAGGCTGCAGCCCGAAGCAGTGTGATCAGCATAGACAAGTTTTCGTTTTCCAAATGGGGAATTGAACTCAGCGTGGTTACCAACGATTTGCGAGCGCAACCAAGAGAGTTTTTCCTCCACTGATTCATTAAACGGCAGGCCCATCTCTACGAGATTCTTAAACGACTCAGAATGGTTGCAAAAGTCACGAGATGTTTCTGGTATGCTTGTTTTGGATAACACTAGTACTCCGACCTCGTTGTTGGTTTTGTCTCGGCATGGGTCGGTTAATATGGGTTTCTCAGCCAATAAGGGGTGCTCTACCTCCATTAGCCAGAACTGAATGGAATGGCGTATGATGTTGTTTATGTAACGCAGCATATAAGAAAAGGAGCAAGTATAAGGGGTTTATCAAGAGAAGGCAAAAATATATTTTGGGATTTATAAGTTAATAGTTTGAGTGGGATGGATATGTATATTAGGAGCCGGTTGGTTGGACAAACCTGGTGGTGCCTTTTTACTGTGGATGTTATGATTATCCAATTCAGGTAGCTACCTCTCCCTCTAGACAACAGGTACAAAACATTGTATTTGAACTTCTTAAATAATAATAATAATAACATAATCCTTTTCCTCTTTCTGTTGACCACCAGTGCATGGTAATGGTATATTACTTTTTCTTGAACCAGGTCATGGTATTGGTATATTGCCTAACCTCTTTTTTGGAGCAGAAGGCACGGTAGTTTCCCGAGTTTAATTTCATCCTAAACCATCCTTATAATAATATATTTATTGTATGATTGAATTATAGTGTATAATTTATTTATTTTATAATATAACTAGTATCTTAGTTTATATATTATACAAAAATAAATATTTATAAATATATAAATTATTTTATAATTAAAATTTATAATAAATAAATATTCTTAATTATATTTTATATTTACGATAAATAATTTTATTTTTATATAATATTATTTTTACTTGTTAACAATTTTAAATATTAAAACCTAAACTTAAAAATAAAGATAAAAAGAATAAATTGAAAAAAAATTAAAAAACCCTTAAAAATATTTTTGTTAGAAAATTTTCTTATAAAAACATTCTTGTTAAATAATAATTTTATAAATATTTTTATTGAACATAACTATTTCAATTTATACAAAGAATGTAATTATTAACTAACATAGTACATATTTAAATTACATTAAAAATTAAATTAATATTTTTAATGAGATAGTACTTATTTTATTAGTTACATGAAATTAAACTGCTTCTTTAATTGACTTGTAACTATTTCATCTTAATTTCAAATATTAAATATGTATCTACATTACATAAATAAAAAATTGTGCTTATAATAATCTTAACGAGTTCCAACATAATTGCTTGCCACAAGTAGAAGATGCTTGTAAAAAAAATACTTATGGCTTCGTGTTTTAAGTTTTAACTTAAATCAAAACAATTATAAATTATTTGTATTAAGTATAGTATTGACTGGTCTTTTAGAAGTTTTTTTTTTTTAATTATAAGTCAATAAAGTTATTGTATGATGGATTATAACTGAATGATTAGGCAAAACTTGTTAAATGATCTATTTTCTAAAAGTAAAAAATAAATTGTGTATGCTGAGAGGCTGTACCTACCCAATTTACCCACAAATTTAATTCCGCGTTGACAACTGGGCCCACAGAAACTTGAGCTAATGTCGGTTAAAATTTAATTAAATGAATAACTAAGCCTTCACCAATCTTCAATCCTGTTTGCCAGCTTTCTTTAATGATTTGTTTCGTCTGGTTTAAGAAAGAATATAAAAGGAAAGAAAAAGAAAGAAAACAAAAAGTAAAAAAAAAATTCCAATTGATTAGTGATAGAAAATAAGAAAAAAAATAATTATTTTTTCTTCTGATCATGTGAAGAGTAAAATGAAAAAAAAATATATTAAATAATATAAATATCTTTCAATAATAAATGAGATATTATAATTAATCTTTTAATAAAAAATATATTTAGAAATAATAATAATTATTATTATTATTCATTTATTCTTACCTTACACACTTAAACAATAGTAGTATTAATCAATTAAACCACCGAATGTACCCACAGTTGCGCACGTGAAACATGGCGCAGTAATAACATGGACAATTTGGTCTGTCTATTACTTTGAACACAATCCGTCTAATTTTGGGAGGATTGGTTTTTATGCAGGATCACACAACACCATTCTTTTCTCTCCTTTTACGTGTGGAAGGATAATGAATTTAGTTTTTTTTTCATCTTTTTTATTTTCTTCCTTCTACTTTCTCCTGAAACAAATATAACCTAGTAGTTGACAACATTGCATGCCTTGGTACCAGCGAAATAAATGTGAATGTGTATATTTTAATAATGTTAAAATAAAATTTTAGTCACTTGTTTAAATATTTTGTATTAGTTTAATTTCTTAATTTTTTTAAAAAAAATATTTTATTCCTATAAATATCTTTATTAAATTATTTTTTCATCAATTATTACACTAATTTAATTAATAACTTAAATGATTATAAAAAATTATCATATTACTTAAAATTAATGTAATTTTTTATCATTTATCTCAAATAACTTGATAATTGATTCAATTTGACTCGAGTTTACTTAAGTAAAGTATATTTAAATTAAAATTAAAATCTAACGAACCAAATCAATTTAACTCTACTTGCTTCATCCAATTCAGTTTGTATTTAGATATGATCAACTCGAACCGATGTTCCGCTACTAGAAAATTTAAAATTTGTTACAAAATAATTTTGTGGCTAATTTTAAAATTAATAGTTATTTTGTAGCTAATTTCTAGTAAAAATAATTACCTACAAAATTACTACAATATTGAATGGTAGCATGAAATAAGTAGCAAATTAACTAGAAAAATAATCTTAGTTAATTTGTAGTAAATTTTTTAAAATTTGTAGTTATTTCCTAGCTAATTTGTAGTAATAAGAAGTATAAATGAATATAACTTCAATTTAACTAGAAAAAATAATTTTCTAGTTAATTAATAGTTAATTAGTTAAGATTTAGCTACTAATTTAAATGGTAGCTAAAATTAGTAGCAAAATCAAAAAATTCTTGTAGTGTTCACCTCTGAACTGTGGCATTATAATAATAAAACCCAAAAATAATAAAGAAATGACAACAATATTACTATAAAAAACATGAAATTATGGTTGTTTCTAATAACACATTATTATATATTTTTACTAAAATATATAATAAATATTTTCGTTAAAAAAATTGTACAAATTAAAATATTAAAACGTTGAAAGAATAATTATTATATAAGAATATCTTGATTGGATTGTTCAAATAATATTTATTAGTAATTTACACATAAAGATGAAATATTAAACATTATTTATTTATTAAATGTAATATTAAATTTTAGAAAAGATTAATTGCATTTTTAATCACCTTACTATGGTTAATGTATAATTTTTGGCCCTCAATATGTTTATTCAAATTTAATATATTAACTTCTTTATTATTACAATCAAGTCCTTTAATTTCTTTAATTATTACAATCGAAGATTTTCACTAGTTTTATTCTACTTTTATTCTCAAAACTCGCAAATCAAACCATTATAAGTTATATATAGAGAGAAAATAAATTTTAAAACAAACTTACATATAAACTAAAATAATATAAGACATGTGTGAGCATAAAACCATTTGAATATACATCAATGTTTATAATTATTTGTATATTTTAAAATCTTTATATACATATTTATTATAAAATATTTTTGTGAAAATTGAAAAATAATTGAGAAATAAACTAAAAATATTGCTAAAATATATTTGGGATATTTCAACTAAATTTTAGTTTCAGTTTTATCTCTTACATTTAAAAAAAAATCACTTTATTATCTTAAAGTATATATGTTAGACTAAAATGGTTCTTCTATTTTCTTTTTTCTGGTGTTAATGTTGTTTGAGATGGTAAGTGTTCATTTAAGTGATAATTTTTAAAGTTTAGTATGTATTAAATTGTTGTACATGACGAACTTAGTTTAAGAGAAATATATTAAAATACTAAAGTGAAAATTATTAAATTTAAGAGATTATATATATATATTAAAATTATATTTTAATTTAAAACATATAAAAAAAGTGTAAATTATCAACTTAACGCTAAGGACATGGATTATTACACTATATAATTTTATAATTTGATGGTTTTGGACATTAAGAAACACAAAAGTTATAATAACATTTAATTTATTAATTTTCTTGGTAAGTTGATTTTAGATGTTGGCAACTACTTTGATGAAAATAATTGTGTATTTTTCAACGGTATGTATTGTCAAATATTAAATCTCAAATATAAACATCAATATATATATCACTGCATGTTAGTTTACATTAATTAATAATTATGAAAGTTTTAACTTATTAATGTAATGATATATATATATATATATATATATATATATATATATATATATATATATATATATATATATATATATATATATATATATATATGTATATATATTTATACTAATAATTTCTAACTAATAACACAAACAATAAGAAATATTTGCTTTGAATTTTTTTTTCTCTCTTTTCAATTATATGTTTATTCTCGGTTACCTATCTATTTATCTATTTATACTAGAAGATATTCAATCATAAATATTTGTTTTCAAATTTTTCTTTCTCCCCCTTTAATTGTATGTATATTCTCCATTGTGTATTTATTTATTTATATTAGAGCATATTCAATCAGAATTTGCTTTCAATTATTTTTTCTCTCTCTTTAATTATATGTATATTCTCAATTAGCTATCTATTTACCTATTTATACTAAAGTATATTCAATCAGAAGTATTTGCTTTCAATTATTTTTTCTCTCTCTTTAATTGTATGTATATTTTCTATTGTAAATTTTATAATACATCATATTTAATTTAACAAGAGCTACTTATATTATATGAGTTGCTTAATAATAAATAATATTTTGGTATATTACGTGTAATTTTGAATTATCTAAAATTAAAAATAATTACTTATGAGTTACTTAATATTTGTGTATGAGAGAATATGAAATATTGAAAAGACAAAATATATTTATAAGTTAAGTATCTTGTTGAATATTGTAGAGTAATTATACATTATATTAATTAAAATTTGTAATAATTTTTTTTTGCTTGATAAATAAATATTTATGCTTAAATAAAATTTTAATTCTTATAAAATAAAAAAAAATTATTTTTATCAAAAGAATTATTTGGTTTTTATCCTTAAAAAACAAGAAATTATTTTTTTTTCCTATTGTCATGTATCACTCAGTAAATACTTATATATTTAATAGAAAGGTTAAGTGATCAGTATTGCACTACAACGTCAACTAATGAAACTATTAAATTTTTTTTTCAAATTTCTAAAATGAATGTTATTTATTTATCTTAAAATAAATCTTAAAAAGAAAAAAAATGATGATTTTATATTTTAAAATAATAAAAATCAAACAATTTTTTATATAAGAACCTAAAATCAAAATTCACTCATTTTATAGAGATTAAAAATAGTAATTTCAAATTTTAGATGATAGAAAACAAGAAAAATTTATCAAGACCAAAATTAAAACTTGTTTATTTTATAATGATTAAAAATATATTTAAGTCAAATATTTGTTAACATATAAAATATATTTTAAATTTATCATAATTTTTTTTCTTGCAGTGATACTATATTATTTTTAGCTATTGATAATTTTTAAATATTAATTTAATTTAAAACTAAATATATTAAAAATAATATATTGAAATATATACAAAATTAAAAAAAAATCTTAAAAACCTTTTGATTGAAGAAGGATGAATAACAATTAAAAATACTCTCCGTGAATAATAGTTATAGTTTTAATGATAAGAAACAAATAATTAGTGAATAAGATAAGATTTACTGTGGTAAAGATTTGATTTGTTATAGTATGCAGAACTAAAGACAACTGTTATATCAAATTATGTTTTGATAGTTTATTAAAAGGATTTATCGGAAGCCCATTAGAAAGACGGTGTGTAATTGTATAGCAGTATCTGAAAAGATATCTTGGGACGTTGTAAAGTGCTCATAGTATCATTATGAATATACAAGATATATAAACCAAAAAATAAGGTTTGGTATAATTAAACTCTAAAATAGAGGATAGTGGGATTTACATATTCATGGAGCATGCTTTCTGAAGGGAACTTGGGGAGAAGACTAGCAATAAATTTGGCCATATCTAAGTATGATTTCCTTAACATACTAACTTGTTTAACTCCAGCTTTGAATGCTTTCAAATCACTGTTTGTATCCTCTTGAGTTTTTTTAGAGTAGCAATTCTTTTCCTTGATCAGAGCCTCAAGTTTCTCTGTCTTTATTCTCCAACTGCCGTTTCTCAAATTGAAGCTATAGAGGGGAAGGAACCTTTGGCCAAAGTTTGCCACAAACTCTATCGCTGTTAAAATGAACTCAAATTCCTCCTCCTCCATATAATAAGGAAAACTGACTCTAGTCCATCCAGGTTTTACTCCAACATAACCCTGTTCAAGAATAAACAATCTTAATGTAACCACTTTAAGATGAAAAGTGAAGTAACATGTTTAAATATAAGTATAGTCATTATTCGAACTCTTAACAAAATTCATAAGAACTAAAATTAATTAAAAAAGTTATAAAAATTAAAATTAAAATATTTTGACAGAGAAATTAAAAATATAGGATATTGAGAGAATATACCTCTCGGATTGCTGATCGAATAGCAAGAGATTGAGAATTGTTGATATTGAGCAATTGGTGGCCATAAGGTCCAGCACAAGCACAGCCACCACGGGCTTGAATGCCAAAGAGGTCACTTAGCAGTGTTGCAACAAAAGGACCATGAAGTACCTTACCTTTTTGGCTCCCAGTCTCTTCCCATAAATTAAGTTCTCTTTGTATGTCTTGTTTATGAATATCATGTAGCCACTTAATGCCCCAACCGGGTGATGAAGAATTATTGGTGGTAGAATAAATGATAAATGATAATATAGGTTGTCGCTTGGTGCTCAAGTTTCCGAGAATCTCAATATTTGGGTTGGACGTGAGTCTCTTGAGTGCTTTGTTAATGTAAAGTTGTTCGCGTTTGTGAATGTGTTTGTAGGTGATGTACTCTTTCACCCAAAATGCCAATGCTGCTCTCACTGTCTGGATTATAGGTGGTGTGCCCGCGTTTTCCCTTTCCTCTATCTTCTCCAAGTACACTGTATCCTGTATTTAATACCCCCATCAACTTTCAACTTTCACAACAACTTTACATCAACAAAACAATTTATCTTGAGAAAATGTTTTTTATTTTTACTTTTAATTATAAAATTACCATTTTATTTTTAATTTGTTTCTTGTTTTCTAAGACTTTTTGTATGTTTGTATATTAAACAAAGAAAACAAAAACAAATATTTTATTGTTTTCTGTATAAATATTTACAAACGTGAAAAGATTAAAATAATGTTACAGTTTTATAACTAAAAGTAATCTCAAAATAAATAGACTTTTAATTATGTCACAAGAACATTTTGAGGAAATAAGTTGTATTTTGAATAATTTTCTGTATAAAAAAGAGAAAAATAGTAAAAAACAAAGTGTGAAATTAGATTATTAATATAATGGAGAGAGAAAAAATAAAATTTTGGAAAAGTATTAGTATGAATGATATAACTTTTTCAAAGATGTTTGGATTATATATTTAGATGAATTAAATTCTAACCCAACAAATTATTAAATTTGAATAATAATATTCATATGAACAATTTTTATAATATTTTACAATTCGTTTTTCTCCCCATAATAAGAATTGTTGTAATATATATATAAGAACGAATTTATCCAATAATTTTTATGTATAAAAGTTTAAAATTATTAGGATATGAAAAATTGTTATATGAAAATTATTTTTAGTTAAATTGAAAATTTAGTCCTGACATTATTTTTCATTTTAGTTCCTATATAAAAATATTTATAAACTGAAAATTCAACATTTTGATTTCTATAGTTGAAATGTAGAAATGTCAACTCAATAAATATTTGTTTGGTTGCGTGGGAAGACCAAATTTATAATATGACTTTTATTTTCTTTATAATAAATAAAACAAGTTTCTAATTTGAAACGGTGGATTTACCTTTTCGCTGAATCCATTGACGTAATTGACAATTCCACCTCCACATGTTGATGGCGGCGAAGATCTTAACCGGTAGAGGGCGTTGTTGATGAGGAGCAGCCCAGGAGAGCCAGGACCACCAAGAAACTTATGTGGACTCAGGAACACAGAATCATACCCTTCACTCTGCCCCGACCTCATGTCAATCTCCACGTATGGACCGCTAAATTAATAAACATATTATAAAACCACTACCATAAAGTTTAATTTAATTAAATCTTATAGGGACAACACATGCATGCCCACAATTATTCTATCATACTAGTACCTACCTGGCAGCGAAATCAAAGCATGCAAAAGCTTTGTACCGATGAAGAAGCTGAGCAATTGCTCGTGTATCGGAGTAGATTCCCGTGACATTGCTACAAGCTGAGAAAGATCCCAACATGGGTCGATTGGTTTCTTTGTAAATCTCAAGTTGTAGCTTTAAAGCGTCCATGTCAAGCAACCCTTTGTGATCAAGACCAATTTCTACCACCTCAGCCAAGCTTTGCCTCCAAGAAAGGAGGTTGGAATGGTGCTCATGAGGTCCAACAAAAACCACCCATCTTTCTTCCTTGCCAAGGCTCTTCAAAACCCTTTCCCTCAAAATAGAGGGCACAGCTATTCCCATCACTTCTTGCAGCCTCTTGATGGCCGCAGTTGTGCCCGACCCACATAATATTAGTGCATCGTCTTCTCCACCACCTAAGCATTTTTTAATGTACTCACTTGCTTCCTCAACCATTTTTGTTGTCTTGCTTCCCACGTAACTGTCGCACGTGTGCGTGTTACCTGTATATATATATATATATTCAAAAATTAACACAGCTTCGGATAGATGTTCATATTTAAACATAACTATAATTAGCTAGAGAAACTTCAAATTTTTTTGTGACGTTGATGTATATCCAAGTCAAACAATAAAATGAACTCAATCCCCCTCCCCAAAGTCCAAACATCTTATCTGCATTTCTAGACACACCTGTCTATGGAATATTTGAGAAACATATCTGTCCAGAGTTTTCAAGTAAGAATGAATAAATAAATAAATCAAAAAAGCAACGACCTCAATTGAGTTAAGTATAGTTTTTCTTGTTATCTCCTTATCGAAAGAGATACACAATTAATACCCCCTTTCTCTTCCGGTTGTTTTAACATATCTTTTGCTATAATTGGCGTTCAAATTAATACCACAAAGGAATAAATGCGTATAAAATCGTGAGCTAGTAAATCCTCTCATTAAAATTTTGCAGCGTCATGCCTCATTCTTTATAGATATTTATAAATTTCAATAGGGTACACTATTAAACGAATATTAATACACAGAATTTCGTTAACTATTTTCGATGTGATGGTACACAAAATTTGATAACATCGACTTGTACTTGTGTAAAGGTGTCAAGGGTCTAACAATTTTAATTGGGTTTTTCTGAGCTAAAATTAGTTGCAAGTTAATTTATTAGCCTAAACTTATCCCCCCATATAATGGACCTCGTACAAAATTATTAATTTACTATAATATTATAGTATTATCGTACTCATACCCTTATATTAACATATTATGCATTAATATTATTATACTTGTAATTTAACAAAGTTTTTCACAAAAACTTTGGACCCTTAAAACTTTTTTGTTTGGTACTAATTAACATGAATATTTAGCTAAATATAAAAATACCAAATAAATAAAGTTATAAAATATAACAATATATAAAAATATAGAAAATGTTTGGTGTACATAATTTTATACTTATTTTATTCCTATAGGTACTTCTATAAATAACTATTTCTTATCTATTATTTTATTTTTTATCTCTAACTATTTCACAAATTATCCATTAAATTTTATTATTTTTTAAAATTTTAAAAATACAGAGGCACGAATTGGAAGTGCCTTTTTTCTCCTCCAGTAATAATAAATAAAAAAAAAGGTTAATAGAATAATTCAACTCATCATGTACCTAATGAACCGTTAAATTTGTATATAGGTTCAACTGAGTTAAATCAACTTAAAATTTAATTAAAATTTGTAGATCTTATCTCAAATTATATTAGTCACTTAGCTATATTTGTATAAACTTTTTTAGGAAAAAATAAAAATAAAAAAATTAAAATTTTGACAGTAGACCTAAATTTTTAAAGAATTTAATGAGAGAAAAATTAAAAATGCAAAAATAAATTTTAAATTAAGAAAAAAATATAATTTAGTTTTTCATTTTCTTCAAAAAGTGATTAAGAAAAAGTTGATCGAAACGTGTTTGAGCTGATGTACTACTCCTAGGAAATTTGATGATGAGAAGATACATATAGATGTGATGAGGTGCATGAAGCAAATACCGTAGAAAGGAAGAAGATGATTGGCGATGAAGTTTTCGTTGTAGTGGAGGCTGCGCCCTGAAGCCGTGTGATCAGCATAGACAAGTTTTCGTGTTCCAAAAGGAGACTCGAACTCTGCATCGTTACCTATGATTTGGGATCGCAACCACCGCACCTTATTTTCCACGCATTCATTACACGGCACGCCCATCTCTACCACCTTCTCAAACGACGACTCTGAGTTCTTGCAAATATCATGACACTTTGTTTCTTCTATGCTTGATTTTGATTTCTCTGCTTTAATAATATTGTCACGTCGTTTAAATCTACCAATGCAATATGCAAGAAGAGGAGCACCTTGGATCCTCTCCAGCTGCATTTCCTCCGCCCAAGATTAATTCCAAATCAATTAATGCTTTCAGAGAATGGCTCAAACACTTGTTGCCATATTTATATATATTGTCAAAAGAGTATATACTTTTTCGGTAACGTATAATAATAATAATAATAATGTATTATCCTCGTTTATTCTGACATTATTATTTTAATTCTTATCTTATCATTCATTATTGTTTTGTTTGGTTGAAGAAAAAAAATAAAGAAAAGAAAAAAGGAAAGAAATAGAAAACGAAATAATTTTTAAAGTCATTTGATAAAAAAAAGTATATTTTTAATTAAATATATAATTTTTTATTTACAGTTTATTATTTAAATATTAAATGATGAATTTTGCTTATTATTTGCATTTTGTATTCCGTGTAGCATTTTTGTTCCATTTAAGCGGATCGTGTTATGCCGGATTTTTGGTTTCTTTCTTTAACAGTCAATTAAAAAAAAATGTGCCATTTCCTTTGCCAATTCCTTTCTGCTCCCTTTCTTACGTACCAAACTAAGTGTATATATAATATATTTCTTTCTTTCTTACCTTCTCCTTATCCATTTTCTCCTCAATAAATAAATATAACACTCATAAATATGGGTGTCAAAAATATCTTTCTGGCTACCCAGAAAATAATATGTTGTAATAATAAATTAATTAGAAGATGACGCCCATGCAGATGCAGGTAGTCGACGATCAAATTAATGACATGTAAGGCATGAATTAATTGGAGCTAGGCTATGCTCTAGGTCACTAGATGTGGAAGAGGAATTACTTAGAAATTATAATCATTTGCTTGTCTTCGTTTGGCCCTGTAGATCTATTTATATCGATTATTGAATAACGGATTCAGAAGAAAGAATCGTGTAACGAAAACCCTAGTGAATTAATATTATTTGATGAAGCTGTTCCATGATTAATAGAATCCACGTGATCAACTTAAGTCGATTTTTTCATCGTGACTCGTGCTTGTATAACTTAGATACTATCCATAACTGCAGTCAGAATCCATATTTTTCAACAGTTATTTCTTTTCTTTTAAAAAGGCAAAAACAACTATTATTAATATTCTTCAATAACTATTTCTGACAAATGGCAACAGCTACCAAGTCGGCAACTACTTTTCAATTAATACACACGAATATATATATATATATATATATATATATATATATATTAGTCATTAATCATTTGTAAATTTTATATAACTAATTTTATTAATTTTAGTTGATGATACATCTTTTATAATTTGTCACCTATCGTTAAATTAATCAAATTAATATAAAAATTGAGAAGTAATTAATTTAATTTAATAGAAACATTTTAATAGATAAAGTAGTTTTTTAAAATTTAAAAGACCAACAAAAAATTAAAATTAGAATAAAAGAAAAAAATTATATTTTAACCTAATAACATTGAGTGACTGCACAGCGAGATGATAAGATTTCACTATTAAAAAATGTTAGCCTAACATTATTTACTTTTTCACGATTAATGATAATACACTTTAGATACTTAATGCTAATTTATGTCGACATAACTATTAGTAAGATACTCGTACTTAATCAAATCTAAAATACAATTGAAAATCAATAAAAAAAACTGAAAAAACTAAAATTTGTTGGATTGTTTTTTTTTTGTCATTTTTATGCTCAATCAATTAAATTAAATTAAATTTCATAAGATTAAAAATTCAACCAATCCAAATTGATATGACCTTTTTTTAAGTATATATAGGTTATTATTTGTTTTATAGGTAAGTTTTATTTGTTGTGTTATATCGGTTGTGTTTCATAAATATTTTTATTATATATTTTTAATGTACGTAACCAACGGAAAATTACGTATATTTTGTTATTTTTAGTTTTTATTTTGAATATATATAATTTTCTTATTTCTTTAAAAAACTATGTTATAGAATAATTTATTAATTAATATTTTTTTATTTATTATGTTATTTATTTTAAAATAAATTATTTGTATAATTAGTCTTTATATTTTACTTATTTTAAGAGAAATTAATATTTAAGTTAAAGACTTCAAAAATATATAGATAAAAATTGAATCATCTAATTCAATTTAAATTATATTTTATTATATTAAATTTTAAAAAATATTAAATTAATATAAAATTACTTTTTAGTTCAAAATTGTCGTGCAAACATCCTTTGGCTGCTAATAAAGGTGTTTATGATTAAGTCCTATTTGACGCAAAATTGCTCATTTCAATTTATCCGATTAAAAGTTAAAAATCTAGAAAACCGTGTGATCGAGCGAGAACCATCAGATATATTTGATTATCTCTTCGACGGAACCGTTTCCGCTGGGCTCATTGCTATTAAATTGATACATTAATCGCTTTTCGGGATTGCTATTCACGTAACTGGATTTTAATTGCTAATACGCTTCTGTGCAGATTTTGATTTGTAAATTATAATTTCTGGAATTGAAAAAACATATTTACTTTATTATAATATGTGAATTTTAATTACTCATAAAACTATTTTTTGTATTAATTTAAATATTAGTTAGATTCTATAGTTTTTATATATAAAATAAGTTTTACAACTTAAGTAAGTAAAAAAAAAATAAAAATAGTGTTCAAAAATTGAAAACGATCATTATTTCATAAAAATAAAATTAACGTTAAAAATCAAAATAAATATTTTAAAAATAAATATTTTAAAAATAAAATATAAAAATAATTTTCACAATAAAATATATTTTATCCTTTAACTTCGATGATTTTTATATCTTCTTATGACTGTTTTTCCTGTATTAATTTTCTTGTATTGCAGGCAAAACAATAATGCCATCTAGCAGTAGCACTAACGTCAACGTCTTGCATTCAACAAGGATAAATTTGTTTTGATCATCCCAACTAAAACTGTGAACAATAATGGCTTGTAGGGTATCTTCAAAGATCCCATGGATTTTATGAGATACTGACAGCAATATAAATATTCATTTAAATACTGGTGATGCTAAAATATAAACGTGTTAAATTGTTTTTGAATTTTAACTTATTAAATATTTAGTTAAGTTTATTTTTTATAAATAAACTAAGTATAATCGCACCAAAAAAAAAAAACTAAGTATAACTTTAACCTTAAGCTAGATTATATAAATTAATGATTTCACTCAAATTTTATAAATTTGATATTAAAAGTTAAGATGTGATAAAGTTATTCTAAATAATAAAATTATTATTTTAATAATTTTTATATATTGAATTTTATTAATTTAATCATTAAATTAATTTTTGACTGAATAAAACAAATCTACAATTTTTTTATATAAAATTTTAAAACTATTTGATATGTTAGTGAAATTTTTTAACAATTTTTAATATATCTTTAAAAAACTATAAATATTCAGTTTATTTAATTGAAATTTAACGCGTCGTTGAGTTAATAAAAAAATTTATTTAAAGAAATTATTTAATCTAAATTTATTCTTGTATTTTTTATATATTTGATTTTCTTTTTTTTTCTTACTTTTATCTTGTTCTCTAATATTAATTAAATATTTAATTATCAAAATTTAAAAATACTTTAAGAATATATGGAATAAATAAAATACTAATTAAACTATAACAAACTAAACAAATCAAGTTTAAATTTTATATTTTTAATTAGTCAAATTCAAACTTCAAATTTGAGTCATTAAATAAACGTGTCAAAAAATTATCACTACATCATTTATATCTTCAAATTTTTTATTTTATTTTCTTTCTTACTTTTATCTTATTTTCATGAAAGTATTTAATTAGTAAACTTTAAATGTATTTTGTATACAATGACGGTGGTAACAGTATTTGAACCGTATGCTACATGAATCCCGCCGCGAGATCGACTATAGCGAGTACTCTAAAATATATTTAATAAATAAAAATCAATTAAACTACAATAAATAAATAAAAATATTTATTTTCAACGTGTATAACTTTTAGTAACATTTAAATAATATTATAAAATATAAAAATAATATTGATTAGATTTTGTAGTATTTTAATAAAAATTATATTTAAGTTGTATTACAAAATATTATTAGTAATATTTTATATTTAATAATTATTATAAAAATATAAAATATTAAAAAAATTATTGATAATATTTTTATAATAAATATTACTAAAGTAATAAATATAATAGTTCATATTCATTTTCACTTACAAACCAATAAAAATGTGGTTCAACTATTTCTGAAACCCTAATGCGCTTTGTGTTTTTGTACTGCAAAAGTTAAGTGTTTATTTTAATAAAATAAAAAACTATTTATTTTAATAAAAATAAATAAATATTTATTTGTAAATAATTATTTATTTGTAAATAATTATTATGTTTTGTTTTGTTTTATTTTATTTCATCTTATAAATAAAATAAATATTTTTAAATTTGTCCATGATTTATACAATTAACATTAAGATTGTCATTTTCAAATAAATGTATCAAAATACAATCATATTAAATTTTCATCTCTCAAATTAAATTCTAAAATAAATATTATCGCAAAACTAGTATTTCTATATATACCTAAATTTGTCTCTATTGAATAATAAAAAAACAAAAAGAAAATGAAAATAGAAAGAAAAGAGAAAATTGGTAAGGATTGTTGAAGAAACTTCTCTCGCTTACTATCCATTCCAACTATGCACCTGCACGTTTCTCGAGTTATCTCGAGTGAACAACAACAATTGATAGTTGCCTACTATTCCATTACTTTTCAGAAAAAAAATAACCTTTATTCCTGACATCCCGCAAGTAATCGAGACAGCAAAAGGAACTTTCGACTAGGATGACCAAAGGGGTGACGCGAGAGGTCACCTCCGCATTCAATGAAGGTGTTGTCGCATTTATTAAAAGGAACCTGTGGGGCACCACTACATTAATGGAACTTTGTGAGGAGTCACCACATTAATAATAAAAGATCTCCTTGAAGGTGAAACTAGCCTATAAAAAGGGATAGTAGTGACAAAGAAAAAAGTCGATTTTTGGAAGGAGAAGGAGGAGAGCATGAGAGAAAAGACAGTAGGAATGCGAGAGAAAAAAGGTGAAGTTGGTTCTTTCTACGACGATGATGACATACTTGGAAACTAGGTGAAATTCTAAAACATTCTTTTGGTTTGAGTATACTATCCACAACACCTTGCCTTAACCAAACACTTTACTAGGCACTTAACCAAACACTCAATAAAAAACTTAACAAAAGGGCCATCAGTATCCCTAACCAGCTATCTGACATCGAATCAGTATCGTCCCTAGCTGGCACCCCATCCCGAATCAGTCAACACTTAGTTAGCATATCCTGGACTATCCGACACATAGTTGGTATCTCAGTCGATATCTAGTTAGCATTTCCTTGTAGTTGACTAGGTGTCAGCATTTCCACTTAGTCCATAACTTTAGTTAAAATTACGTAAACTTTGACTTTTTTATTGCACTATAAGATATGTATGAGTAAAAGACGACTTTGTCAAGTTCAACAATCCAAAAAAAAACATATCATTTCCCCCTCCTTAGTCAACCTTACTTTGTTTTTTATTGAAAGTCAAATACTATAGTTTGGAAGTCATAACCAGTTTCATGCATATTTAGTTAGAATAACCGCCTTAGAGTGAACGTTGTAAGGTAGTACTAATACCTTTTCTATTCGTATTTGACTCTTGTATTCTAAATCTATTTCTAAGATATCAGTTATATCATTTCCAAGTTTTTTTTGATATTTTTTTTTAAAACGTCGATGACAATTCTATAAATTTTTTTTTTTCAAATGACTGTTTTTTTTTTGATTCACCGGATGGCGACCTAGATTGTGACATTTTCTTGATAGTTTTAAAAAAATTATCTAAATTTGATGTCGATTCTATAAATTTTTTAGTAAATTTTGGCTATTTCTAATTGCAACACTTTTCAAGGATGTAATGATAGTTTATCTTTTCCAATTTGCCATAAACAAATAAAATTGAATAAAAAACAAAGGAGAGAACCATGAGAATCGTTAAAGTAGAAGGTGAAATAGTGATTGATAAGACATTAGAGTAACGATCAACAACAACGTAAAAAATCCAATAAAAAATATAATAGATAATGCTGATGACAACGAGGGTTTTGTAGGAGGATCAAATAGCAAAACATTGTTGAAAATGAACTTGATTTGAATGGGATGGGAGACCCACAATTGAACTAGGAATAACAATTTAAAGTTCTTAGTGCATAAGGAATAACTTGAACCAACGCAATTCATTGTATGGGTATCATACTAATTTTATAACTAAAGAAAAAATGCTTGGAAGTACTGTATGTGCAAATGGACTATATGAATGCTCAGGAGTGGTGGATTAAGCAATTCAAACCTTTCAAACATTCTTTTCAGAAAAAACTTTAAAAAATAATTCATCTTTTTTTTAATGTCGAATGGTTGATTCAATTAGGAATTAACAAAATATCACAAATTATGATTTGTTTTCGTACTAACTCAAATAATCATAACAAATTAGTATCGTGTGTGATAGATATACTATTTTCAAACACTTCTTTGTGTGGTGGAAAAGTTAGAACTACATAACGAACAATTTTTTTTTTGTTCTTTTTGTAAACCTAGAAACTCAGAAAAGAAAGGAAGAGAATGACGTGTAAGAGAAACTTATGGAAAATATTATGAAATATAAATATTTATAAAGAAAATTAAGAATTCCAAAACTTATTAAGTGATAAAGTAAGAACATATCTTGACCAAATATAAAATATTAGGTCAACAAAATCATGTAAAAAATATATATTTTAATAATCACTAAATTAATCTTCTAAATTTAATTGAATAAAATATTAACCTTTTAAAGATCTCATTTGCCCCTGATTCTAGATTTCTTGAAGTTACAGATTCCTCACTTGAGGTGCTATTAAGGATTAACTTGGGTAGAGCTATAAATTAACAATTTCTAAATGAAACGAAGCATAAATGATATTGTTGGATTAGAGACTAGCTTTCAGAATCAACTTTTTTCTGTGAAACGCCTTTCATCACATACTAACTTTATGAATAAATAAATAAATCATATACTAACTTTTTTTTTTCTTTTGACTTATTTATAGTGTTACGGGAAGTTGAGCTGAAGAAATTATCAAAATTTATTAGCCATGGAGTACCTTTTTTCCAGAAATCAATAAAACCTTTAATGCATAAAGGACAGAACTTGCGTTGTATCATCAGCATGAATGCATGGACTTTAAATTATTTACTTTGGGTGTAAGAAAATAGTTCACACGTAGTATAATAGTCAATGTATAAAAAAATTCATAGGTTCTCCTTTGAATTCCATTGTGTCGGTAAAAAAACAAAAAGTCTTAATACCTTTTTAATATCTATAAACTAATAATTTTTTTTTATTTTTATAAAACTTAAAATTGTTTTTTAGTTTCCATCATCATTTCACGTTAGTTAATTGTTTCTATATCCAACAAAAGATCATATAACAATCAATTAATTAATTAATGTAGGTATAGTATTATGTTAATAATTAATATATTTAATTTTTTTATATTTATAAATAAATTTGATTTATATATCTTAAAATAAATATTAGAGACTAAAAATAATAATTTAAATTTTAAAAGGATGTAAGTATTTTTTTTACAAAAATCATTATAAAAATTTATCCATTTTACAAAAATTAAAATTAATTATTGAAAATTTTGTAGAAATAAAAAAAAAGTTTTTACAAAGAGGAACTAAAAAAATATTGAATTCAAAACAAAGCCGGATTTTACATACGAGTATTTTTTTTGGTGTTGATACGAGTATGTAATTCTTCGTTGAGTGGGTTATAATCTTGAAATTTTTACGTAGAAACCAATAAAAAATCTTGTCAAATAAACTATCTTACCTGTAATGAGATGATTACTACATGTGAAAATCTTATACCCAATTGGAGATTGAACTTGAAATAAAGTGAAAATCTTCTGACAAAAAAATAGACCAAGTTCAAAGTTTTGTAGCCTTTTTAGTGGGCAAAATCTAGAAGGACCCAATAATTGATGGTTGAAGCTTATTGGTGAATGCATTGTTAAAAAACAGGAACATTTTAGAACCCGATAGACATGGGATTGAGTCTAGATACTTGTTGGTTGTGACCCGTGACTTTGGGCTCTGGATGTTTGCTACAAGACAAGCAATGCCTTATGAGTAGCTTGGTGCCTTCCAATGAAGGCCAGCATAATCGGTAAATACAACAAGAAACAACATATTTTACAACTTATGCTATGCTAGCCCCGCACAGAAAACACATACACCATTGCTTATAGTTAACCAACAATTATGTACCATGGTAGTTGTGGCACAAGATATTCCTAGTTTATCGGTTAGTGTTACATGTCACGAGTCCTACATAATATTGCGGGAATTTGTCCTCTCATTTCAACCCCAAAATTCAGATATATTATAACTTTTTGAAACGCAAGATAAACCGAACGTAAACGCACATCCGAAGAGGAATTGCATAACTCTGCTTCTTGGCTTTATTTCCTCGATTTTCTTTCCAATTTTAACACTATGCGATGGAAAGTAGAGAAGTATATTTATTTTAAATAATTATATTATTTAGGAATTTTATTTTATTTTCTTTTTGTCATTTACAAGTGCAAAATATTTAACTAATTTTTATAGAAGAATTTGATTATCACTTTTAAAATATTTTTTAATAACGTTTTTTTTTTATATTTACAAAGTTCGAATTTAAAATCTTATTTAAAAATTTGAAGCTAGTATTATCCGAAATCAATATAAGTTGATAAAAAAAACCTTATATTTTGGTTAGAAGGTTACCGAGCATAAAACTTACATAAATTTAGTGTTTTTGGTTTTGTTCGTGGAAGTTATTTCAATTGTCTACGTTTATTTTTAATATTTATCGTGCAATATCTATATCGAATTAAAACTCCGAAACATAAGATTTGCATCTAAGTTGTGTCTTGTTATAAATAGGTTTAGGTGGTTGATGATGATTCATTGTTGGGTTCTTTTCCTAGACTAATGGCTTGTAAGATGTCCTATCTATTTCTCCTCATGGTAGCACAGCTTCAGCCACACGCATTTGTGAAAGGAGATGAAGCTTTGATAAAGAAAATGTGCAGGAACAACAAGTACTACGATCTATGCTTCTCCTCCCTGAAATCCAACCGAAGCAGCCACAACGCAGACCCAAAGGGTTTGGCTGTGATCATGGTTGGGATTGGAATGGCCAATGCCAGCTCCACCGCTTCTTATTTGTGCTCTCAGTTGCTTGGCACTGCCAACGACACCACCTTGAAGAAAGTGCTCAAGGAGTGTGCAGACAAGTATACCTATGCCAGTGATTCCCTCCAAGCTTCTGCAAATGATTTGGCTAATGACGCATATGACTATGCTTCCCTGCACATCACTGCAGCCTCTGATTACCCCAATGTTTGTCACAACTTGTTCAAACGCTACCCTGCTTTGGTTTACCCCCCTGAGCTGGCTCGCAGAGAGGATGGTTTGAAGCGTTTATGCGATGTTGCTTTGGGGATTCTTGACAATCTTAATTGGATCTGGTAGGTAGTTTGCATTTTGCACATATGCCAAATGAATGTGAACCACTTATTTGGTGTCCATTTTTCTTCTTTAATAAGTTCTATATACTATATACTTTTTCTTTTTTCTAAAGGCTCTTGGACTCGGTTTTGCCTTATATCTGCGTCTCAATGTTTGCAATAGCTGCGTATATATGTAAGTGCCTGTTAATTTATATGTTAATCTAGCATTGCTCCACTTATTTTCGCTGAAGCTACAACTAGTCTTAGGTAATGAATTATCGACTCAGCAAACAACTGGCTGGAAAATCAACCAAACCAAACTAGTTATGCCAGAACACCAGAAGTGTCTTAAAAGGCACTAGTTAAAAAAATATCTTTTAAGTAAATGTAAAAATTTAATTAATTAATAATCAAATCCTAACTTGTTGGCTATTTAACTTAATTTTGAATGTTTTTTTTTTCAAGAAGATCTTATATATTAATAATCAGCTAAAAAGTGTCAATTGTGAATTTTTATGCAAAAAGATACTGTTCAATGTTATACTTTTGTGGGAGGATTAATGAGTTCACATGTTGATGAAAAGTAATTTAAAGCTTCAATCATTATGTATCATGATTTTATTTTTTATTTTTAATGAAAGTTGCTGATATGTATTGATTTGAAGACTTGTCGTTATTGAAATGAAATAATCTTTAAAACTTTGATTCAAAGATATAATCATGACCCTTTTCATTTTTTCTTCCTCTTTTTGATTGAAATTAAGGGGACGTGCTACTAGAGTAGCCCACTTCATTCCTAATTCTGTTTTCCCTTGGTAAATATTTCATTCTTAGTTTACTCGAGCTTCGGTAATATTTGAACCGAGAAGCGTTTTAAACAATTAATATATATTTTTTTGGAGATCTATTGTTTTTACTTCAAGGTTTATAATATACGAGTTTTTGAAATCGAATTTAAATAATCTTTTTAAAGAAAAAATGAAGTAGTCCAAAGTAATAATGTAAGGAGAGATGAGTAAAAACAATCTCTTTAGTTCATTTTTTCAAGAAGAAGAATTCAGATATAAAAGTTAAAAAATTTATGTTGCAGTACTATGGTGAAATGGCAAAGAAATTTAATGAATATGTACAACTCGTCTCTCAACTGATTAAGGATATAATGGGGGTAAGCAATTTAATATATCATGCAATGATGTTTTCTTTTTATAATTTTAAATACTTTAATATAAAATTTTGTTTAATTTAAAAAATACTCATTGATTACGAATATACTTACAACTATGAAAATCCGATCGTGTTTTTTTTTTGTAATTGAATTTATTTTTATAATTGAACTTTGTAATAAATAAATATCTTTAAATATATAAATTATATTTTGAATTTACAATAAATAATTTAAATTGTGATATAAAAATATTTTACCTATTAACAATTTTTTTATAAATATTGAATTTAATTTAAAATTAAAAATATATGGTAGATTAAAATAGATAATTAATTAAAAATATCAAATCTAAAATAAAATAAAATAAGAGTAATTTAAAATAATTGAAAAGAAATGTTTTAGTTAATTACAAAAGTAGTATGTAAAATCCAACTCTAAAAAAGATATGAGATAAAACATTGTTAATATTTAATTGAGAGAGTAAGATGAATTTCACTCTTTAATTTGTGTATTATGATTTATAATATAAAAATAAAATTTATAAACTAATTTTTAAATAATAGAAGTGGAGGAAGAAGATGAAATAATGCAAACAAGAATATCAATAACAAAAAAATAAAAATAGAAGAGCAAAACTAAACTACTTAAAGATATTTTTATTTTTAAAATTGAAAAATATATTGCTTTTTAAAACAATTTTAAAAAAAGATATTATATTCATACATTCGACATTTTTTATAGCTCAGTTTTCACGTCATAACATTTTTTTTTAAGATTATCCTTATTAAATGAGATTTTTTATTTTTAAAAACAGAACACAGTTTATAAACTTGCGTATATTTTTTTGGAACACATGGTTTGGTAATTTGGATGGTAGAATGTGTTGAGTTGTGAGGCAAAAAAGGGGGTGATTGTGTTAAGTGAAGCAAAAAGATGGAAGAAGAACAAATGAAGAGTGGTGGGCCCATATTGCATTTCCCGCCAAGTGAAAAGAGTGGGCGCGAAAATCCATTTCCCAGTGCATGTTTGGCTTCTTCTTCTACACTCTAAACCTAAAACTCCGAAACGGAAGAGAATGAAGGGTGGGACGGTTCAGATTAGCTGGCATGAGAGCAAACCCGTCTTAACCCTCGATTTCCACCCTCTTTCCGCCACTCTCGCCACCGCCGGCGCCGATTTCGACATCAAGGTCCCTCTCTCTCCCTCTCCCGCTTCGCATTAGGGTAAATCATTCGCTTCATTTCATTCTTCTTCTCATTTTGCAGTTTTGGTCAATAAATCCCGCCGGATCACAGAAGAAGCTTCCCGTAATTTCATATCTTAGTAACCTCTCTTACCATAGTTCTGCAGTAAATGTTATTCGCTTCTCTTCTTCCGGCAAGTCCAATTCTCTTCTTCTCTTTCTCCTTCTACGAGTACGATACATCAATTTTGATTGGATCGAGATCAACGTTTTCTAATTGTCACGGAAATGGAACTGATTAATCCCTTTTGCTACTGTTTATGAGATTTTAATTATTTCGCCTCACTTATTGTGCTGCAAGAAACGGTGTGATGCTTTCTGATAGTAACAACTTTTTTTTTTTTTTTTTTGCAGGATTTGCTAGCCTCTGGTGCCGATGGTACGACCTTCATGTGTTTAACGATTATTAGCTTGAATTAATATAATTATGCAATGTTTCGTCTAAATCGGATTTTGTTTTGTTTTCAGGAGGGGAACTAATAATATGGAAGCTGCATTCTAGTGATACTGGTCAGACATGGAAGGTTCTCAAGATGTTACGGTAAGGCCTTTGCTTTGATTTGTCAATTGTCATTGAGCACTTGCACTATAATTTAAAAGTTGAACATCGTAAAAAAAAAAAAAAGACTGTATAGCAGATTTTGCCATATTTTGGCTGCTTGATATCCATTCTATTAGTTAAAGTGTATTTCACAAGTTCTATAGTTTTCATAGTTTATTGGGAAAAGGAATGCCGAATTTTTGCTTACCTCTTTTAATTTAAAATAATAATGTTATTTGATTTATTTCTGGAAAAGTATGTGCAAGGAAAGAATGAATTTTATTAAATTAGAATTACAGACTATGTCTACAACCATTCATAAAGACCAATCGCATTATTTTTGTTAATATTCATCTTAACATTCATGTTTTACTGCATTCGTTTCTGGCTTATAGAGGGTATTTTTGTGCTTTAGATCTCATCACAAGGACATTCTGGACCTGCAGTGGTCTACCGATGCCACGTATATCATATCTGGATCAGTTGATAATTGTTGCATTATATGGGATGTTAACAAAGGTAAGAAAGGCTACACATGACTGTCCTCAATACACTTGAAACCGTGGCACTTGACAGTTGATAACTGTAATTGTAATGGCAATTGATGTGCGTGGTTTATGTTTCTTATAGTAATTCATCCTCGTGTGTCAGGTACTAACATTCAGACGTTGGATGCCCATGCACACTATGTTCAGGGGGTTGCATGGGATCCTCTAGGGAAATATGTTACTTCTCTTAGTTCTGACAGGACTTGCCGAATTTACATGAATAAGCCTCATAAATCAAAGGGCATTGAGAAAATCAATTATGTTTGCCAGCAAGTCATTTCCAAGGCAGATCAGCCATTATTAAAGGATTCAAAGGTTAGCATATGAAGGTCCACATTTGTCTTTATTTACATCATTGATGGGTTGTTGCATACTTAAACATCAGGCTTAATTTTCTTAATGCAGGAGACTAAATTTCATCTCTTCCATGATGAGACGTTGCCATCTTTCTTCAGAAGATTAGCATGGTCTCCTGATGGTTCATTTCTACTTGTGCCTGCAGGTCTTTGCTTTGAGTAGAAGTAGATCTCGATTCAATTAATCTTACCTTTTGCACTAGTTCCGTGGACGAGCTTTTGTAATTGTATACAGAGATTCTTTTAGAATCAGACCAGTGCTTGAATTTTTCATAGTTTATCTTTTATTTTACAAGGAAGTGGATAAGTCTCTAGTCAAAGCTGATTGAATTGTTGATTTATGTATTGATTGTTGCATTCTGATGTCTGGACAGTTTTTAATTTCCCCCCATGTTTTGCACCTTATAATTTATTTGCAATTTATGGGTTGAATCATATCTATTGGTTTCTTCCTTTCAAAACCTGAATTCCTGCATAACATTTACTATATGCTATGTTTCTTGTTGATAAGTTTGTCTCACTTTACCTATTTCAGGCTCTTACAAAATTAATACTGCATCTGAATCTGTGAATGCGGCTTACATATTTTCTAGAAAAGATCTTTCTAGGTAAAATTTCCAGCTATTTTATCTTTTTAAGTGCTGAAGACTTTATGCAAACCCAAAACATACTTCTAATCTTTTGCTTTCTAGATGAGTATATAAATTTCAATGCTTCAAACTATACAATTTTCTGCCTTTTATGTTCAATTATTCATGTTAAGTTAACGAATCAAGTTACAAAAGTATGTTTGTAATGTGTGTTACTTTACTATTTGAAATTATGTACAGGCCTGCTATACAGCTTCCCTGTGCAAGCAAAGCTGTTGTAGCTGTCCGGTTCTGCCCCGTATTTTTTAAACTTCGGGCAACGAACTCAGGTAAAAATTTGTGTACTTCGTATACTTGTATTTATGAACAATTATTATATATAAATGGTGCAAGATTGTATTGTTACAAATGAATTGCTTGATTTGCATGGGATTCAGCTTATATCTGAGACTTGCACTGCAAATTAGTTTTGCTTAAAATTCTTCCTGTCTTAGAGAATTTATTGCTTAACAGATGCTTAATGCTGATTTTGTTTAGTGCAGCTGAGTTATTTAAGCTCCCATATCGCATCATATTTGCCGTGGCCACTTTGAATTCATTGTACATTTATGACACTGAGAGCACCTCTCCGATAGCTATATTAGCTGGTCTTCACTATGCCGCAATAACAGATATTACCTGGTAATTTTTATAGTTGCTAGCAATTCCTTTTTAAGTTTGAGAATTAAGATGAATTTTCAGGGAAAGGGTTAACTATAACTGGATATTTGTTCACAAGGTCATCTGATGCTCATTATTTGGCATTGTCGTCACAAGATGGTTTCTGCTCTTTGGTGGAATTTGAAAATGACGAACTTGGATCACCTTACTCTTCAACAGGTAAGCAGCTTTTCTTTTTCTGCTGCCATAGTCACCACTTTGAGGTTTTTAATTTCCCTATTGCATATTTTTCTAGAAGGAAAGGTCTCAAACAAGGATAGTAAGAGCAGTGTGCAGATAGCCAATGACACTGTCACTGTACCAACTGGAAATGTTAGTGCAGTTCTAGCAGAGAGCAAGAAAATGGAATCAGAAGAGAAGGCTAATGACATGGTCATTGAAGTATCTGGGAATATTGGTGCTGTTATAACAGAAAGCGGGAAAATTGTAACACAAGAGAAGGCTGACATGATCAAGTCAACTGGGGATTTAGCAGATTTTAGGAAAAATGAAGCAGAAGAGAAAGCTGTTGACATGGTCATTGAAACAACTGGAAGTATTGGTACTGCTGAATTAGATAGTAGAAAAGTCGAACCAGAAGATAAGGCAGAGAAACAACTATGGAATTCGGGTACTGTAAATTTTGGAGCACAAGACAAGACAGAGAAACAAACAGCTAATCCAGTTTCAGATTGTAAACAAACGGAAGCAAAGGAGAAGACAGAGAAACTGCAATCAAGTTTAGACGGTATAAAATCAGGGCCAGAAGAAAAGGCGGGGCAACAATTGTCCAGTTCGAAGAGTACAGCCATATCAAATAAGCCAGCCAAGAAGCGTATTACTCCTATCGCCATTGATCCATGATTTTTCAATTCCTGAGAAATTCCATCCATTCCCGCCCGCCTGTATACATATTTTTGTGCGCCATTATTTTTGAAGTCATATTTGCCCCTCTCTTCTCTGATTTTCTCATTGTTTTCATTGACATTCTGTACTATAGATTCTAATATAATATTTAATGAAAACAATCTTCATTTTGGAGACTTACCTGTGGACCTGTTATTCTACTTCTCGTATCCTACCCCATGTTCTATGATAAAATAAGAGTGTAGAGTGACAGATGAAATTAGTAGCTAACACAAGTTAAAAGAGAAAGACCATTACCAAAGCTTGGTAAGATAGCACAAGGTGTCTTTTGTTCATACCGATTACATGTATTTATAGATTGGGTGTCAGGTTTAAGAATTTTTTTTCCTAATTTACTACGCTAACTGCATCATTGTGTCAGCTTATTTTAAAAGATATATATATATACATATATATACATATTATATATATATATTTTGTTGCTTAATTTGATAGGTACACTATAACTGTGCATGGTCATGTTAGCTTAGTTTTAAAAGAAATACTTATTTTTCTTCTTCCAAAGTTGAGCTTAAAATGTTTCCCCCTTAAGCTATAAGGATTATTTTATCAAAATAGTTAATCCTTTCAGCTGTGTGATGTATATCATGTCATACGTTACATTTTTAAAATTACACTATTTTTATCGTGGAGTCAGTGTTCATCGAGATAAAACAGTAAATGAAAATTGGCTAAAACAGATATTACATTGGCACACATTCTAACCAGTTAAATAGTACTTGGCAAAATTGAAGAGTTGAATATACATCAATCATCGTGTTAAAAGCACTCGAATAATCGTTTTGATTGAACAAAGATTCTTGAATGATTGTTCTCACTTAGTCTTTTCTCATTATCTTACGACCAGTTTTTCACCGGAAAGGCAGTTTAGGGAACGCAAGAATTTTTTCCTTTTTTGGAAAAAAAGCCTCGGATCATGTTTTCTGCCTGTTCGTGGGGATGATAATCAAATACAAACATGCCTTTAAGCAAAGGATGATTGTGTTCCATGTGCGAAACAAACCGAATATCCCATCGATATGTAGATTCAACAACTGGTTTTTGTCAACTTCTGAAATGTGCACATCCGTTTTTATGGACTGTACCTGGACTTCTTCACCATGTGTATCTCATATCTGTAACGTTTTCTGTTTTATTTTTGTTAATTTTGAATACATGTCAAGTTATCCACGGATTACACTTGAGTGGATCGATCTCCACCCTCTATCTGTGGTTGTTCTTAATGCACTGTATTGTGCATAATACAGATGCAGATATGAACACCAAGTATCTGAATAGGGGTGATCCCACGATTCTATCTTTCACAAGGCCAAAAGAAAAATGGCATCCAAGTGAAGTAAAAATTTAAACACAATTTCATTTAAATAGAGCAATGTGACATAATTAACACAGGGCAATCTGAAAAATGAAATTGATTGGTTCGTACTATCCTTCTCTTCCTCTTCTGCTATGCAGAACAACAGTATTGTCATGATCAAAACCAAAAAATCATGACAGGCATCCCAGAGAATACCTTTTCTGAGATACAAAGAATTGGCAAATTAAAAAATTACTTTCTGTTTCATTTGTTTTTGACAAGTTGGTATGTGTATTTGGGGCTTACTTTTACAAAATCTGGTGCAGTTTTGATGGAAGAGGTCAAAATTGCAGAATGAGATGCCTCCAGATTTATGGTGTTAGAATCCGATCCATACTTCTTAGCAGGCATCTGAATCTTTTGAGGTAGGCTTGCAATTACCAATAATGTTAGTCTCTTTAATCTGCACCCAGAAACAAAATACGTGAAATGTAATTCTTCTAAAAATGATGAAGCATTAGAAGGTAAGAAAAAAAGTATTCTCTCTCTCTCTCATGTGGAACAAGGGCTAAGGGTTCTACTTGAGCTTATGACTGAAGTCATAATAAGTTACAGTGGGAAGTAGAAACATGTAAAGTATCCAACCTAAAAGAAAAGTTATAACTAAATTCATCTGACTTGAGAAAATGAAAAAAAATAAAAATTCCTTTTACTGCACAGTATATACGAGAATAACAATATAGCTACTCTACCATGCATAGGTCAACCTGAGAACAGAAAGCTACTGAAATAAAGTGGCATAAATCACCATACGTTAACACAAAAGACTAGAATATCGAATAAAATGTCAAATAGAAAGGTCCTATAATTTAAAAGATTTATTATTTAGTTGCGGATTGATCTACAAATAGAAATGCAATGGCAAATAGTTATTTTGTGGCTGCACAAAGTTACATCTAAGCGCAAATAGGTCTTACAATTACACAGCTTTCGTGATTAGGAAAATACATACCCTGACCCCCCTCCATTTATTTCTCTACATATCGACCATAAAAGTAGTGTTGTTTGAGCAATATATGAGAGGATTAATTATCATTCAATTTAAATAAAAAGTAGCTAACATAAAACATAAAGTTATTTACAATCCAAAAAAATTATTAAATAAGAATATAGTCATTTCCATCATGATAAAAGTGTAACTAGATCAAGTAAGAGGTAAATGTTTTACATTTCTTTGATGTAAACTGATTTTATTATTATTAGAAATATAGTTAGTTAGATACGAGTGTTTAATATGTAATCACTTTGGACTTACCTTTCATATAATCAATACAGTTTTGCATTTAGTTTTCTACCTTCTCCAATTCTCTCTTCCCTCTTAGGCTTGAACCACGTTTTCTAACATGGTACAAGATCACACCACCCACAATGGGAGATATTTTCAGCTGCACCTTCATTATTTATTTATTTTTTTCATTTTCGTTTTGATTTCTTTTCGATTTCTTTTCCCAGAAAAATCTTTCTGCTGCTTACATTTATATTATTTCTTCATTTTTTTTTGCTTTCCCAAGAAAAATCAAATAACTGTTCATCTTCTCTTACCATTTTTTTCCCTTTCCTGATTTTGCATCAACTGTCTCGTCATGTTTCATTTCTGCCTCTCTTTGTTTAAGTTCATTTTCTTTCCTAAGAAAATCTAATGATGGAATCGAATACCGTCATTTTGTTGTACCAAGGGGTTATTTTCTTTTGCGAGCATTGAAACAAGGCTCCACTGTTTTCACTCTATGGGGTTTTTGCTTTCGCTATCATATATCAGCATAGGAGGAGAGGATTTGCATTCGTTTGTGTTGTGTCGTTGCGCATAGTGAAGAAGATGGGGAAACAGATTGTGCCAGTGAAGTGGGTGATCGATGCACTCTTCCCTTTCCCGTAAAAGACAATGATGGATCTTTGGAAGGATTTGCTAACAAAGATTCACAAGGTTTCGGAGAACTGGATCAACGCCACTCTCTTTTGAATATTTGAACAATTGTTTGGTTGCTGAGTTTTTTTGGTTGTGGTTTCTACTTTGCTCACAAGGTGTTTGAGATTATTTCTCTTAGAAGACAAATTTGGATTGTTATGGTTATTAGAGGTTCTTGGATGTAAGCTTCTATCTATGGTGGTTAAGCATTAATGTGAACTTCTACCATCAATGGTTAAACATTAAGATATTTTGCTTCTGTTTAAGTGGTTAAGCATTTTTGGCTTCTACTCTTGATAACTATATAAAGACCTCATGTAGTCACTTTGTACTTACCTCATAATAAATACAGTTTAGCATTCAGTTTTATACCTTCTCCAATTCTGTCTTCCCTCGTAGACCTTAACCATAACCATGTTTTCTAACAATTATCAATTTAGATAAAAGGTAGATGAGGAAATATATGTCCAATTACGAACTCAGAGGGAGTGACTTGCCACCAATAGAAGTGAAGGGAAGTTTGTGCATTTTAGCCAATCATGAATATGCTTAATCATACCATAGGATCCCAGGCAAAAGTGAAATAGAGTATTAGAAGATAACTGAACTTACTGAGTGATTCAATTTGCTGAAAAGGGATTTCAGATTCAGTAAAAAGTTGGGACAGGATAATTTCATTCCACATATCAGGTACTCCAGGAAGACACCAGTGGCTACAATCTTGAATAGATGGATTGTCACTCCAGTTACCAACATGTGCATCACTCCGGAAAGCAGACATAGAGGTAGCATGGAGAACATTTATAGGAACTGTAACATTCTTTACAACCTCTAAAATTGTATCTGAAAACAAGCTTTGGTCCCTTCCATCAGTTTCTACCGTTGGATACTGGGTCACATAGCAAATCCTACGGGTCAGATCACTGCAGCAATCATGAAGGCTGGATAAATAATTGTTCAAGGGAGCAGATTTTAACCAGAAAAGATTGAGTTATACATAAGGCATGGCCAGCAAGTACGATTTCTAAGGTTAGAAATTCCCATGTATGAAAAAAGTTCCTTAAACTGAGCAAAATTGTTAAATGTAAGTTATTTTGAAGGGGGGATTTGAAATACAGAATAATAGAGCATAGTTCTTACTTCTTAGGAAAGGTTTGCCAAGAAAAGGAATATTTTTAAGCAATTATATAAAGATAAACATGCTTAAATAGAGAATCATGTTAACAGTTAAAGTAGCAATACCTCCAATGAGATGGCTCAAAAGTCCTAAAGAAGATGCGTGTTCTATTTTTATCAATCTCTCTCTCTACCCATGATGCCCAAGTTTCAAGTGCTATTCTAAAGGCAGAAGGAATTGACATCCCAAGTTTCAGAGAGCTTCCAACCTGGAAATAGCAGCCCCTGTTGAAAGAAAGAAGAGGACCATTTTACACAGGAACAAAAAGAAAATTCCAAATATGAAAACACAAATTATGCCTAGCATATAGAAATTTAAGAGGCAAATGAATGAATATTTAATGAATAATGAATCTGTTAGGCCTGATGGGGAAAATCAAGGTCAATTTATTAATGAGTCAGATCGAAGGCCTAGAATCTGGAAGGCCTATGCTAGCAGAGACAAAAAGAAAGGGCAAAATGGGAGAGTCTAGAAGGATTAGCTGATTTGGCAAATTAGTTATGCCGATAGTGGTAGTCCAATTTTGGGAGTAGGGTGGAAAAAGGCCAAGCCAAGCTAGGCCTTGTCTACGTCTAGTCTGATCTGCTTTATAATCTTGCGGCCCCAACCTGGCCTGTAAGCCTGTCATAGGCTTGACTTGACTTGACCTTTATAAAAGCCTAGTTTCACTGTTTAGCATGTTTAGAAGTCTATTTCATATTAAGGTTTTAACTAGGCTGATGGACCTACCTTAAACAGGCTAATAGGCTTACAGGCTAATGAGCTTATCACTTAACAAAACAAAAGCCTTATAGGCTAAGGCTATCACACTAGAAATGGTTAAAACTACAAAAGGCTATCGCGTTTTACAGGCATTAAAACTAGCTCAAGTCAAAGACATAATGCTTTAGTAGTTAAAATAATGATATAATATTATATATATTAAATATTAATATTTTATTTAAAATAAAATTATTTATAAACATACCGGTTTAAGGCTAGTAGGCTTTTCTAAAAGTCCATAGCTTGACCTCTTAACTAAAATAGATTTTTTAAAAGTTTGGGCCTGACCTAATGGTTATTAGCAGAGAGTGGAGGAGGAAAGAGGGGATCGTTATTCTCTTGGTATCAGTTTTTTGGCTGTGAAGCTTGGGCAGAGAATCATCCCTGTGGAGCTATAGGCTCTAGCTAGTAAGGAAGAGTAGGCGGGTGAAACCTTTCTGCAATCCCTTTCCTGTTTCTTTGTTGATATTCAATAATACTACTTTATTTCCATCTGTGTGGTTTTTGGTTTCTATTAGAATCTTATGTTCACAACAGTTTTCTTTCTGCTTTTAATTGAGGAAACAAATGGAAGTTAATTTCAACATGTCTACTGATACTTTGAGTTTGAGGATGGAATGTAGACTCCATACCCTGATCAGTTCATTTCACCAAAGCCAAGTTCAGATAATATGTTTCTACTAATACAAACTTTGCTGCTGGTAAGTTAGATTCAATTTATAGAAAATTATGCTTAGAAACAGTAGCCAGGTGCAATTCCCATTCAACAATAAAGCTGACAAAGAGCTTATCCTGACAGTTACAAACAACATTCAAGTGAGGCTATGATGCCTATGCATAAGGAAGCAAATTCCTTTATTCTCAGGAAAGATAGTCACATTGTTGCTCAATGGTGCATAATTTGAACTATAGCATAGTTTTCTGTTCATAAATGAAAGTACTCTCGAATGTAATTTTAACATGTAACAATTGCATAACAAGAGGGCACACGAGCAACTACAATGAATTACATTAACTACAAACATTTAAAATAGATGTCAAGAGGGGATATATGCATATCTACGTTCTTTCTGAAAGTAGAATATGGACATAATGTGGTACATGCCTAAGTCCAACGTGAAACTACCATTGGCTCCCACTCACAGGCCGAGAGTGAGCTCAGGTTCTGTAATAGAACTCTTCCCTCCCTCCCTCTCTCTCTTCAGGGAATGAGATATTTTTCCTTAAAAAATCCAACTTTAATATTTAGATGGTAACAATAATGGGAAAGTAGAAAGAATATCCAATTAAAGGTTGTTTTCAATTCTTCTGATGAATTGCAAGGCTCAGGTGGTTTTGTTAAAGCAGTAAAATATATGCAGCTTTTCAACCAAAGACAATGTTGACCCCACTTTGTTAAATTGATTAAAATTTCTCAAATGGTGCCAGAGTTATTTCTTAAGTTAGAAACAAAAAGAACAATATATAGCTATGTGCCACACAAACAACAAGCAAAAATCGAAATGGGCAAAAGTAAGAAGAGCAAAGTCAAAGTACTAATCATCTAGATTCTCAAGCATTGGCAAGGCAAGAATCATAGTAATAATCTCTGGAGATATATATAATTTAACTGGATAAGGCAGCCTCGGGTCAAGTTTTTTGGTAGCTCATGTATCTTCAATTGATGGTTTTTAACCCGGTAAAAAGGGTAGAGGGAGACCAAGAAAGACATTGGAAGAATATTATTTGAAAAGATCTTACAGTGAATAATATCCCCTAAAATTTGGTTCTTAATCGAGGCCAATGGTGTTGTGTGATCCATGTAGGTGACCTCACCTAGTGGAATAAGGTTGTTGTTATTGTTGTTCTTGCAAGCATCTCCAATTGTATAAACTCCAAAACCATAGTTTTATTATCATATACAGTAACATTCAAGAAGGGCAAAATCATGCTGATGAACCTAACAAGAGAACAATAGTTATTGTGAGCACTTACGTTAACTGTTATGAAAACTTCTTTATTGGGGAACTGTTTTTTTCCCCTTGTAATAAAAGACAAAACTAAGATCAAGTTCTTTCTACACTTCTCAAATCAAATGATGACATGGATTTTTTTTTAATTTTGTAATATATATATTTAATGTTGAGAAGAACATCCACATGTCACATTTGATTTGAGAACCTGATGACAAGGACATAAAGAACTTAATCTAAGTTTTGCCCTAAAACAAAACCACCTAGTGATAAACAGATTACTAAGAGTGAAGGCTGAAGAGCATGGCAATGAATAGCATTAGAATAAGCTGTACTAGATACTCACATAACAACAGTAATGGGCATTGACTTAACATTAAAAATGTGAAAAAGGAGGGGAAGCTTACATATCAAAAAGCTTAGATGGCACCCACCAATGACCAGTATTGAAAATCAGAATATCTGAATTAACCCACTGGTCACTTATATCATCCAACTTGTCCAACAAGAGTGCGGATTTGACCCTTTTAGGTGCATGTCTAGGGACTCGACCCTGCTGGACCAGGAAAACCGAGCGGAAAAACTCAACAGTGAAATTGAAGGCACTGAACCGAACCCCTAAGAACCTGATCCTCTTTGTTATGACATTATGGTTCACCTCATAAACACTCCTCTTATCTTCAACCCCAGCCATGAGCATACAAATGAGAGACTCCCACTGCGTCCTACTCATGGAATCACCAACAAAAACAACCCTTTTGCTTCTCAACATTTCCAAAACGCCACGAACATCAAACCTCGGAATCTCACAACTCCTGGGCTTCCACCTCCAACCAAGATAATCCGTGTCGGTCCTCCCATTCCCTAAGCAATCGAACCCTCGTTCCACAAAAGGACACTCAGTGGCATTGTACAAAGGGTGATCTTGAACCTGAACCCAGCTTCCATCAAAGACATCGCATTCTCTCACGGATCGGTTCGTGGTTTCGGAGAAGAGAACTTGGCCGGTGAAAAAGGCGTGGCTAAGGCTGGGAAGAACGTACATATAACCACCGACGGCGACGAAGAAGGAAATGACGGAGGCAGCGATGATGAGAAGCTGAAACCTCAGAGAGACACATCCGAAGCGGTTGTGATTCAGTCTGGGACTTCCCACGGAGAGAGTCCTTCGATTGAAGGATGCATTTCTGTTGAAGGAAATGGTCCTATTCAGAGCACTCATTGTGACACAACTCAGCCATCACGCTCCGCAACTTGAAAAAAGGCTAATTCACTGACCCAGATCAGAAAGATTCCATTTTGGAGAGAGAGGAAAGAAACCCAGATGCCAAAAATGGATAAACTATGGGGTCGGTACAGGAAAATCAAAGTCCCAGGAACTAAGATACATCATGTTGGGGTTGGGGCAGAACATGTGTCATCACTGCTCTTTTTTTTTTCTTTTTTCTTTTTAACTATAGACTAAATTACTTTTCCATTTTTATAACTTCTATTATTGAGAAATTTTACCAAATATTATCTCATTAGTATTTTTTAGAAATACTATATTCATTTAATTATTTATTTATCCTTACCTTTGTATATTTTACTTTTTGATCTTTATATTTATAAATGGGATGTCTTATTTTATTCATGCACTTGAGATAGACAGAAAGTCAAAAATAATATATATAAATCAAATGAGTTTTAAATCTAATAATAATTATAGTACCGATCATAATAATAATAATGGTTAATTTAATAACGATAGTAATAATATCAATGTTATATGAAATTAAAACTTAATGAGTATATATGAAATAAAATATAATAATAATTTAGTAACTATATAATTTGTTTTTGTAAAAGAAAAGTTTTATTTTTTATTATGAAAATATAAATAAATATTTAAACTTTTATTTACAAATTTACATCCTTAAGATTTTTTTATTTCCCAAATATTTTTATTTTTTCAGTTAAACATAAAAAAGTTATTCCCACGTAATTCTTTTAAAAGTTAAAACATTGTTCCTGCCAAAAATTTTGTAAAAATTTCATTTTTTTATCAAAATTAATTGTACTATTGATATGGATTCAAGGTGTTTCTACGTGTTGCAATGAGTCCACAAGTCAACCAACAAGGTTCAACTACGAGTTAGTTGAAGGATATATTTAGTGAAAAAAAAAATTTTGTATGCGCACAGATCATTCTAAAAGTGCATTACAAATTAATAATCATTAATTAACATAATAAAAAATATAATATATTTTTACTTTATGTTAAATTTGATCGAAATATTCAAAGATATAATACAAGACTTAAAATAGAATAAGTATCATAAAAAAATTAAAAAATATACTCAAAATAATTTATCTTTAAATATAAAATTATAAAAATTTAAAATTAATTAAAAATCTAAAACTATAAATATCCAAAATATATTTTTATCAGTAAAATAAATTAATATTTACAAATAAATATTATATAAACATATTTATATTTATTTATGTCATTTTATATTTACTAGAACTTCAACATACAACTTTATTATAAGTATACTTATAATGTAACAAACTTACTTAATCTACTTTTAGTCATTAATTTTGAATTATCTTTTTAATTTTTAGTTAACTTTTTAATTTTTAAACTAATATTTTAATTAATTTTGTCGAATATAATCTTATTTTTTAATTTATTTTTATTTAACATTTAAAATTTTAGTTAAAAATTAAGAATGTAATTAATATTTTAGATTTTATAAAAAATATCATATAATTTTAATATATATTTTTATTTTTTATAAAAATTATATATTTTAAATTATTTCTTATTTTATATTAAATAGTTAAAGAGAAAATAGAAAAATTAATATTTTATTAGTATTATAAAATGACATTCAAAATAGAATTGTTTTTACTAAAATTAAAATAAAACGGAAGAAATAATTAATGAAACTTTTGCAAACTAATTGTCAGATATTGTATTATTTAAAGTGTTACGTAAAAGAAGAATAAATAAAAGTAGCGACTCCGAGTGGCTTAGGGTTTATTTATTTTATTTCCAAAATTAATTTACTTACCGTGTATACGTTTTCATAAAAAATATATAATTCAAATTATTTCAAATGTACATTTTAATTATTTCTAACTGTTCAAGATTACTTTTACTCACCTTTAAAATAAACTAATAGCTATTTACTTGTTTTCTTGTAAACTAAAATTGTCAACATGAGTTGCCGTGGATGTAAGATATTTTCTTGTTTTATATACCTAACGATGTTTTATATTACCATTTGTCAGTTTAGATGTCGTCAACAGTGCACACTTTCCAACCTACAGGATGCCATCATCGATCTGCTCACCACTATATATATAAAACAATCAATCATCCAACTATGTAATTAGTAAAGAAAAAAGAAACAGAGAAAAATATAGAAGAAAAAAATTAAGAAAATAAGTAATTTTTAGTTTTCTTTAATTTAAGAGAAAAAATATTTTTCTCATTTTCTTTTTCAAAATAATCTTTATAATATAAAATGACACATTCTTTGATAAAAAAAAAGAAGAAATGAGTTGTCCTTTTAGAATAGAAAGGTCAGTAACAAATTTTTTAAAGAAAAAAGTACTTAATCTCCTTAAATTTTACCTCTTTGGTGCATAGGTATTTTAAACATTAATTTCTTTCTAATTGTTCCTTAAACTTAACTCCTTTTCAAATAAATATTTTAAAATTTTATTTTATTTTAATTGATCCTAAAATTTTATATCTTTTTGCACTTATAAACACCTTAATTTCAATTTTAACTTACTTAATCTTTAAAATTTATCCCTTTTGTAACTAGTCTCTTATAAAAATTAAAAAAAGTTGGAGTTAATGAAGAAATCTCACCCATTTATTTATTTTAAATCTAAATCATTTATTATTTTTATTTTTATAAATCATTTTCAAACATTAAAATATAATAAAATTTAGAATTAAAAATAAAAAAAACTTTTTGACTGTTTTTTTTTAATTTACATTTTTATTATATTTTAATATATGAAAAAATGAACTGTAATAAAAGAATTCACATCTAAGATAAATAATTCAACTCTAACTTGATAGAAAAAAAACTATTTGTAAAAGAAAATAAATTTTAAAGATCAATTAAAATGAAATCAAAGTTTAGGGTGTTTATTTACCATTCATGCTGTTTATTTGTAAAAGGATGAAGTTTATGAATCAATCAATATAAAAATAAGGTTTAGGGTGTTTATTTGTAAAAAGGATAAAGTTCAAGAAGGAGACAGAGGACTCTTTTTCTTGTTCTTTTTACTAGTCGAAACTTATTGAAAATTATTAAATTTTGCAGATTTCATTTATTATTTAATAAATTTTACTTATAATTTTATATTTTTTTAATAAATTTTAACTAATAATAAAAAACATTTTAAAAAAAGTATTATCGATCTTCCTATAAGAATTTATCAATTTTCTCTCACACGTAAGATCTCACTTATGGAAGAAAGAAATGAAGGAGTTTCATTGCATTTATTTCCCTTCTGGATTTTTTTATTCCCAACTAATAATGTGAAGATACTTTTCTTTCCTACTTTTTGGTGTAGACTACATATGTTCTTCACCTAGAAAGAATCTTACTCAAAATGGGTATAATTACTTTAGACAATAGTCATATTTTAAATATTTAATGCATCAACACATTTAGAATTCAAATTTAATATTATTGGATAAATTAGAATAATCTTGTGTGAAGTGATATGTATATTTAGTGATATTTTATTTTTCATTGTGAGATATATTACTTGTGTAAAAAAAAATTATAGACATCTTTTATTATTTTTTTTACACAAACCTTCTTTTATTATGTAGTAGAACGTGTGATTAAGGGAAAAAGTTACAAAACTAATGCATTAAAATTAAATTAATTAATCGAACGTCATATTTTTTATTGCATTTTAAACTTTTTTTTAACTCAGCTATCTTTCACGGGAAGCCAAAAATTAATAATTCTAAAATTTATTTAAAGGATTGACATTTTTAATAAATGTTTTTCATACACACATATCCGATTATTAAACCCCTAACCATATAATTAAGGAGTAATATTATTTGTTAACCAGGACATGCTTTGTTAATTTTGCATTTAAATTTATGGCTTATTTTAAAAGTTTCTTTTAATTGCAAACTGAAAATTAAATAACAGGGTTTGAAGTAATTTTCTTAAAAGAAATTGTACCCTCTTAAACCGTGTTTGCCGTTTGGAGGCATACAAATAAGTTAACAATTGTTTCCAACCTTATAATCATGAGCATAACCATGCACATATATCATATAGCATACTTTCATCCTCTTGTGAGAATTGCAACAATCTTGAAATTGAAAATCTTGGATTGAGAGATTCTCTTGCAAATTTCACAAATAGTATTACTTGGTAAACAAAACATTACCTTTGTTATAGCTCCAGGTTGGTTGGGATATAATCCTAATGTTAAAAAGAGAAATAGAATTACTCATTTTGTTCAATAAGAAATTGAAATGCAATTATTGTTGTAAAGTTGGTCATATGGCTTCAAGGTGCTTGATAAAAAAGGAAGATATTAAGTATTAAATTGGATAGCTAAATAAAATTCAAGGACCCAAATAAAATTTGGATACCTAATTGATCATTGTTGTGTTGTGGGTGTGCTTGAAGACTAAGTGTAAGCCATGATATTTGGACAGTGGTTCTTCAAAGCACATGATCAGTTTGCCTCTCCAAGTTCTTACATCTCTCTCCTAGCAAGGATGAGTATTAAGTTATCTAGAATCTTGAATTTTCGTGACAACATTGACATCAAGTTATCTTCTATGAAATTTGGCTTAATTACCCCCTAAGATTAGTGGATTTCGTTGAACAAATCTAGACAACGACAATAAGACGAAGTGGGTGGTGTCAATGTTCGCAATAATCCATTCGAGGGTTTTAATAGCCACCATATATTTTTCAACTTCTACTGGACCAATTCTTGTAGCTATTGTGGTTTCTAATCACTTTAAGGTTTGTTTAATAGGGTTATAGAAATAGAGGAAAGTAGAATGAAATAGTGAAGAGAAAAAGAACAAGAAATAAAGTAAATTTTTTTTTAAGAAAGATATATAAAAAAAAATGTTATAAAATTGTTTGGTTTAGATAAAAAAAGAAAGAAGAAAAATATAATGTTACGTAAAAAGACTAATTTATTTTTTTATTATTATGGACAAAAATATTATATAAAAATATATATATTTGTATGAAAATAAAAAATGAAAATATATTATTATTATTATATAATTGATTATCAAATTATATTTAATCAATTAATATATATATATATATATATATATATATATATATATATTTAACATATATATATTTTAATTATATATATGTAGCACATATATTTTTAATTATATATATAATAATATATATTTTTAAAAAAATATATATATATATACATACATAGACAAAAACGTAGATTTTTTGTTCACAGACACTCCAGAGAAGCACCGTCATATAGTCCAGTGTCGCGTATCCTCTTTCTCGCATTCTCTCTGTCTCATAGCAGATTGGCTCTCGCATATCAGATCCAACCTGCAGCTTTCATCTTTTTTCGCATAACAAATTATATCTAATCAATTAATATATATATATAATCAATTAATATATATATATAATTGATTATATATAATGTATAATGAGTATTTTTGGGTAGTGAGACAAGAGTAATATCCTAACTGTCGCAATTTCACCTTTGTTTCTTCGCTATTTCGTTACATATTGAGTACTACATGTTTCTTCGTATACACATCGTTATTTTTATGCAACCAAACGATTGAACATATTTCTTTTGTCGCTCTCTTTGTTAGTTTTTGCGCTAACAAACAGGGTGTAAAAGTTCTCATTCCAACAATTATGATAGGCAATACATATATACATCACTCTAACAAAACATATTCTAATGTTGTGTGGATAAGAAACCAGCATTATTACTAGAAATAACAAAATGAGAAGAATTCTCGATAAAATATAAGACTCAACTTTAAATTTTGAGTTTAGATTAAATCCCAATCTTTTTACTTCGATCTAGTTATCTAATTTGAGTGTGAAAAAAATCAATTTTCACCTAGATTGATTATTATTTTAGAAACTCAAAATAAGTATGATTTTTGTGCCTTATCTATTATAGCCATAGCATATATATCGGATTATTTTACCTCCTCTATTTATTATAACCATAGTTATTTAATTTGTTTACTTTCAAAATTTAACATGTAATTTTTTATTTTTTCAGTAAAAAACAATCTTATTGTATACTTATTTATTGTAAAATCATAGCCTCAATGAACCCTTAACTATATGAAGTAAGAAAAATGTATATTTCCCTCAAATTATATAGGTAAGTCATAATTTTGAAAAAATCAAATTACATGTAATTATAATAAAAAAATTAAGTTAATACTTAAAAATAAAATAGCGTGTCTCAAAAAAAAATATATATATATATATATATATATATATATATATATATATATATATATATATATATATATATATATATATATATAATAAATATTCATTTGTTAGCACCACTTATCTTTTGTAAATTGTTGTTCTTAATTACGTTACACTATTTTAAAAAGTCCAAAATTTAAATAGCATCACAACCAAATTTTACAACTCACAAGTAAAAAAGATCACTTAATTTATTTTGTTTAGAGAAGGTTGCTAAAAGAGAGCTCAAGAGTATTGACTCCATGCATGTCTTCGTCTCTCTTCCCTTTGGGCTTGCTTCCACTCTTGCTTGTGGACTCTATATGGGCATTAGGGCGTGGCTTTCCTTATATAGAGTTTAGTTTGTGTCGTTCATTTCTTTCGTTTGCACACCAAAAAGGGTGTACTTGTCCATTGCTTTCATGAGGATTGCTACTCATAAACACTAATTCATGGTCAAGGTAGCAAATGCACATTTGTGACTTAGTTACTGGTTAATTAACATCTTAAACTAATTGACTTAGTGCTATGAGAGTGACTTAAAACTTTTGGGCTTTTTTTTTTTTCATTATATAATAAAATATCAAAATTGTGGAAGCGCATCTTTAAGTTATTTCAAATTTTAAACTACTTAAGTCAGTCCAACAGTGATAGTTTGATAATATATATAAAATTTTAGATTTTAAGTTTACTGTTATTATATTTCCTTACTTTATCTTAAAATTATTTAATTTCTATATCGAGTAATGGAACTAGGTTAAAAGTTAGAGGGATAGACGCTCCCCTTCAATGACAAAATTTCCTTAATATATCTGCTCTCTAATTAAATTCTAATCTCCCATTCTTATGTTGATATGCAATATCAGTTTTTAGCTGTACTTTTACATAAAGTTATATTCAGTATATTTATTTTCTTTAAATATTTTATATTGTCTTATGTTGATATGCAATATCAGTTTTTAGTTTTACTTTTACATAGTTATTTTCACTATATTTATTTTCTTTAAATATTTTATATTGTCTGATCAACATCCATACAAAACAATCAATTTTGTCAATTAAAAATGAATGTACAAGGCCTATGCAGGAAGCCAAATCATCTATGATATCAAAATTTTAAAATATTATATTGTTTTCTTCCTTTCTTCCTTTCTTTTCTTAGAGTCTTTTTTTTTTTAAAAAAAAAATATTGTAACATTTTTCATCTTCAAAGACAGTAGAAGTATTTTTAGAAAATAAAATAAATAGAAGCAACCAGCAACTTGTCTTCTTCTTTTAAGTATTTCATTATTCAATTTTTATTTTATTTTTTATATATATTTTATTTATAACAATGGGTAAAAAATATAATTTTATTGTTTTTAATAGCTCATATTAATTTTAATTATTTCATTTTACGTTAATTTCTTTTAATTATATGTTAATTGTTAATAAATTATTTTATTTCCTTATATTAACTATAAAAACACTAACTATTTCATCTGCCATATTTTAACAATTATATATATGTTAATTTCTTTTAATTACGTTAATTTTTTGGTACAGTTTTAGTTATGTTAATTACTTTTCAAATATGTTTTCTCATTTATATGTTAGGTTTTAAATTATTTTTTGGTTTAGTAGTAAAAAATTAATTTTAACTATAAATCAATATTGATTTTTCTCATTGTGTATTAAATTTTTGCCCCATTAACAAATTTTTCTAGTTCCATCATTGTGTATGTCATATATACAATAACTTTCTTGACATCAAATTTGCCTCTCTCTCACTCTACATATACAAAGGCACATTTTTTTTTCTTTCAGAAAGTGATGTCAGGTATTAAAATATAATTTTTGAGTATTTTCAGAATATCGACAGGATCATGAGTCTTTAAATGATGTTATCATGTTATAATAAAGTTGGTTTTTTTTTTTTAAACCTTAAATTCTGTGGATTCATTCAGTGAATAGGGTTAAACGGGAATGCTTTAGCATACTTTACAATATAGTAGTAAGCACATGCATCACCAGGAGGGAAAAGCCACTGACATATGTACCCGCAAGTTAACTAACAGTGCCACTATTTATAACTATTAATGTGTGTGTCTACTCATGTGATTATAATAATCTGATTTTAGTGGCCGCAAAGCAATCAATTACACGCATTCTGTATCAGATTCAGAAGCATATATACGTGTGAACATGACTAGAGATAAAATTCGAAGGCATTGTTGTAAACATTTTTCTTTTATGCTTAGATCAGACCGTGATCACTATAATTAACTTTGTACCTGAAGTTGGGATTGTATAGGTTCCGGACTTTCCGAACTGTGTTCAGATCAAATAGCTTGGTCCCGTGTAGAAGTCTTTAATTGGCAATCGGATTATGAGTTTATAGAGATTTACATAATTAGCTAGTTGTTTTTCCATGATAGAAGTAGACTGTTTATTATGTTATGTATCAAACTTTCCTTTTATTGAGTATCTCTGATACTCATCTTAATTAATATATTATTTTGCCTTGAAAAAAAAAATAATGAGGTGAAATGACAAGTACTAATAACACACTTTAACATTCTTCCTTACATGTTTTCTTCTATTATTTACATTTTATGTAAATTTCAAGAGTTAATTAAGTATAATAAATATTAAATGAAGAATTAATAAACTTTAAATATTTAATGAAAATTACATGAATTTTATTTAATAAAAAATGTCTTCCGAAAAAGAATGTTATTGTATTATTAGCATTTCTTGTATCACTATATATGTATGATAATCGATCATTGAGTCTATAATAAACCTTGCCCTTCATTAATAGCTGTCAACTATATATGTTTTTTGGGGTTTAATTTATGGCCTATGAATATATGTTTACTTATCTGCAGGATGGTGATTATATAGAGTACAATGTCTGCCTATAAGATCTGGAATCCGAGTTTATGACACAGTTCCACTTCACCACGATATTCTTCCTTAGCAATAATTTATTTAGCTCTAATTTGAGATTTAAGAACTGTACAATTTTTTAGAGTACACTCACAAAGATCATATAATTAGTTAAGGCCATAATTTACATACTACTGGTATATATAATAAAGATTATGTAATATGTCATGGCTGGTTGGTATAGTTGGTGTAGTCTTACTCTTTCGCTAGTTCTAATTAATGTTAGATATAAACAATATTCTTAAGAGAAGTGCTAATGAGTAGGGTTAGCCATTTAGAATATACGATCTATTGCATCAAAGTATATTTGTTCACATTTTATTGGATAAAAATTAAATAAAGATATAAAATAAAAAAAAATTGACGGAAATTATGCGTACGGTTTTCGTCGAATTCAAACAATACTTAATTCGTACCATCCAATATTTTCCTATTCTTAAAGTATATGCTTCAGGAAAACAGGATTAATCGATAATTACAAACTTTCTATACACCCTACTCCAGGCTAACCAGATTGGATTGAAATCACATACATCTCTTCTCTTTTTCCATTTAAACAAAAATTAAGGGATCTTTTTTTAAAAGGGGAGTATAATATATTAATGGGACAAGTGATTTCAGTATCATTCTCTTATTCATATATAGTTATAAAAGTTGGCTTGGCAAATTAGTGAATCGATCGATTTGAAGTAGTCGCATGTTAATAATATATAATTTTGCTTATCAGGGTTAAAAATATATAATGTTCTCATTATTTAATTTATTATATACTTAAATATTATAGTATTCAATTAGTTCTATCAGTGGTTCATTATACCGAGGGACTTAGTATCTTAGACTCTTAATGGAATTGAAGATTTGACTAATTTTAATAACACTGGTCTCACCTACCCACCCTTAATTGTCTGCACACTCCTAGTACACACAACCTCACTGAAAATAAATGCAAGATCTTAGGATTACCTACTATCCCATCAGATATATTGATCTTGTAGGGGCTGCATTTGTTCCTAATTTTGGCACATCGATCTTGTGCTAGGAAAATTCATTTGGCTTAAAAAAATTGATCTTGTAGGGGCTGCATTATAAATAAATCCATTTGGCTTACAAAAAAACACATACCATAAGGTATATATGCAAATCCACAGCTTGCATATATGTTCTAAATTCTTATATACTTCTTTCTGATTGCAGGTAATAACCTTGCCATCTATGAGCTCTTTGCAGCCAACAACAATATAATTGAGATCTCCACATCAAAAGCAAACATGAAATCAAAGTGTGTTAATTTGTTTCTTACAAAATAGTAAAAGTAACAATTAAGGATGGTTTTTAACTTTGATTCAAGAAAATTTTGAAGACTATCTAGGGGTTTGTTGAAAATTTGTTTACGAGTATCGAGACATATATAAAGGTAGTGTGAAGTTGGTGTTAATAGATAGTTAAGAGATAGACCAGTATTGTGTTGTACATGGTGAAGGAAGAGTACCATAGATCGCGATGAAGGGGGAGTGGGCTAGAGAACAACATTAATTCTTTTAAGCAGTGATGAATAAGATGCAACATTTCTTTCAATTGAGCAGTCAAATTTCACCTAGGGGTACAATTTTTATCTGAACATATCTTCAATATCTTTAGAAGAAAAATGGTGATACATTTCCTTATTTTCTAATGAATATTAGGTTTTTAGGTTAACTAGGTTTTATATTTTTAAAGTTAGAGAGACTTGGTTTCTCTGTCATTTTTCTTCTAGATAAAATCCTCAAATTTCTACGTTTTACTTCAACTTTCTATAAATTAAATCAATTGTATTGTTTTAAACTTTATTCTACTCAAAATTCACTAATAAAATCATTAAATTTCACCCCCAAAAAAAAATCTTCGTTCATCAAACCCTAATTTCATATCATATAAAACCCTTTAAATTTTATTTAATTTTCACTAAATTTTTACAATTATTTCATAAATCCCAAATATTTGCATAAATCCCAAATATTTGCATAAGAAAATAAGAATTTGAGAGGTTTATGCAAAAAAAAAAAAAATCATGATTTTAAAAACAGAACTTAATTGTGCCAAAATAAAATTAATGATCAAAATTGCACGTAGTTAAAGTTATGGGATAAAAATATAACTAAACCTAAACACTATTTATATAACATTCTAAAAGAAGCATGAGCTAAAAAGGATGGAGACAAGAAATATTATTGTGCTTGAGATAGACGGCTTTTGCTTTCACTGTTTGTTTATCTTAGGGTTATAGCAAATCATTTATAATCCAAACACTAAAAAATTAGTCTGCAATTTTGACAGTCACTCTTTTAATATGTTTCAAATATATTTTAGAGAAGAGTTATATTAGTAAGAAACAGCAAAACTTTTGTATGTAATAAGGTAAATGTTAATTAAGTGTTAAGGAAACAAATAAAGAATTTTGTTATTGAAAATGTATTTATTATGTAAAAAATATTTAATAATTTTTTAGTAATTGAAAGTAATTTAATAGAATGTATTTATATCTTAAGTTAGCAAGACCCTTGCAATAAAAATTATGAGATAACAAGTCTTTTATTAAAATGAATGTGCCAAAAATATTAGTTAAAATTAAAAGAATTATAAATGAAAAGTTAATGGATTGTTCTCTTTAATTGTCATATTCTAAATTTAGTTTTTAAGTACATTTACAAGTATGAGAAATTGATGAAATGATGTGGCTTTAATTTTTATTTAATAAATTTTACTTATTATTTCATGAGTTTTAATAAATTTAAATTAATAATAAAATGTGTATATATATGTTGCTAAATTTTTTCTTACCACTATTTCTAATCGCTCCAACTGAACAATACTGCTTCAGAATTGAAACCATGTATACCACTTGATGGTGACCAAGTGCTAAGTGATTTAATTAAATCTTTACTTACAACAAGCACTTTGATCTTTTCTTTTTTTGACATGTGTTGAGGTCTGATATCAAAATACTTGAGAGATTGTCTCTCCTATAAGACTTCAATCCTTCGCATCTTTGTTTTATAAATTATTGTCCTCAATATATAGAATTCAATTGTAATTAACTGTTGATATTTTTTAAATTATTATCTAATCACATGCTATTAAATCATTTAAGAAAGTTTGTTTTGTAATATATCTAACACCTCTAACATTTTCAGTGATATATAATGTCAAGCAAGTGAAGATTACAGCATAGCTATGCCCCTATGAATGTATATTTTCTATATGACACATGCTCTTCAAGTTCGAAACGATACAATTCACCATGTATATATGTGTTGAAGAAAAAAAAAAGCGTGTCAAGAGACCATCAAGTCTAAATCATATATATATATATATATATATAATTAAAAGAGAGAAGCAATGTTGGAAGGAAAGATGACCCTAAAAATAATTAGTAAGTTTCTTAATAAAAATTAATCTTCAACAAATTTATAAATACTTTCTATCAATATTATGGTGAAAAAATAGAAAAAGAGGGAGGAAAAAAATGTTATATATATGTGTTCATGGATGAATAATATACCTCCCTCGGCACCTTGCTGAGTTAAGGACATATATATGATTTTTGTATATATTATATACCTAACATATTTTTATGTAGTCAGTATTATATATGTATTATATATATTCAAATCCATTTATGCATTTTTTTATTAACAACGCAAATTATTAACTAATTAAACAAAATAAATTAAATATATTCATACAATTTGCTATAGCGTCAATGTGTCATATATTTACAGGAAAGATATTGAGATGCCCCTCTATTCTTATTCGTTAAGAAAGAAGACATAAAATAAAAGCGGATAAAGATGTCTCTATGAGGTAAAAAATAATAAGAAACAAAACATAGGAAGAAGAAGGTTTCTTTTTCAGTGCAAATGAAAACCGTTAGGTTTTGATGAATTAATCCATAACCCACATTTGTTAAGTGTTTGATTTTCGCACAGAAAAGAAAGAGGGGATTAATATAATTAAACAGAAATTTGCTATGGTGTATAAATACATTATAGTTACGAAAAAGTTATAAATAAAAACAATTTTAATATTTTAAAAAGTAAAAAAACATTTAATACTTTATTATTTAAATGCTTAAAATAACTTATAGAGAAAGGTATTCAATGTTTTATCACAGAACAGCCTTACAAAATGGTTAGTAGGAACACGTAAATCTCAATCTAGGCACAAGTAAATATCTGAATAACTAGATGATAATTTCCTTCATATAAATCCAGAATTATTTCAGTTCTTCACACAATCATCTGCAACTAAAACTTTAAACAAATTAAAGGTATCATCACCCCCAACCCCAAAGGGGATTTTCAGCTTTAGGTTATAAATCTGTTTCACCATGAGTTTTCTCTTTGACCCCTTTAGGGATCAGACACAAAAACATGAGTCTAGTTAGTTTCATTGTCACATTATATATTGTGTTGTTGGAGTAGAAATGACTCTCGAGTGCGTGTGTGTATCTGCGGGCACACATGCCAATAAGCATGTATATGTGTAATTATGCAGAGAGAGAGAAAAAGGGCACAGAAAGTAATAGAAGAAATCTATATAGAGAAAGAGGGATATACGACCACAAATCGATATTGTTCATTATTCAATAGTTTCTAACGTCACAGTTGAATTTATTCCCGGAAGAGAGTCGGCCAAACAAACTTTCCGGCCAACACCCAAACTAGCATACACATTATTCTATTATATATATATGGCTGTACGTAACCAAGCCAACCGTTATGATTATTCTACAGAACCTTTAGTCAACAATATCCTAACAAACCTTTCCCCTCACACATGACCCTCCCCTAAAATACTACTCTACCTCCTCCTTCATTCTTTTTCTTTAACTTCCCCCAAACTCAAACAGACATCAACATACACATACACTGATACTAATATAAGCACTCCTCAATTCCATATACATACATACACACTCATATATAAGCAATAAAATTATAACCTAATTAACCAATAACCACTAATTATTCACTGATTACCTCATGATGGTTATAGCTGGAGGAGCCATCACAAGCATGACCATGGCCGTCGAATCCGAGTCCGGCCGGCATGTCCATGGAGGAGGTGGCGGCGGCGGAAACAGCGGTGGAACTGAGTAGCACATTTGGTGCAAAAGACCAGTCACAAGAAGGGGCTAACAACAAGGTGCTAGCATGATGAGTACTAGCAAGGCCAATGCATTGTGGTGATTGTGAAGTTTGAGGAATGGATTGAAGCAACCTGATTTGTCTCTTCAAGAACTTGACATAGCGAATGGCTTCATCAAGCATTGAAGCGGTGTCCATTTTGGTCCCCCCGGGGACGAGTCTCTGGAGGATGCGGATTTTCTCGCTGATCCTCTCTCTCCTGTGGCGTGCAGCCACGCTCTGAGGGTCGTCGCTGATGCGAACGTTTCTTCTCTTTGGTTTTCGGATAGTGGCGGGGTCGATGTCCACGGGTTGCATAGCAGCGATCTTGTACATCATCTCCTTCATGGCTCCTAGCTCTTCTTCTGGCTCTTCATCTTCTTCTATGTTGTGCACGCCTAGTATGTCACTGAGGAACCCTGAGGAGGAGGGTGGTGCTATCATGGATGAGGTTGTTGTGGAGGGTGTTTGATGCATTTGAACAAGGTTAAGGTTGTGGTAGTTGTTGGGCCAAATTCCAGAACCCATAATAGGGTCTTGGACTTGGAGAATAACATTATGGTCATGTTGTTGTTCATTTGTTTCCATCTTTCCAAGATTCCAAGTGCTGTTCACATTTGTGAATGCACTAGTGGTGTTCTGGTTGGCGTCCATATGGATGGGGCTGCTTCAGATCGGTGTGTTGTAGTTTAATTTGGCGATTTTTTAAAGATTAATTGGCTCAAACAGAAAAGGGAAATTAAGGAGAGAGCATCAAGAAAAAATAAACAGGGTTTAATTTTCTCGATCTGATATATATCAGTTGCAATGAAACACCAAACACCACTTATTATAAATATATAATAATTTAAGTACTAGCTAGTATACTACGTATCTCGTCTAGTAAGAGGATGACAGCTGTGAGGTTGAATTGGTGTGGCGAAGAGCGAAATGAAGGAGGTTAATTACCTTACCTTGAAGCTTTTATCGTTTCTAGTTCTCTTAACATGTTTGATGGTTGTAAAGGTGGCTAGACCCTAGAGAGGGCCCTAGGAGAGAAAGAGGGAGGGCAAGTATTAGGAACGGGTTTTTACTGAAAGGGGAGTGACTGCAAAAAGCATGTACATGAATGAATAAAAAGAAAAGGTGGTAAAGCAAATTAAAGAGGATTCAATGCGCTTCTTCGAAATATCAACCATCCATGTATCCAGTATTACGGAAATTTAAAGTAATGTTGTTGCCCTTCTCAGTTCCCATCCCAATACCTACTCTACCTCACTTAATTTGCACGGATTCAACTTCTCTATATCACTTCAATTTTATTTTCATCTTTTAATTAACCTTTATAAACAATTTTAAATTGTCTTCATTTTAATAAAATTAATTTTAGTCTAAATTAAATTTAAAGTGAAGTCATTTTTATTTAAAAACTTTTATCTTAAGAATTAATTTATGTTAAAGTTTTATATAAACTTTATAACCCAAAACAGAAGTTGTATACGAGTTTGTGTTTTTTTTTTTTTACTAGAACTAGGTTTAGAAACATATTCTGATTTAAAAAATATTGGTCAAATGTTTTTTCTCCAAACTACATTTAAGAAGTTCTAATGCAACACCAAACAAGCGAAGTTGTTACAAATTGATCCAGTATTATGTAATGTTTTTAAAATTCCAATTATTTTAACAAGAAATAACAATAGCTTTTAATTTAAATAAATGGTTTTTACATAATATATTAATATATTTATTTTAACATATATATTACAGAATATTTCTTAAATTTAATAATTTTTTACTTATTTTTTTAATATTACAAAAAATGAATATATTTGATCAAAATATGAAGTCAAACATCCAATTATTACTTGAGCCATGATAACATTGATAGGACCTTTCCATAAAATTGACACGACCAAATTATCGTATCAAGTTTAGATTAGGTTAAACTGGTATGAGTGATGGCATGAGTCGTAGTAGAAAGCTAGCGGTGAAAAGAGTTGCACCTACGGAAGAGTAGATGGGTTTCTCTCACCAATTTGATTTTTGGGGCACTGAAATCCTAGGGCTGCTTCTCCTTTATTACCATTTTAATATGCTTCTTCCTCTTGCCCTTTGGTTGGTATATTCCAATCTCCTTCCCTCAATTTCGGGATTGATGAACAGTTTGATGGCGTCCTCAAAGTCACAGCTTACAGCCTTACACATTGAAAAATCTAAGACCAAATTAAATGGTTAATTCTTTTAGGTTACAATATATTCTTTAGTCTTGAATACGGGTAATATACATATACATCCATATATATATATATATATATATATAAGTATTTATTTTAAATGTAAATAAATTTTACTTTATTTTATTTAATACAATTATTTCTAAATATATTTTATTTATTAGAAATTTTATTTTTAATTTTTAATTTTTTATTTTTAATTTTTAATTTTTTATTTTTAATATCAAGTTTTAATAAAAGATAGTTTTAAAAAATTATTATTAAATAAATTAATATAATTAAATTATGTTTAATTATCATAAATCAGATTTTTTTACTCATACATGAAACTGGAATGAGTATTGTCCTTTATAAATACAAAACTAACTAAAGGTTCACTCTTTGGTGTTTCCTTTCTTTTTAATCAAAAATTTTAATAATTACTATCTCTAATTATTTTTATCCCACGTTTGAAAAAAATAATGTTTTACTTTATTTGTTATTTAAAAATTTTAAGATAACATTATTTATTATTTTTGAATTATAATCTTATCAAGAAAAGAGAAAAAATAATAGTGTATAAAATGTTCACATAGTAAATGAGTGTGATAAATGACATACTAGGAAATGGTAAATAATTTAAATGTAAGTGAAAAGATTAATTATTATTATTTTATATCTTATGTGTTATAAAATTAAATGACAAAAAAATAATGGAATAATTTTTTTTTGGTATAATTTTTTTTGGTATAATGTTGGGAGTAATTAATTAAAACAAGATTATGAAAAAGTAAAGCTTAATATATATATATATATATATATATATATATATATATATATATATATATATATATATATATATATATATATATATATATATATATATATATATATATATATAAAGGAGGTACTAAATTACTTAAAGATTTCGTCACCCTTTATTTTTTTTAATTTACCAGTTAAATATAAGTTATTCATTAGAGTTATTATATATTTTGGGTCTTGCTAGTAAAGACACTGATTAATAAGGCAACAAATAATTTTTTTAATAAAAATTATAATTGTATAAAAATAGAAGTGTATTGGTAAAAAGAAAATCATATATTTTTTTAATTCGTTATCCAGTATGCGAAGGTACTTAACATTTTCCATATACTTTTAGTGTTTGCCAGTAATTACGAAAAATAAATTCTAAAAAGAATTATAAGAAATGATGAAAAGAACATTTTCAAATCAACTACCTTAAGTGTAAATATTAGAGTTAAACCGTCATTCTATTTGTTTATTCTCCATCAAAACCTTGTTTTTTCTTTTCAATCGTTGAAGGTATCTTATCCCAATGATTATAGTCAAAGATAGAAAATGGTTTGAAAGAATAAAAAATATATTTTTTATACTTTTCATATTATATTTTGAGCATAAATTGATTTGTAAATTGAAGCTTTATAGAGTCGTCTTTCACCGAAGAAGCGCGTACCTGTGAAAGAAATTAACCCTTTAAGAATTCACATTACAGGTGAAATTCAGTTCCTTTTATTTCAAAATTATTATTATTTAAGGTTAATATACGCAAATTAAGAAGTATTTAATCAATATAAAATATATATTCTTATATCTTAATTAAAATATCTTTATTAATTAATTTTAGTAATTAATAAAACTCCCTTAATTATCAAGATAATGAAGGATAGATCAATAAATTAAAGAGAAAAATGATAGATAAAAAGAGATAATCAGAAAACACATATAAGTATTAAGTAAAAGAATATATATTTAAAGAAATCGACCTGCATCTAAAACAATAATAAATTTGAAATAGAAAGAATAATTATGTGAGTTCAAACTATCTTCTACGTAACGGAAATATAAATAATATATTGTTGCTTTTTCATAGAAAGAAAGAAGTGACACCAATGCGCAACCGTAAAAAAATTGTTGTAATACTTATTCACTGTTTCACGAAAAGAAACCGTAATTCATGAAAAATTTGTGATAACTATTAATTGACACGTATATAGTATGCAACTCTTCCGTGGGATATTTCAGATAGCAATGGTGGAGAAAAAATCGAGTTACTTAAAACCAATTAATTAATAATTCAAGTCTTATAATCCAATATTAATATCATAATTAATAATTTATTTGCATACGAACAAATTAATAACCTAAATCATGAAAAGTATATTACTCCTTCCTTTTGAAAGCGTATAAGTAATCTTCTATTGCTAACTAAATTACTTTATTTGAGGATGAGATGGTTAGGAATGTGATTCTTAATTAGAAAAAAAAATACACAATTGTATTTTGTTATTATTTAATTTTTAGAAATAATTTTTTATGATAAATTATTATGAGTTAACTACCATGATATATAAATTTTTATTTCTTACCTATGAAAGTCACAAAAAAAATTAATCTTATTCACAATGTAACATTCTCAAGAATTTTTTATATCCATAAGATATTGTTATTCTTTTTATATCAAATATAAAAAATTTTATTCTTACATCAAGAATGTTAAAATATTTTTATACCAAGAAACATCACAATGGTTAAAAAAAATCAATATATAGACTTTTTCTTATTAAAAATTGGGGTGAAAACGTATTAATAATATTGAATGTTATATTTTTCAATATAAACTTTCTGTTTTTGATTTTTTAACTATTGCCCTTATAAGAATAATTTACTAAACCGTAATATTTATATATAATAGATTTTGTGGTATCCTTTAAATTTCGAGTTGGTGAAATATTTTAAAAGCATTTCTGGATCTAAATTTAGATACTAAAAAAAATAGACTATTTGACCTCAAAATGCAATGACGCTGATTTCATTTTGTGGAGGGTAAATGTTTATACATGGGGAACCAGATTAAATAAGATATGAAAACTATATGCAAAGTCTAAAGCTTTTCCCAACAATGATTGGTCATATTTAAAATGAATTGTGATTCTTGACAAACTTTTTTTTTATAGTGTTTCAAGTTTGAATCTATCCAAGAAATTAATGATACTTAGAAAAGGTTCTCACTTACTACGTTTAGTTGAAGATTTAGTTTCATATAAATTATTTTTACGCGAGAGTCAGAATAATAAATTTGGGTTCTACAATTTGATGTAAATTATTAATTTTTAAAATTATAAAAAGTTACACGTATAATTTAATAATGTTTAGTATTAATTTATTATTTTTTTAAATTATGAGGTATTTAAATCTTATTTTTCACCAAATTAATCATTTTTAATGAATCAACTTCTTTAAATATAAAATGATATTTTCAATTGTGTCTTCATTTCTAAGTTAGAAATCAATTTCCAAATTTTAGTTAAAAAACATATATAAGTTTCGAATCACTTATAATAGTCACATTCGATGTTAATTTATTCTTTTTATTTTTTATAAAATATTCTCACATTTAATACGTGTATACTAGTAACTCGTCAAAAGTTAAAAGAAAAACTATAATACTATAAATATAATCATGATCAGGAGATGCTTCAAATAGAATTTTGGTGCACTAGTGAGGGAATCTTTACACAAATTATTTGTTAAAATATAATTTCATCCTTTTTATAAAAACCATTTAAAGTTATGTTTCTCTTTTTTATGATAAGATTCCCTCTAAATTATCTATTGTATTAATTTTTTTTATAAAAATATCCTCAAGTAACGGTGCAGTAACAATTAATTGGATAAAAAAAATCCTAACAGTTTTAAGAATAATTTTAAAAAAATATGTTAACATAATTATTAACAAATTTAATATCATTAAGCAAATTTATTATTTTTTGAAGTGATTGAAAGGGTCAATTATTATAAAATCCTATAGTGTACTAATACTATTAGTTTCAACGCTTCAGATTTTTGTTTTAGGGTTGTAAGTACTGGGTTGGAGTACCCAACCAAATGTTTAATTTGGTGCATAGCATTTTTTGGTTCCCTAAAATAGCTAGGAATAATAAATTGGATATGAATTTACGAATTAATTAATTATCCATCTCTTGTTATTTCGTCCAGACTATGTGGATTCAATGTACCATCATTGATATATAGCATACTGATTCAACCTCTTTCTATGTGGCTGAACAATTAAGGCATGTTGATGTATAAGAAGACAATTTCAAAGTTAAATTTAATTTTGACATCACCTGCATGTGTCGTATATAATTATGGATTAATGCTATTGGTCATTAAATATCATTGATGATCAGTATATTTAATGATCGAGAAATTAGCCTACCACCAAATAATTAAGGTCGAGTCGTGTTCTTGAAGCCACCTAATCTTTGAAAAAGGAAGCTGATGCTATATTTCCCAAAAGTGGAAGGATTTCCCTATCAAAGAACATTATCCAACATATGGAAATTTAAAATTTAAAAACCATACACAACCCAGTTCAATATCTAGCATTGACGCACCTAGAATGTTGATGTCATTTAGTTTAATAAAAGAAAACCGTTATGCCGATCAAAGGGAATTTTTTTAACAAAATTATGATTCAAAATTTAGGGTCTCCATATATTAATAAAGTAACCTTGATTGGTCATCAAAATTAAAGACGCTTAAGGCATGAATGAATTGAAGACATTATCTGCTTTGAAATATATAATAGCTAGATCCAAAACTAATGAAGCAATAATGGATTTAATTAAGGTCAGAGATGATGGCGTCTGCAAATAATTCAAGGTTTTGAAGCAGACAAGTTTTTCTGCTTCTGGAGCAGGAAATATAGTTGCATTACACTTTACATCTACATGAATTCAATTCTCAATTATTTCTCATATATATGATGAGTCACAAAGTTCTGAAAATAAAGGAAGTGGGAAGAGAGAGAGTGAAAATAAACTGGAAGAAAATAGAAGCAAGGAAAGTGAAGGAGGAGTTGTGCTGCTATATTTTCTGATGATTCAATTCACGTAGAATATATATATATATAGACACACACAAGTGTAATAAGTCATATATAATGAAATATTAAGAAGATATACAATGAGAACTGAGAAGCAACAAATGATGATACGCCAAACCAAGTTACATCAGCTAGCCACGGGCTGATGATATATGATCAGAGGGTGGGGAACACACTGCTGTGTGTGATCATTTCTTCTTCTGATTTTTTTTTTTTAATAATTTTTCAGGGTTCTCAAGTACAACACACACACCTGCGCATGACTTTCACTGTATATATACATTATAATTCTATGTTGTTCTACCCTTCTTGCGCATGCACAAAGCAATCATTTTGTGATGGCTACGGTTTCCTTCCTCCATCTCACTTAATTGGCTTTGGGTACAAAAACAAATCTATCGCAGGTTTGGCTCCTCCCTGGCTTTTGCTTTTCTTTGTCAGCTACTACTCAGTCTCAACATATATTAGTAATCTAGGATCATAAGCAAAATTTAACACCATCATTATATTATTATTATTGGTATCATTAAGAAAAAATATACTTTATTCATATGCCGTTGTTTAATTTACACTTTCTCAAATTATTCCCATCAATTTTATTTTCACTAAACTCCCAAAATTAAAATTTGAATTTAAAGAAAAATGTTAAATTTCATTAAATTTAATAAATTAACTATAATCTCATACTTATCGATTATAAAATTAATAAACTCATTATGTACAATATTTTATAATTGAATAACAATGAAAAACTTTCCTAACATAACTTATTTTTTAATTAATAAGTTTAATGATTATACTCAAACAATTTTACACTATTTTATTGATTATACTCAAACAATTATGTACAATATTTTATTGATTTTTATAATAATTATATTAAAAATCATACTGAAAAATTAACTATACGGTAAGTTTCTCTTATAATGTTAACTGTAATTATAATTAACATTTTTCAATTTAACGCAAAATATATAGAAAATTAATGACATTATAATAATAGTATAAGGAGGTAAGTTGAGAAAATGTGAAACAAGAAAATAAAGTATAATAATTATTATTATTTATTGGGTGGGTGCACGCAGTAGTTAGCTACGTACATTAATTTTCCTTGTTAAAGAAAATTTTTCTGAAGATTAATGATAAGGTCAGCAAGTCAGAGTCTCGGTGGAAGAATGACGAACAAAAAGTTAGTACTTAGCAAAAACAATATAAGATATATAAACCCTAACTTCCTTTGCAGGTTGGTATACGTAACGTATGAACTCCATATGAAGACAAGGTATTTATATTGTATAATTTGGTTTGAGAGACGAATACAAACTCAATGGACCTTTCTTTTCGAACTATGATTTTGCCCCCCCCCTCCCCTCGTACTGGTCCTCTATTTTTTATTCTCACTATTCCTGTAACTTGACCTGTGAACTAATTACAATTATTTTTTTCTTGGTCCTTAATTAATTTAAATTAATTTTCCTTTCCAATTATTTTGGTTGATTGGAAATTATTGCGCTGTCGATTGCATTCATGGTACCATCCATGTGAATGTACGTGCAGTGTTTGTATGTTGAGATGAAATTTATTGACATACAAGACCATTCATTAATTATCACGTTGACGAGTAAAACAAAAGAAATTTTTACGTAATCTGACAATAGTACATTAAATCAATAAAAACACAACACATGTGTGAGAAAAGAATTAATGTGTAATATGAGTATGTATATATATATATATATATATATATATATTATCACTATGAAAAAATGAGTGTACGTGGGGGGTGGTGGTCATGATCAGGGGATCTTGAATCTTGGAGGGGGGAGGGTGGAGTAATGCCAATTTAATTAGCATTTACGGTCTTACACATACTTTTCGAAAGTTTGTATTGAAACCTGAAAAGTAATAATCAAGGTGGACCTACCATACACGTTAAAACAATTTGATTGATTCCATTGACGCACAATAAGACATTTAGTGATATAGAGCAGAGGTAGAGTTATTTAGATAGACTTTTGGGAGAAAGATCAATATTGAAAGGAAGTCCATGTAAATGTGGTAGTGAAACTGAAAGTTAATATATAAAGATAAGATAAGCACTCTAAAGCTGTGCTATGTTCGGCCAGCTAGCTAGTTGCCGTTGAAATTTCTGTTACCATGGAAGGAAATTTATTGAATAAAAGAGTAAGGAAGTGATCAAAGGGATTTCTCGAAATATATTGAAGGAAGGGAACTTAGTTGAATGCAGTCAGGGATTTAATGTAAGAGCATAAAAAGGGAGGGGAAATGCCCTTACACAAGGATACTCACTTTTAAGAATAGTTATGTATATATGGAAGAACATACATCTTTACGAGGAGGATTGGGTCAGATCTGACACCACCCCATGCATTCACTTTCCCACCACCATACTAAAGAGAGTTAAAGGGTGTCATAGAATTCAACTCCTCCTCTTCAAAATGGCCTCCTCAGAGTCCGGACTATAGTGACTTGCTTAGAGTGAGGAATTTCACATTTCCATTTAAGGAAAAAGGGATGGAAAAGTGTTGTCATCCTTGTTTGGTTTAAGAATGGCCTTTCGATAGCTCTTCTTTCGAGTTCTATCCTAACCAATTTTTCGGATTGAGATTCCCCTATTCTCGTTTGGTTGAAATGCTAATTTTTCAAGGAGGAAACACACAGAGCCGTACGGAACATCTCATTCATTGATTAATTAACAAGTCATTACTGATAGTGAAATTTGTGCCTCCTTGTCAATATTCATCTTTAATTTCTTCATACATGCTCTACTGTCCATTATTCACATGACAATCTATACTAAACGATATGCATGCAATCAAGTCGTACCAATAAAACATCTTCTATATATCCACTCACAATGCCATAAATTATCAGAATAGTTAATTGTATAATCAACATTATATAAATATATATATATATAAATTAACATTATACCCTAGTTACATAAAAACTATTTAATTTGCTTGATGGTTGATTGTGTTGTTCTACTAGAGGTCTCTCAAATATAATCGCAAAGTTTTTAGCAAGAAGTATTGGTATTTAATTAAACATGTAGATGCAAATTTTGAAGAGTCACCACTATTTCTTAATGTAAGAATAAAAAGGTTCTTGCTTATTCCATGGGAAAAACCTCTCTCTTCCCTAATCCTTATCGGAAGAAATAATGTTATGAAGACTTTTTTTTAACACCTTGCATGTCAAGAAGGAAGAGTTAATAAGGTATGTTAATATTTTACCAAAAATGTATTAAGTTCATTTAGAGGTTATCTTATGATATAAACTAGTAAGAACTATGTTTTCGAAACAAAGGATACCACAGTAATCATAAAATGTCTTGTTTAAACAATATCCATGGTCATCATTAAATTGAAACTGCCTACAAAAAATTGGCTAGTAACAAACTTTTCTTGACACTTTACTATTAATTAAAATTGATTAGGAACTATAAAATAACAAGATTCATCAAATTTAGTAATTTTTAATAAATTTTAATTAATAATAAAAATTGTATTTAAAAGAATGTGCTTCCAGTATTTTCTTTCAAAATGAATTAATTAAAAAATATGTTGTTAACCTTTTTCTCTGATAAAATTCATTTTTATTTTTTATTTGCTTGAATTGATCATATAAGTTTCATTAAAAACAATTAGTATCGAAAAATATAGCGTATCAAATAATATGCGTCGCTAACCTTTTTCTAATGGTAATTTACAAATATCTTATTAGGTTTATATTTAACATTGATTAAATAAATTTGAGTATTAAAAATTAAGAAAACATAAAAAAATATCTTTTGATTGAAAAAAATATATCGATTTGATTCGATTTAATGAAAAATCACACTTGTTAATTTATACATATAACAAAAATAAGGAAAAATAAAGAAAATATATATTGAAGTTATTCAATTTTATATATTTGTGCATCTGTGGAGAGAGAGAGTGGAGGTATGATATCATCATTCAACCTCTTTTGAAACATAGATTAAGATATGATAAACATAAAGCCAAAAACTCTCATCATACACTCTTTTCTCGTGATATGATTATTCAAACATCTTTTGAAACATAGCTTGGTATGTTTGCTTATACTTATCCTAAGACAATCAAGTCCCGCATTAGCTGGCATAATTTATTTTAAGGGTTTAATTTTGATAAAGATTTTTATATTGTTAATTGATTAAAATTAATTTATATATGATTTTTAAAATATTTATTATAAAAATCAATACTTTTTAATTATATGATAGTCTACTATTAAATGATAATTTAAAAAATGCTTTGTTAATTTTCCTATATGACCTCTACTGAAAGATTAAGAACAAATTAAAACAAAACTATGGCATGCTAATTGCTACCATATGGCATTTAGGAAAGACGCAAGGATACAAATATTTGAGATTAAAAAAGAAAACGAAATAATTAATGATCCTTCATTACAATGTATAATTCTAGATTAAGAATATTTAAAGAGAGAAGTTTGTTATTTTTTTATAGAAAAGAAAAACAATTAAACATTACGAAACTAATTAATTTAAAATCATTCATTAAATGACTTGCACGTGCTGATTAATGCACGTGATAATATCTGAGTTTTTACCTCTACTTTTTTCTTTAATAAATTTAAATTTTTAATTCTTTCTTTTTCTATTTTCGTAAAATTGAACAGATTGAATAATTGTAAAAACAAATAATTAGAAGGATAATATAAAATAATATTAAAAAATAAATAAGATAGTATCATATGTATTAAACAATATATACAAATCATATGATGAACAGAAGGATCTATTTAAAATTTTTATAAAGGACGTACCAATTAATTTTAATGCGAAATGGGAAGGCAATATATAATAGCTATTTTAAATTCAAAGGGAGTTAAGCTATAGGTAGTGTATTTATAGGTTTACCCCCTCTCCCTCCACCAAAATATAAAAGAAGCCAGGGAAATTATATCCATGGACTGCTTAATTGGGCATGATTTCAACTTAGCCTCAATTTAGGAATTTAGGATTAGAGAAAATAATGATGATGATGATAAGATACCCATACATTTTTCTAATCAACACGTCATTTTAATTAAAGTGTTTAATTGCATATTGTTGAAACCATAACTCAAAACATAAAACCGTTTGGTCGACAGGAGGGCACCTATGGTTCTCCTTAAATTGGCAACTGAATGAAAACCTTCAATCAAAAACTCCACACGATTTTCATTCTAGGGCTTAGTGTCAACATAAAGAATAGAATTTAGCAGCGACAAATAAATTCACATTCACAGTACAACAGTGAATAATATTCACCATCATCACAAATGGAATTTTTTTTTGGTAGAGATCACAGATGGAATTTACAAAACTCTTGGTATATGTGTGGACAAAACTCTTTAATTATATGCGTTTACACTAACATAAAACCGACAAAGAGAAAGCAAAACAATGGACTTATATTTATTATAATTATAATTGAAAATCGATAATAATATATATATGGTGAAGAACAAAAACTAAAAAGAATAAATAATTTTGTTCTTGGGCAGGGTAAAAATAATGTCACAAAGTTCTTAATTAAAATTTTAAAAAATTACTCAAAAATGGTCCCCTTTCTTTTGGAAAACAAGTATTGTGTTTCTAAATCTTCCATCATAACTAGAACGGCTCATTCCTTCAAATTATATGGAATAAATATTTCCTAATATATATATATATTTAATATTTACTTTAGGAAGAAAAAAACAAAATAAAATTAGAAATATTACTCATACAAGTAATTATGTGTACTTTTCATCTATACAAATTTTATTAGAAAATTAAAGAAAAATAGTAACATTAATTTTATTCTTTATAAAAATGTAAAAAAATTATACAATACCAATTTCATTTTTGAAAAAAAAATAATAACATCATTTACACTTACTTCAATGTTTTTAATGCATTGGATTTCAAGATCAAATCATATTGAATTGTATAATTTCTCATAAAATTAATTATTATGTTATTCATCCTTATCTAATAAAATGGTTTTGCTGTTGGCAATGGATAAGAAGTTAATAAGTAAAAAAAATAATTATTAGAAATTATGGTAGAAATACGTTGGTAACATTATATGTTGTACTTTCTAATAAAAGCTTTTTTCACTTTTGATTTTTTTAACAAATGAAACTACTGATAAAATTAAGTTTTCACTGTTGTGAGCGTAAATATTTGTTATCATATTTTTTCTTTAAAACACATTATTATTATTTTACTATTTCTTATATTTTTGAAACATTGGTCACATATTCATTTTTGGAGACAAAAGGCTTATAATATAATTATATATTTTTTAAATATGATCAAATATTGAATTCATGAAATAAAATATTAACCTTACCTATTAATAACATAAAATAAAGCGATTTAAGTGCATCAAAAGCTCGCTAGTATAAAAATCCAAATGTATTTTAGAGACAGAATAATTAAAAATGGAGTTTAGAAAGGAAAGTCAATTCGATTTTGATTAAGATGGAATTTGAGACAGATTTAATGAATTAGTTATGATTACATTAGGCCTCCAATTAGAGACACCCCGGCCGGGCCCAACTCATCAATGCTGTTATTTTCTAATTAATAAGACAAATAAAATATTCTTCGAGGTTTTCAATCATTCTACGTGTATGATTTGTGGTTGCGTGAACCCTTTCAATTCTTAAATTGGATTAAATATTTAAGTGATGGACCAAAATAATCGACAAATTTATTTAAAAAATTAATAGGGGTAATTATAGTTATTGATCTTTTATTGTGGATATATATATAAAATTTTGGAGGTTATGTAAGGATGAAAGTGAAAAGGACATCCTGTGCGTAGATTGCTGAGAAAATATGTTGAAAAGTAAGAATTAAGTATGAGACGTGAAAGTTGTAATTATTAATTTAAAATCACTTTGATATATGAAAAATCACGTCCAAAATGTGAAATTAAACAAACTAGAAGTAAGAGAGTTATAGGTATTTAAGATGTAGAACGATGTGAGTTGTCTAGTAGAAGATTGTAATAAAGTAGTGATTATTTTATCTCTTATCCTCTCTCGTCCTTTATTGATATTCTTTCTTTGGATAGAGATTCATTGTAGTTAATGAATTATTGAATTCACACATATGACTAATTGTAATAGTCAAATAAAGATCAAACAATTCATATTTTATCTTGATAAATCTAATTTAAATTGTATATTCAAAATGTGGGTCGTCGATCTTCATTTAATAGTTTCAATTTAAGAATGTGTGAATGTATGAATACAGCGAATCTATTTCTCCCTTTCTTCTACCTTCCATTTTATTACTATTTATCATATATTTTCATATAAAAATAATAACTAACTAATGTATATAAAAAAAGTTTGAAAGGTACATAAATAGTTTAAGTTGTTGGAACTAAACATGTACAAAACATCTTATCCCTAAAAATATTTAAGTTATGATTGATAGTAATAAGTTACATATGCAACTTTTATATGAATAAAAAACCTTTTGTTTAATTAATTATCTTATTAAAATGTTTTATTTTAAAAACTAAGTTTGACAAGTGTTCAATTCTAGTATTTATGAAAATCCTATTATATCTTATATAAGCCATTCAAAAATATAATTTTACAAAAAGGCGTTAAAATATCATATGATAATTTATCTTATTTGTTTATTTATATATATATATATATATATATATATATATATATATATATATATATATATATATATATATATATATATATATCTTTTAAAGAGTAAAATGATGTCTCTAGGACCTTATTTAAAGAAAAACAATCATTTAAATATTATTTAAACATTTATTTGTATTTAGTCATTTTTGTAACCGTGTTTTAATTAAATGAATGAGTGTATCTCTTTGATCTTAACATTCTTGAGCAATGGAAGCAAGTCAAACATATCAAGGGAATCTCTCTTGGTATCATGCAGAAAAAGAAAAAAAACTTTCACTCTACAAAAAAGTAAACTATGTAATGCCAACACTTTTTATGTATTAGTTTAACTAAAAGTGATTGAATAAGTAAAGGTATAATTAAATTTAATTTCAGTTGAAAAAGATTTAAGAATATGTTATATTGTGTATTTTTTGAGAAAATCTTGAGAAAATGCTAGAACGGCTAGAAACACACTTTTCAAGGTATGTCTTTCTTGAAAGTAGTTATCCAAGTTGGGTTGTCACTTTAAGATGATATATAATGTCCTTAAATAATTCCTAGTTGAGTAGAGTCGAACCAATGTCGTCGACAGACTTTTCAATACAACAACACATTTTTTGAGACAAAATACTAGATGACCAGAGTTTTGGGGAAACTCCAAAGTCCAAGTCGTCACTTGGGCTGGTGCCTCATATTACCTAAAGGGCCAAAAAGAAAATCCTAAGATCCAATGGGCAACCAAATCCCATGGATCAATGGTCCAAAGAACCCTAAGAACTCATTGGACAATGACCCCACTTCCCAACCCTATATATATGTGTGCACCTTGGTTGTTTGAGGTTTTAGAAACCATAAGCAATCCTCATCCCCCATTTTGATTTTCGTTCATCTTCTCCAAGCTAAGAGAAGCTCCATTATTGATCAAGCTTTCTTACTTCCTTAAAGTTTAACAAGTAAAGGAAGCTTTACCTTGTGTAATTTTCATGAGTAAATGTTGTTCTTATATTTTATGTAAGTGATTATATGTCTAGAATGACATGCATGAATTTTGAGTAGAGTTTGGTAGCCATTTTTGTAAGTTTTGAAGTTTTGAGGATTTTGAAGAAATTATTGAATTGATCATAATTTTGTGGTTGCATGTGAGATTTATTGTTATTTTGACATTTAGAATTTAAGTATATGTTAATCTAGAGTTGTTGGTTGAGTTATATGATAATTTGATTGGGTTTTGATAATTTTTGGATGATTTGCATCTTGTTGTTTAGGGACTCTTGCTAGACGAGTCCTTTGTCTAGTTGGACAGATGTCCATTTTTTAGTTTTTGTTGAAGGTTCACTAAGCGACCTTGTATTTTTTGGGTAGATTATGGAAAACATGAGTTTTCGCTAAGCGAAAGCCTCTCTTGTTGAGTGAAAGCTCAAGAACACGATGAATACAATAAACATCAATTGGGCGAGTCTAGTGTCTGACTAGGCAAACCTAACGTTTGGCTAGGCGAGTCCAGTGTCTAGTTGGGCGAACCCAAAGTCTGGCTAGGCAAATCTAGAGTATGGTTGAGCGAGTTAGACGTGGTTAAAAGTGTGAAGTCAATGTGACTTCATTCATTGGGCAAGACCTCCCAACCATTGAGCAAATAAGAGGTGAGATTCTAGGGAGTTCTCTATGGATCCTCCTACTTAGCGAAGGGACATTATCATTGAGCAGGATAAGTACAGTAGTGAGTATGAAGTCTTTATGGCTGCATTTGTTGAGCGAGAAGTTCCACTCATTGAGCAAATAAGTGAGAGTTTTTAGAGGATGTTCTTTATGGCTCCTCTGTTGAGCGAGGATGTGTTCTCGTTGAGCGAGGATGTGGGGGTTTTAGAATTTTAGCCACTATAGCTTGGCTTGTTGGACAACTAAATGTAGTAAGAGCTCTTTGTGGCTCCATCCTTTAGGTGAAGCCAAGCTCTCATTGAGTGAATGTGTACACTTGATGAAGCACCTTGTTGGGGGTAGGATTCGCTGGAAGAATGATCCTTTTCGCTGGGTGAATCCACTGACAATGAGAAAACTTGATAGGTTGGAGAACTGAAATATTTGATTTAATCTATGTATTAAAGACCTGGTTGAGATGTTGTAAAAGATGAATTATGGGTAGGATGAGTATAAAAGACTAAAGTGAAATACTAATTAAGATGGATTTCATAAGACTTGAAAATGCTCTTATTCATATAATAGTGATAATGCATGATACTTTGGTTATTAAGTCTCTACTTTGTTGTGCTATTGATGCTTAACACTCTAGGGTTAGGTATAATAGGTAGTGGTCACAAGGGAACTAAGTGTTGATGTTCCTTGAATGAGTTGAAGTTGTTGTTGATGATGACGTGACATGCATACATTGTGCATAAGTTTGACAACAATAGTTGTGTTATGAGCAGGCACGTAAGCTTTTGGTTAACTGTCTAGAGTAAGTCTATTAGCCTAGTGTCAAATAAAAGGGTGTACGACAATTAGGTTTTAGGGATAGGGAGATAGACAATTTCATAGGGATCCAAGGTCATTGCAAACCTTGTGTCATGGTAAGCCACTACCCTATATACCTATCCTAACAAACCACCTATCTTATCCATTTATCAAGGCACAACTTCCCTAATAATTGATAGTAGAGATCAAGAGGGTTCGCTACGAATGTTCACAATTATTTAAGGAATGTGTTAATACTTATCGCTCAATTGGTGAAAGTCTCCATGAAGTTGTGTATATGTATGGACTATGTAATATTTTCAATTGTGTATATGATGAATGTTGCTTCAGTACCTTGATGATTAGATGTAAGGATAATCTTGAAGTAGCTTACCCTTATATTTTTGTGTTGTATTGTGCGACTGCGATGATCTTGAACTACACATTCATGGGAGAAGATGTTGAGATTTTTGAGAAGATGGTGCACGGGCATCATGCCAATAGTTCAAGTGCTCGTAAGGCTTCCTCCTCTGGATCCCGTCGTAGTAGTAGTGTGTTATGAATAGTTATCAATAGTTGTTATTAACCAGCTCAAGTGCATGAATGTTGTATCCTCGATACTCTTTTGATGTATGTTTGAATAATCTAATGTAAGTGCTAGGTGGAATAGACGTTTTATAACCCATGTATGTAACTAAACTCGAATGTGTATGTTGTTTATATTTTCAGTATGTGCTCTATGTCATTATGCAATAGACTATGTATGATATAACGAAAAATTATTCTCCTTTTTATAAGCAAATTAAATATAAAATTTTCATTAAAATTAACTTTCGCGGGTTATAGTATTTAACCCTTATAGTAGCAATTGGTCATTACAAAGTACACCTTTTAGGTATACCAAAAATACATTCTTTGCTACAATCTTCTTTCTCCTTCAAAAAAGAATAAATCATGTCTAAAGAAAACGTGAAGAATGTTTCCATATAATTAATGCAAAGATCATAAAGATCTTATCTTTAAATCATTATTTTCTTCGAGCTTATAAAAAAAGTCTCACCAACAAAAGTAACGGAGAAAACATTGCATATGAAAGATTTTTTGGACAATATCAACTTCCATATTATTTTGTATTTACAAAGTTGTGCCCTTGATCTTAAAAGTTTTATATATTTACTTATGTAAATTATACCTTGTAAAAAAAATTATCTGGTGAAAGTCTGAAAAGACTTAGTTTTAAAAAATATTATATTAGTAATATTGTGTGGAGATTACAATGATGTAAAATATTTTAAACGATTAATAAAAATACTTGGTGTAAGTCATGTTTGACTTAGTGAAATATTTTTCAAGAAAAGAGACTCGACATAAAAATGAGTTGTAGAGTGAACCTGTATAAATTTGTTATATGTTTTTCTCTCTCCTGTCCTTGTATATTACATTCTTATATTGGATGTTTTGCACAACTTCATATCTTTTATACATATATCTTGTTTGAGAATAAGTTTTCAAAATACATATACACATAATTCAACACCTCTTCTTATGCATATTTTTGTTATTTCATAAGCCTAATTCTTTGATGTGTATCCCTTTAAAATTAACTCTATTCTCCTAATTCCTTAGGTCCACAAGGACTAACCCAAGCATTAAGTCTATAAATATACAAGAATACATATATCAAGAAATTATATCCCTTGACTTATCTCATTACAAGATAATTTAGCTCAGTTTCAATTACATTTATAGAATTTCTCATTATAAATACAACTTGAAATCATTCCATTAATGATTAATCAATATAAAATATTAAGAAAATAGTAGATCACTCAAACTCATAAACTAAACATACATTGAATAATTAAAAAAAAAACTTCAATTACATAAGATTCTCATAAAATTCATACCTCTAACCTAATCTAGCAAAACATAAAAAAAAAAAAAATCAATATAAAAGATGATAATAAATGATAATAGTTGCATTAAATCTTAAAGAATATTTACCCAAGACTTGAATCTTCAATGAATGAGGTGAAAAGCTAAGTTTTCGTGAACGAGAATAGTCATCTTTTATTGGACCTCAATCTTAACTTCTATAATGCCCTAAAAGTATGTTACATTCAAAGCGTTTGCTGTAACATTTCAAAAATTTCTCATTAGCGCTTAATGTTGGGATTAACATTTTAAGTATTTGTTTCAAATACTTAGATTTGATAATCTGTGTATTATAAATGTTAAAAAAAATATTAGTAACATTTTTATAATAAAATATTAGAAGTGATATATGTATTAGTGTATAATATAAGCCAAAATCATATTTTAATAAAAAAAGATTACTATATTTTTTTTATATAGCTTGATTGCATTTATTATGTACTTCTTTGAGGTACAAATTTTTCTTTTTAATTTCTGTAACGAGGATTTGTTCAACCAGTGAAGACTAAAATATTTTGTTCCCTAAAGTCCAGGTTTGATTTCAACTTCTCACATTGATGGGCTTGTATTAAGCTCTGATCTAAAAATGTAACAGAGCTAACTTTATCATGCAGTGGATGTTTCTAGGTTGAATAAAATGGTCTTTTTAAGAAAATATTTATGATTTTAGAGAAAAAAAACACCATAAAAGAAAATAAACAAAAATCTTAAAAGTTGAGTACTATAAAAAATTTAAAATTCTTTTATATAGGATTGCCTTTGTTTGAATTGCTCCTCCGTTCAGAGAGAATAAAAGAAAAAAGATTTTGTGGGTAGGCTCTATAGTTTTTTAAAAGGATAAAATTTCTTTTTTAATTCCTATAAATATGACTAAATTATTTGGTCTTGATTATTATGTATTTATTTTTTAAAACATTTTTTATATTATTAATTATTGATGATATATATAATATATATTTAGGCATGTCACATTATATACCATCATAGTATATATGGTGATTGATATAATGAGTAGATGTATATCATTTTATCTGCTAACTTATTAAGTCATAATAAGGATTATTTAAAAAAAATAAAATTTGTGAGTCAAAATAATTATTATTTTAAATGATAGGCCTCTGTGTTCTTTTACCTGCACTTGTACATAGTTTTGAAGTGCAAAGTGATCCTAAATGTACCTTTTGGCTTTGTATATGTACATAAAATTAATGGTTCTACTTTCCTACGTGTACATAAAATCAATGGTTTCATCCTTGGGATTGTAAATAGGGACATGGAACCATGGCTTATTAAAAGTTGGTAACCGGTTGAAAACTTTCCTAAAAAATACTGATAAAAAGAATAAAAAAATAAAGTTTATAAAAAAAATTTAAACTTGTATTCATAAAAAAATCGAAAAAAGTAATTGACTTCATTCGACGTGTTTGCCCCGACAACAATTTTAAAAAGAAAAAAAAAATCAAATGCAAAAGTAGAATACCTGCTATCAGTAACTAAAAACCCAAGTCTATCATTCTAACATAAAAAAAACTAATGTTATATACCTAATGTTATATACAATATTATATGTATCTCTCTTATTTTATTTTATTTTTTGTAAACACGTATCTAAAAAATGCATCCCAAAATTATTAAAAAAAATTGTTGTCCAATTTTACTGTTCAAAAAGTATATTTCCTAAAAATAATGGTTTGTTAACGTTGGTCTTCAGGATTACTTTTATGAGTTTAACTTTAGTATAAAGATTTTTATACATGTGAACGCTAAATTTATCTAAGCTAATAAAAAAATAACAAAAAGGAAAACAAAATAATAAAATATTCAATTATCCCAAAAATATGATTTATGTTCTTTTATTTTGGGATTTGTGACCAAATTTCATAAATTAATAAAAATTAATAAGATAATATGAAAAGGAGATGTGCAAACACCCAATTTTATTATCTTTGTAAATAAAATTAAAATATAGAGAAGAATGAAAAAAAGGGAAATTTTGAAGATTTTTTTAAGAGGTTAATGAGTCTATTTTTCTATGTTAGGAAGCATGAAAAGATAAGATCAAATCTTGATATATACTTATTCTATTGGGATGATTTTTGAAACATTGAAAAGTTAAGAGAAAAAAAAATTACAACTATTTCTACCATAAGAATCAAAATCGATAATATGTTTATCGTCTATCTTCCTTAAAAGGTGAAAAATGTTCACCCTTCACACCATTTATCATCTAGTGTGAACGATTATCAACGTGTTTAAACATATTTGGATTCTATTTTAGACTGAATTTTCGAAAGGCTCAATTTGAACAAGCTTGTCCTCAACATACTTCGAACTAAGGTTGACCTTGAGTCCGACTAAGACATGCTATACGGTCTCTAAACAATCTTTTTAAATCTCGAACTAGGCTCCATGGTCAAGTAACACAAAAATGCATTGTATCCTATCTCAAAAGATACATCATCACTCGAGGAATGCTAAAACATAATAAAGTTTCACCAATCTTATTCCACTAACAATAAAGGACTTGTTAGTTATCCAATGGCTCTTGAATTCCACCTTGGAATATAGTCTATGCCTAAGATATATAATTTGACCTTAATATGTATCCACCTCAAGCCAGACACTTCGTGGACTTTGCCTATAAATAGTTGTGTTGTCCTCCCTTTAAGGTATGCACCCTAAAACTTTAATTACACTATTACCATCTCAAGCACACTTGAGTTTCAAAATCTATGCAGATAGATATTATCACCTAAGCCGCTGGGCCCCTTAGCCCCCAACAAACTTTCCCCTAAACCTTGCAACCTTATACCCACTGCACAGTTATACCTTGGGCCGACAAGGCAACAGATTCCAATTCTAAAAACAAAATTAGCCAGAAGGGTAACACTGGATCCGAGACACTGTTTTGAAACGAAAAAGATGTCTCGTTCCTTGCATGCATCAAACAGGTAAATAAAAATAACACTAACAAATATGGAACCCGAGTAACAGCTGCCTAATATTCGGGTTATAAACTAATGTCTAACAACACTGGGTACCCAAATTTTTACCCTGAAAAATACTAGAAAACAAGGAACAGCTTCTTTTGTATGTACATGAGCTGCAAAGGTTCTTCCTATCATCTGATCTAAATGGGGCATAAAAAACAAATTATTGTGCTATATAAAAACAGAATATGCAAAGGAAACAATAACATAGTAAAATATAGGCAACAGATTACATAGCCAAATTTCTACACTTGCGCTAAGCCTTCTGAACCTTTTCCACATATGCCTGCAACCAAAAGGAGAATAATTATAACTATAAGCAAGTTGGAAAATAAATACGTCTCAAATTCAAATCCAGATTCAGAAGCTGACATAGATCATGATTCATAACTGGTCAATAAAACATCTTTTATGGGTGAATTGGAATTGGAGGGCAGAACCCAAAAAACAAAACAACTTTGACATTAGGGATACCATGGAGCACATCACATAATCTTTTAGAGATCAGTTGTAGCATTTTGATGATTAAAGAAAAAATATGGCCCATTCCCACCACTGTAGGATTTGAGGAGGACTAGATGCACCCTGGTGAGAAAACGGTTTGTGGACTAGAAACGCATTACCACCAAATAGCGAGCACACATTACCACATAAAAACTAGTAAAGCTCTAATTTGAAACAGTTGTGAAAAAACATATGTGAAATTATTTGTTAAATTAACAAAATAATCAAGTTGGGAAATAAAAAATAATTAAGAAAAGGACCTTACAACTCATTCTTGGAATCATATATTTAAGGTATGATAACATTAACCTACTTTGAGATTAGCATTAGTTACATTGACACCCTTCTTATCTGAAAAAAAAAAAAAAAAAAAACACCTATCATCATTTGTTATTGTAAGTAAGAGGTATGCGTAAATTCTTTAGAAACGAAGGGTGTCAACGGGTCACTAAAGTATGGGAAATGTAACTTTCCAAATAAAGGTGTCAAGTGTAATTTACATTAACCTCATGGGACATCAGTGTATTTATCTCCATATTTATGACAAAGATTAGTAACATATATAAAATCTGTGAAATGTACAAACACCTTTGCTCGAAATTTAATCCCATATTTATGGGCAACTTTCCACAATTCTTTCAACTTCCAAATTAAGCCTTTAAGAAAATTTTGTGCGGTTTCTGGAGCTGCATGCATATTCATTCACATTCATCTATAAAAACCAAGTTAAATGGGAAACAGAATTTGGAATTCTTCATACATCTGAAGGAAATGTGTAAGAGAACCATCACTAACCTGTATTAGTTTGTTAAGCTTTGGTTTCGATAATGATAAATAGCGGTCAATTTTCTCTTGTGTCTGAGGAAAATGTGCCCGCTGCACTGTACCAGTTACTTTGTCAGTAACTTTCTTCACAATAGCTTTATAATCTTCTTTGGTGATTTTACCATCTTTCCATGTTGGTTTCAAAAGCTCCTTAACGAACTCAACCAATGAAAATTTAAATGCACGAACCCCCTTCATGTCCTTCATTTTCTTGGCCTCATCAGGTCCACTGTTTTGGTCCAAGTTTTCCAAAGGACCATTCTCTTCTGTAATTTTATTTTCACATGGAGAACTTTGCTTTTCTTCAGCTACCACTTTGTTGTTCTCCTTATTAACCTCAACGTTTTCACCTTTCTGCAACTGAACTGAATGTTCACTCTTGGCATGTTGTTCTTCCGAAAAGGCAGACTTAGAATCATCAAAATGTTGTCTCAACTTGGATAACAGTGATGGAATTTCTACTGTATCTTTAGGAAATTTTTTACTTGGAGAAAAGGTAGGGGACACCCCATTTGCATTAGCATTCTTTGGATCCCTATTATTACATATTGGATCACACAGCTTCTGGTGTCCAACAGCAGGATCTGGCTTGATTAACGTTATGGAAACGGGATTACCAGACCCTTCAGTTTTGCTTAGGAAGGGAGTAGTATCCTTTGCATCTAGAGAAATAGAAGAAGCATAAAGTTGTGGGAGCTGCAGACCTGAACCAATGATTTGTGCCAGAGAGGCTGATAGGCTAGTAAATTGAGCTAGTTGCTCTTTGCTTACCATGTTCTGAGTTGGAGGATTTCTTGAACCAACTTGTGATAGGTTTACATCTATGATATTTGGCTCAACAATGTATTTTGTCTCAGCAGAGACTTCCTGGTTCTGCATACCTTCAACAGTTCTCACTCTTGGAGGAACAATGGAAGCTGCTACTTGACTCTGTCCAACTGCTTGACAGCTTGAAGAATGCAAAGCATTCACATTCTGATGAAATACATGTCCTGGTAAAATGGTGCAGAAATTTAGGTTGATGTGTAAAATGTAAATCAGCAGATTTGTTTGTGTCACTATGAAAATGCAATAACACCATACTTTTCAAAAATTTGTTTTTCCATTAGCAAATTAAATGGTTTTTCAGTGGACAAGGATGTGTATAGTCAGAGGAAACAGAGGAAATAAAGAATATGATTACCTGGAGCAACTTGTTGCTTAGTCTGCTGCCCATGCTCTTCTTTTGTATGGGCGGAAGATCCTGCACCATAATTCCAATCAGGAGACATTTTTTCATTACCAGGCCAAATGTCTGCGCCTATTGACTGGGAAGTGTGAATGTTAGCACTATCATTTTTTGCTGTCCAATTGGCTTCCTTCATATCACTTGAAAATGGTGATTCACCATGCACTCTGTTCTTATCTAAGCTATGGTCCCATCCATCACTAATTGGCCAAGCAGTGAATTCAGGTTCTGAGGCGCCCATAATTCCATTTTTGTTATCCTTGATCAGCTTTGCTATATCAGAGACAACAGCTAAATCATTCTGTTTGGAACCATCCCAAACTCTATCTACATCAGCCATACTACCATCTAAACCCCACCTATCATCTCTTAGCCCTCCATTGGGACTAACTTCACTCAATTTTGGCCTATCTAAAGCCTGATCTCCACCTTGACTGCTCCTTGACCTATCAATATCATCCCTGAATCTTCTATTCAGGCTCCCACATGCTTGCCTATCATGAGAAAACCTACAATGTTTACCATTTCGACAATTCCCAAATGCAAAAAATTTGCAAGGAATATCACCATTCTGGTTTATACTGTGTCGACCACCCTGCTCGAAAGAACTCTCCGTGCGCCTTCTATCAATTTCCCTTTCCCTAGTTGATTCATCCACAGAAACTTTACTGAACTGATCAGCACTGTCATGGTGCACATACTTGCATGATGCTCCCATTCTACACCTTCCCTTTGCATAATTGATACAAGTTCCATTAGATCTTCCACTTGTACGAGAATAGTCCCCACTCTCGTGGGGAGCAGAATATCTGGGAGTTCCATCTTGCCTGTGTCTACTTTCCCAGCTATCATCATAATTTTGAATGTTATGGTGAACGAAATGGCAATGGCTGCCTCTTCTGCATTTCCCAGCAGCAAAATCTCTACATGGTTGTGTCAATCCTCCAGCCCTCATTCTGTATCTGTCATTGACTCCTGAATCCCACCCATAACTATGTGGAGGGCTCCGGCTCCTACTTCTGCTCCGGTTACTCCTACTCCAAAGAAAGGCAGACAAGTAAAAAAACCAGTTGTATCCAGAAACTATGCATACACAACCATGTCAAAGATCTAAAATTTCTTGAGAAGGGTGAAATAGTTTGAACTAAAAAACTATCTTGCTGTTAAAGATATAAAATATAAAGCAATCTAAGATGACCTGGAAATTAAAGAAAATAAGTACCCATAAAGAAACAAGCTCTCGAGGACAAACACAGACAAGAGATATTGAACAAAACACATTCTGAAACAAAAGGATGAAACATGACATTGATACATCTTAATAAGCAAAATCTAGAAGTTGCTTTTGACACGTAAGTTTATCTAAAGGATCAAACATATTCGGTTTCCAAACTTTTCTTCATAATCTTTTTTAATACAAGGCTATTGAATTTGCATAAATAGCAAGATAACATCTAAAAAGCTAAGAACACTAGATGACTTAATGTTTTAATCTTAACAATGCATGCATGATCCTATGGGGACCATGAGCTCACTAAACTGTGGGTGTTCTCCTCCCAACATGATTTTTTCCATATCCAAAGTCAGGATTTGAATCCCTAACATCTTGGTTAAGGGACTCAAATAACTACTACTTGTACCAATAAATGTTTGGTCAATATCCAAATATGACAAGTATAGAGCTCACACATTTATGGTATTACTCACCTGATTGGTCAGTATCCAATTTACGAAGCTTCTTTTCATACTAATTAGCATTCTCAATGGAAATATATCATTAAAATATGTTTCAAAGGTGTTTAAACAGTACCGCCGAGTACTCAGAGGTGTCAAAACATTCTCATGAGCATTAGTATATAATAATATGCACAATGAGGTTTTTTTATAGAATATTTTCTCATAAAAAAAACAGTTAAATTTATTAAGTTTCCATTAATTTTCAGAAAATAGGGTCAGCGCAAATCTAAGAGGAGAAACAAACCTGACTGACCTATTGCAACCATTTTTGGGGGATTGATTGTACTTGTTATTTTTACAATCCTCAAACCCTGGAGACATTTTCATGCTGTAACTTCCATCAGTGTCCCGTGCATCTGTTGCATCCAAAACTTTGTAATCTCTATCCATAATATCATCCTTATTTGAACCTCTGCCTCCAGAAAAAGGTTCCTTGCATGAAAATCCCATCATGGGTTTTAACATATCATTTCCTTCCAAAGAGGACCACTTGGAACTATTGCTACTAGCAGTACCTGTACATGACCCAAACTGTAATTACTTAGGGTGTGTTCAGATAAGAAAAACACTTGAATGATATAGATGTTTTATGGTCTAGCTTTTGAAAAAATAAAAACACAAAAAAGTGATTTTTTCCTGGATTTTAGCCTTTTTTGAAAAAAAATAATAATTTTCTTTAAAAAAATTATTTTAGTATTTTAGAGTTAAAAAAGTTATTTTCCTTAAAAAAGCACAAACAAACAGGCCTTACTATAAGATGCAATTTCAGGTTCATCTCTCGAATCCCACTTTGAAGAGGTCTTTCTGCCACTTCCGCTCATCTCTCACTCCCAACGCCTTAAAGCTTCACTTTGACTAATGCAAAATGCTCTGATTTGGATAAATCAACAATGACAATAAGAAAAGAAAAATAAAATAAATCAGGAACCTGAAATCTATCCTCATTCTTCTAATATCCTTCAATAAAGGAATATGACATGCTAGAAATAGAAACAACAGAAATATCAAATGAACGATAGTATACAGACTTATTATAAGCAAAAAAGCATTAATGCAAGTAGTTCCGCCAAAAGCTTCAAGAATTCAACCTAGTCAAAGTTCACACTTCACATCAACCATCCAAGTCACAAATATAATTGACCATTTTAAAAACAAAAAGGGATTTAGTAAGAGAGAATAAGAACATAGAACAGGATGGGGGATTGCGAATCCTCCTAATAGCCAAAACAAGAAGGTAAAAGGAGAAATAGAAAACAAAAGATAAACTCAAAAAAGTTCTCCAATGTTCAGCATATCTGTTCACGCTGGAGCAAGGTTGTCAAACTTCATAGTCTAGGTAAAAACTTGTAAGAGTAAGTTTACCTTATATAAAAAATAACATTAAAAAACCTAATAATGATATATATGAATAACATAGTACTCTTTAACACAACAAGAATTCATCCTTTCAATTTCATAAGAAAACAAAGTAGCAAACCATAATAATAAAGTGTGATACATTAGTACTAAATAAGATCAAATTACATAAATGACCAAATCATACATAAATTCATAAAAACAAAAATCACTAAAGTGAAAACATTTCAAAAAGAAGTTAATTTTTTCTTCAAATTATTTGAGCACCAGTAAAATACTTACACAATGGGGGCAAAAATTATATTTGATTATATTTGGCTAGTTTATGCTAGTTTACCTTAATTTGTCAAGAAAAGGGTTTGAAAGTGAGTTAAATTGTTTTATCTACCTAAATTCATAAGAGTTTAAGAGTTAATTTGAGAATTTGACAAGCATGCTCTACAGAACACACTAAGGAGTCCTAAAGTCAATTATGAACTCAAGAAACCCAAACTAACTCTAGTATGCGTGACCTTGGCATGATCGGGGGAAGATCATACCTATTTATGAAGTGTGTTCTCTAACTAAATCGTAATCGTTCTTGCCTCTTCGAAGAGGTGTCATGAATGGTGACTTTCTCACATGTCAAGGAAAGGTGATGCATATCATATCTTAACCATGTGTAGGAGGATTCCAGACATCCTTTAGTCTGGGCATATGGGTTTGGTGGCCATAAGCTTTCAAGGTCATCTAGTGATCATGGTTAGTTTGGGATGGGTCATTTTGTTTGGTCGATTAGTATATGGGGCGATCTCATTATCGTGTTGAGTTTAAGCATTATACTCAGTCGGCTTGTCCAAATCCACAACCCTTTAAGTTTAGAATTTGGAAAGTGTGTAAGTCAACCTATCCAAACGGTCCATAATTCCTAAAGTGTTGAGTCTAGAAGGCAAAAGCACTTGTAATTATGTAGCTGACCTATCTAGACTAATGCAAAGAAAAACTATCCTATCCCAATAAAGATTTACGAGTAGAAACAACTTGCTAAAAAATTTTGCATTTCTATATAAATATAATTTTGACCATAAGAAACCATAACAAATTTCTATTGATATAATTGAGTTCAACAATAAAACACTTCTTCTAACACAGATTATGAAACCCTTCCTTAGGTTGCATATACATGTACTTTCTATCTCCTCTAGTTGAGAATGTTTATTCATACCCAAATTATTGTTTGGAGAGTGGGCATTGTATCTGAAACATTGGCCAAGACCTTATACAATTAAATTTATAGATTGTAACCAGGAAAAAATAAATAAAAACAATAGGACAAGTAAACGACAGGATTTATTTCCTGGGCCAAATTTTATAATATTCTTGTTACTTGCTAGACACGAAAAATGGTGTGAAAATCTAAGGAATGACTGTAAGCGGTGGAATTCAATACATTATTTTTAAGCAGATTAGCCTATACATTTTTCTAAGCAGATTAGCCTATACATTTTTTTTGTTGCCATAACATTTGATTTTCTTTTTCTTTTTCGGGGACAAAAGTTTTAACGAGAAATTTCGGCAAAAGTATTATTTAAGATTGTTTGAGTTGCGGAAGAGACAATTTTCCGACGCATATATTATCAATTGTTATTTGTTAACCTACCTGAACTAATTATAGTATGTACAAAGACCAAAATATCTTTAACTAATCCTCAATCTGTCAAACTTTATAAAATGCTTAGACATGATACCAAGAAAACCAGTAATCCCGTCAAGCATACCATAGGGTAATCTAAGCGCAGCGCCTTTGTTGCTTCACTCACATGTACTCCAGAATCTAGAATGGGCTTTCATCCTTAAGATAACTACTATCAAAATAAGTCCTATTTAAACCCCTGATCCCACAGAATGACATAATAGCAAAATCTTGTCAACAATCTCCAAACCTTTACCAATGTTACCAAAAGCAAGTTTCAAAATTAGTTAGAGAGCCTCGTCTGTTACTAATGGGTTCAATAGTTAATGAGAGCATTCGATTCCATGTTGTGAAAATTTATGTCAAGTAATTTCATTGAGATAACAAGCTGCTCTGAAATTTGACTTAAGATTTCATAAGTACACAAGAATCTGGCACTTCTTCCAAAGCCTAGGCACATTCTCACAAAATCATGAAAAATCTATATTCATGATAAAACTGGTACAACATCTTTGTAACACCTATAACATTCAACAGTACACAATAGATCACTCACGCAGCAGATGGATACTACAAAGTTTATTGACTTGAATTTCTTCGATGCTTGTTCAGATGCCCATTGAAAATTGGTATCTCCAGTAAAACTTTGTACATAAGGTGACACATCCTTTCTAGTTCTTGAACTACGCCGCTAACTCAATATTTCATAATTTTGAAATGATCTCCACTCCAAACCAAACCAACATAGATTGATAAATGTGAAAAACATCCAATATTGCTCCTGGAAGGATCAAATTACATCTGAAACACATTTACACAGCTACTTTGAGTGCACTCGGTAACCTCCACGCATTGATCACATGAGATTACTGCAGCAAAATTGTATCTAATTAGCACTTACTCTCACGAAGATACATAGAACTAAGGGGTCTATTTGGATAAACTTCTCCATAAGCACTTATAGGAGAAAAAATTAAGGAAAAATAAAATAAAATTCTCCTTATGCTTATGCACAAGTTAAAAATCAATTTTTAGAAAACTAATATAAAAGAATTTCTACAAATTAGCTTATGCATAAGCTATAAGCTAATTTTAGCTTAAGCATAAGCTATAAGCTAATTTTAGCTTAAGGAGAAGTTTGTTTCATCTTTCCTTCCTATTTTTCTCTCCTATAAGTGTTTATAGAGAAATTTACCGAAACAGGCTATAAATCATAAAGGATACTTCCAACTCTACTACCTAATGTCTCAGCATCTACATAATCCAGCTGTTATATGGTATATACAGGGGCAGAGCCTCTTGTAATGGTGGGGTGGTCTCCTCCCTCCCATGTACACACAATATGTATATATAATTTTTCAATAATGATTTTATACACTTCTATTTTTTATAAATCCTCCATTTTCTTTTTCTTTATATCTCTCTTCCTTTTACATCACATCTCCTATTATATCTCACATTTTCTTTCTCTTCTCTACCCATCCCTCATATCACTCAAGATGGATACACCTCCCAAACAGAATACAGCCATCATTTCCCATAATTTTGAAGGCCTCTCCATTTTTCTCCTAAATGTTTCTTAATAAAATAAAAGTTCAAGAAATATTTTTCATTGTGGTATCATTTTTTGTAAGCAGGAAATATATTATTTTATTATTCTCAGATTAAAAATTAAATTTTGGTTTAACAAAATTTGAGGGTCAATAAGTGTTATCAACGGCGGACGATGAAAGGCCAAAATTCCACCATATAAATACACCATTGTGGCCTACGACACCCCATTGTGGCCCTCCCCTCACAAATTGCCTATGGTGGCTGGCAAAACAATCCACCATACGATATTGCCATTTACCAACATTAAGTCAATTACGTTTTTAAAACTTTAAACATGATATCTAGATACAATAAAAATTTTCTATCATTATAACTGCTAACTTGAATTTTAAAAATTAAATCTCCTTTTCTCCACTACAATGTTATAGTCTTGTATCTTCTGTTTAACTTGGGTAATTGTGATTTTCATGAGGTAGGCAACTATAATGAGTCTTTTAGTTGTTCATTAAATTTAATATATTAATTTTAATTTTTTAACTTTTATATTCGGCCTCTCAAAGAAAATGTTCTGGTTCCGCCCCTGGGTACATGGATGAAAGACTAGTATTTTTGGGATTTAGAGACTAAACAGGTAATCATTTGACCAACAAGTGGGAATGACTAAGTTTTCTTCCAACAAATACCAGTTGAAAAAACTTATGGACAAGTATGGTATAAGAAAATGATTTCTGGAATCTCGGTCAAGCAAATGTTTGTTATTCTAGACTACTACATGTTTCGTTAATCGTTGTTATTAACCTAAAACAAACAATTAGAAGAAAAGAGAGAAGTTCTGAATACAACATTAATGGTTCCTAATTCGCGCTTCTTGATCTCATTCAGATTCAAGAACACAAAGCGAAATTCAAGCAGGTAACACAGGGAATAAACCATTAAACCTTACAATTATAATATTAATAATAACAGTGTTAGAAGGAAAAAAAACAAAAAAAAAAACCTAGAAATAAAGGCAGGTTGAGAGAACTGACTAGTGAGTTAGGGAAGAGCGTTGAAGTGCAGAGGAGAAACCCTAGCGTTCCGAACATAGACATCAAGAAATGAAAGCATGAGATTTATTTTGGGCGAGGTTTTAGCTTCGAGTGATGAGAGAGAAGATGGAAATAGGGAGTAGCAGGTGAAGCTGAAGTGTGCCGTTTTGTGAACAACACTCTGACTCTGGGTTTGGGTGGGGTGGGCTCCTTCTTCTTTTTGTTTTGGACTTTCTTTCTGTTCACACTTCACAGCATTATTAGTATTTATTTCCTCCCTTTAAAATTCTTTTTATCTTCCTAAACTATCGTAACTTCTGTTAAATGTGTAATAAAAAATAATTATATAATTAAAATAATAATTAATATTATTTAAAACTTATAAATAGATAAATGAATAAAATTAGTTTTTTAAGAAAATAAATAAAAAGAAAAAGAAAAATATACATTTCAATAATATTATTATTTGAGTTTAATATTCAACCAATTATAATAAATATAATTATTTAAAATTGTTCACAGGTCAACCTGATTTAATTTAAAAAAATATAAAATCCAAACTAATTAACTTTTATTGTTTTAAATATATTTTTGAATTTTTTAATTTCTCTTACCAAACCCATCTCGAACTATATGGGTTTGATTGGATCAATCAGATCCTCAACTAATTGTGCAAAATTTGTATGAATCCGAGGAGTCAAATCATAGATTACATGAAATAAACTATAGAGCAACCTGAAACTAATACTAAGGTGTAAAGTTCACAGTGCACAGACACACATGAAATCAATGTGAATATGTTCAGGCCAAGTATTTGGTCTAAGCATTTATCTTCCTAATTTCCCAACCAAAAAGAACAACATTGAACTCAAAAAAACACTTCATACTATAACCATAATTATTAAAATTGAATCAACCGAAAACCAGTTGAACCAAGAATCAGTCAGGATTGGAGTGTGAATTAAACATAAAAACGATTGACTTAAAAATCGGTTTTTAACCGGTAAACTCGATCTCAAACAAGTAAAATCGATAATTCACGGTTTATAGCTAATTCTGCGTAGCTATCCTCATCTGTATTCTTTGTCCCTTTTAGAACAAGTTCAGCTTAAGTAGAATCAGAAGTCTATCCGATGTGGACTTTACTTCCACTCTAAATCAAAAGTTGTTGAAGGTAAATCACAGTGCTGTACTGATGTGGGGCATAAAATCTTTCTTGTATCTCATCAGATGATGCTCCAACTTAAATATGGCGTGCAGTACTCATTTAGACATTGATTTGAACCTTCAAATTTTGCCACCTTGAAGTCCATACCAGTTGAGATCTAAAGATGGCTGGATTGTGTTGGATGAACCATTTGATCTTCTAAAGTGTTAAATATGCACTAGGAATTGCAATCATAACTTTTTGAATCTTTGTTGGTGTGGCGTTTTTATCTTTCCCTTTTGTTTCTCCTTCAAATGCCTGACCTTCTTCTCGGGCTAACTACCATTGGTTCCATTTTTTCCCCAACTATGGAACTCCCAATTAACCAGCTATATTGTTACTTTTTTTTTTGGCACCAGCGAAAAGAAAGAAGAACTAGAAACGCCGGAGTGTTGGGAAGAAACTTTTGCAGGAAGGTGCATAACTCCATATAATGTTGTTGAGGAATCGTGTTGGGTGTGAACAGGTTTCCAATCACACACTCATATACAACCCCTATATTTTTAGAAAGCCAGCAGCTATGGCTTTGGTAAAACGCCCAATCCCTTAAAAAAAAAAAACTAATTGAAACGTTCTAAAATCTTTGAAGTGTGATATTTCGTTTAAAAATAAATCATGATTAAAACATTCTAAAACATATTCATATATTATAAATAAATATTAATGTTTTGATATAACATAACCATTACATTAAAAACTTAAATTTTAAAATATTTAGTTATTATATATGGTTTAAGCATAGTTTGACAACAATGAAATCATTGGATCTTGAATTAATACCTTATCAATTTAATGATTGGTCTAATTTTTAAAATGTTAATACAATACAAAAAAGTAATAATAAATAAGAACTTACATGGATTTATGAGGGTGATTTTAGTGAAATAAGAAGATTATGTCAACACTTCCACCGCTGTCAACAAAGGAGGAGGTTTTCCCCTTAAAACATAATAAGATCCCAAGTTAGGAGGGCATATAAGGAGGAAACTATTAAACATATTAGGAACATGTAGTTAAATATAGAAGAAATAAAAAACAAGTAAAGAAGAAATCGAACTAACTATTCAATGATTTGCTATATAACAAAGTAGGTCGCGCTAAGTCTCTGCAACCAGCATGCGAGCTTTCAATGACAAAAACGAGTTGTGAGCGACAAGTTTATGTTTGCGATGATGATGGACTATTATGAGTGTCGAGTGAGTTAGGGTATCAATTCCCAAATATCTAAAAAGAGAATGAAATGTCAAAGTAAAAAAGAATTAGTTAATTGAAAGATAAGAAAATAATAAATAATATATTTGGTTTGGGTCCAAGTTTATTGGGCTTGTAAAGCACCAACCTGATATTGGTACCAATTATAACTAGATGAATTCGATTTGGTTCGAGTCGAACCCAATTAAGCTAAAAAAATTTGGATTCTTGAGTTCATTGAGTTTATCAATTCAATGATTGGTCTAATTTTTAAAATGTTATTACACCAGAAAGTAACAATAAATAAGATCTTACACGGGTATATAATGGTGGTTCTAGTGAAATAAGAATAGCATGTCAAACACATCCACCACTGCCAACAAAGGAGGAGATTTTTCCCTTGAAACAAAATAAGATCCCAAGTTAGGAAAACATATAAGGAACCAAATAAAGAGGAAACTACTGAACATATTAGGAACATGTAGTTAAATATGGAAGAAATAAAGAACAAATAAAAAAGAAATCTAACTAATTGTTCAATGATTTGCACTATAACAGAGTGAGTCACGCTAAGTTCCACGACAAGCAAGCAAGCTTTTAGTAACGAAAACGACTTCTGAATGACAAGTTTATGCTTGCGATGACGGCGGGCTACTATAAGTATTGAGTTAGGGCATCAATTCCCAAATGTCTAAATAAGAGAATGAAAGATAAAAAAATAATAAATAATATATTTGGTTTGGGTCCAAGTTCATTGGGCTTGTAAAGCACCAACCTAATATTGGTACCTATTTAGTTTGGGTCCAAGTTCATTGGGCTTGTAAAGCACCAACCTGATATTGGTACCAATTATAACTAGGTGAATTCGATTTGGTTTGGGTCGGACCCGATTAAGCTAAAAAGGTTTGGGTTCCTGAGTTCATTTAGTTTATAGATTCAATGATTGGTCCAATTTTTTAAATGTTGGACTTACATGGGTATATGATGGTGGTTCTAGTGAAATAAGAAGGGTGTGTCAACACATCCACTACTGCCAACAACAGAGGAAGTTTTCCCGTGAAACAAAATAAGATCCCAAGTTAAGAGAACATATAAAGAACGAATTAAGGAGAAAACTATTTAACATATTAGGAACATATAGTTAAATATGGAAGAAATAAAGAACAAGTAAAGAAGAAATCTAACTAATTGTTCAATGATTTACACCGTAACAAAGTGGGTCGCACTTTTTAGTGCGAGCAAGCGAGCTTTTTGACATTTCATGATCTTATTTAGACATTTGGGAATTGATGTCTTAACTCACTTGACACTCGTAGTAGCCCGCTGTCATAACAAGCACAAACTTGTCACTCATAACTTGCTTCCAAAGTAAAAAAGAATTAGTTAATTGAAAGGTAAGAAAATAATAAATAATATATTTGGTTTGGGTCCAAATTCATTGGGTTTGCAAAGCACTAACCTGATATTGGTACCAATTATAATTAGGTGAGTTCGATTTGGTTCAGGTCGAACCAATTGAGCTAAAAAGATTTGGATTCTTGAGTTCATTGAGTTTATATATACCAATAAATACCATTGTAGTTATTATAAATTCAATTAAGTTACCACACTCACTTACACTATTAGTATATGGAATAAGGAAGAAATAAGGGACAAATAATCAAATAAAAAAAGAAACAAACAAGGGAGAGACATGACTAACTTTAATGGGTCCCATTGTGACAAAGGGAGTGGGTTGCGCTGAGTTTCTGCCTACATAGACGACAAGCTTGTAGGAACAATAATGAGACATGAAAAATGAGGTTTTACCTGCAATGGTGATAAGCTATTACAAGTATCAAATGAGTTAGGACACTAATTCCCAAATGTCCAAATAAGGGTCAAAAGTAAAAAAATAAAAAAATCAATGAATTGAGGAGTAAGAAGATAATAAAAATATTAATAATAAATAACACATTTGATATGAGTTCATCAATTTTGCAAAGCACTAACCCGATACTCAATGCTCAAACCAATTACAATCAAGTGAACTTAGTTGGGTTAGGGTTGGACCCTATTAAGCTAAAAAGGTTTGGATTTTCGTGTCCATCAAGTTGGTCCAAATCAATGAACATATTTATATGTAGTTATTATAAAAGTCAACAAAGTTATCATGCATATCAATTTACAATTAGATACTAATGTAAAAATCTTTTACACTATTAATGTATGGAATAAGGAACAAATAATAAAGGAATGTATCTGATGTTAATTGGTTGCACCAAGCTTATGCTTGAGACAATGACAAGCTATAAGAGACGACTTTAGCATATTGTGATGACAAGCTATTGCAAGGGTCAAGTGTGAATTAGGAGACTAATTTCCAAATGTCCAAATAAGAGAATGAAATGTCAAAGTTGAAAAGAAATTAGTGAGCGAAAAGGTAAGAAAATAATAAAAATTTAATAATAGATAATATATTTCGTTTGAGTATGGGTTCATCCATTTATAAAGTACTAGCCTGATAATATCAAAACCAATTACAAGCTACACTATAACCCTTATAAAAGGTTTAGCTACACATACACATGATGAAAGAAAGACAAACTAAAATAGACAAAGAAAAAACTCGTAGAGGACAAGGGTTCTTCTCTATTATGCACTTCGCTTTTTAGTCTTGCCAAACGTCTTCTAATACTTTCAGAGAGCCTTGAAATCGAAAGAAACACATGAATGATAAAGAAGTAGGAAAGAATGAGTTGTGGAATTATGTAAATTGCTTCCTTCAGCTCCGTGACTGCCTCCTTTTATACTATGTAAAGTGGGCTTCTTTGGTGGGCGTGCTAAGTTGAGCACAATAGTGATGTCTGCTATTCATAATGGTGCATGACTATGCTGGATGCCTTTAGTGTAGGTGCACAGACATGCTGGGCTTGATACATACATGCTAGACAACTTCTGAAATGAGATGAAAGTGCTTGAAGTTACACAACCATATTGTGTGACTTTAGAGAAAGCACGAGCGTGTTTGAAGTTGCACGGACATGTAGTCTTTTGTGACTTTCTCTTTTTAGATAAAAAATCTTAATTTTTGTTATATTTTTTCTTTTCTTTTTTATTGTAAAAATGTATTACATTAATATCAAGAAAAAGTAAATTTTCACATGATATATATAAAAAATAAAAAAAATATACCTAAAAGAATAACATTAATATATAAAATAATTTTTTTATCATATATGTTTGGTAAAATTAATTAAAAAAATGAGCTAAAAGTTAAAAAAATAACTAATTGTTAAAATTTTTTCTAATATACATATTTGGAACTTTTAATTAAAAGTTGAAAAACTAACTTTTTAAATTAAGTGTTTAATTTACTTGTCTATTATTTTAGCGGATAAATGTAAAATAATATAAATAGATATATTTATATTATATTTTTATATAATTTTTAATCTTACTTTATGAATAAAATCTATTTTTGGTCAATTATAATTTTATTAATTTTATAATTTTTATTTAAAAATTAATTATTTTAATTATACATCATGCTATTAATCTTAAATTTTATCTTAAAATATTCTCAATCAAGATTTAAAAAACATACACATAAATCATATTTCATTATGTCAACTGATATGATAATACTATTGCATACTTTAAAATATCATTGTGCATACGGATTATTACACTAATTGATTATTAATATCTAAAGTACAATGAAAAAAATAAAAAAACAATGTAATAGTTAAATAAATAATGTCTATAAAAATATCTAAAAAATTAATGATAATAAAATGAATAATAAAACTCCATCTTATATAAAAAATAATTAAAAATTTTAAAAATAAAAAAGATACTAAAAATTAAAAAGTTACTTAAAATATCATGCCAAAAAATATTACGAATTACTGAAAAAAATATGTTTAGCGAATATTATTAATAGGATCTAATAAATTTGTAACCAATAAAAAAATAATTAACTGAAAATCATAATTTGGTCCATACAAGTTAATATTATTATAAGTTATAGATAAATTATAATTTTCTTCTCAAAGTAAATAAATGAATATAAATTTTGAACAACATTGTTATTTTAAAATCTACACAAACATAAATTTTGCGAGTAACTCATTGATATATATATATATATATATATTATATTATATTATATATTATATTATATTATATATTGTAAGCGGCGTTGCTGAGTATTTAAAAAGTCGTTGTTCCCCTTTTCCAATGCATGTAAACATGAAAGACATAAAAAGATAGATTGACGTTGGATGTGGTTTCTAATACCCTTCCAAATAAATCATTTTTATAATAATTATATGTGAATTCTTTAATGTTCTAATTGTATTTTTAATCATTTTAATTTACATTCTTAAATGATATTATTTATTTATTTTAAATTTAAGGGTCAAAGTATGACTGGACTTTATTAATATAGAAATAAGAGATAAATTAATACATATTATTAATTTATATGAATTATATTGATTTTTTTATTTTTAAATATGTAATATGAATTAATTTTTAATTAATAATTAAAAAAATTGCATATATATATATATATATATATATATATATATTTTTTTTTTTTAGGCCTCAAAATTTAGCAATAACTTTTCTTGTTTATTAATATGAAAGAGTCACACATTTGTTTTACTACGATGCATACGGGTGAAGTATTTTTTTTATTTTCCAATAAGTAATCTTTGTTCGAAAATTTAGTGCGTCACCTCTAGAAAAGTTTGATAAAAGATAAATTTTTCGTATATGGAAATTATCATTCATAATTATCAAGAATTATGAGTCTAGGTGATTACTAAAATTATTTAGTTAATTATAAATATTCTTAAAAATAATTACATAAATTTTATAGAAATTAAAGTTTTTTCATATTTAGTTTTAGTAGATTTTTTCTAAATATGTAAATAATATTTAAAAAAAATATTTTTTAGAAAAATAATTTCATTAAAAATATTTTTATAAATTTTAAAATTAAAATTTTGGATAAGTTGTATGATAAAAATATTTTTATAAATTTAAAAATTAAAAATATGTTGGTATAATTTTAATGTTTTTTATTTAACTTTAACATAACTCTACTCTAAATATTTTTTTACAATTTTTATTAAAAAATTTATTGAATGTTGTAGTAATAATATTTTTAAACAAATTATTAACTAATATCTTGATAATTTAAATAATAAAAAATAAAAAATAGTTAAAATTTGTAATATTTAATATATAAAATGATTAAAATAATACAATTTATAAAATAGTTTTATTTTTAAAATTGTATTAAGTATACTTAAAATATATTATTATTTATTATTTTCATATATATTTATTTATCATATTTAATTAAAAAATATTTTAAAATTTTAAATGTGTTAAATCAGATTATCATAAATCTATACTCAGACTCATTAAATATATATTTTTAAACTAATATTTTTTTATGATAAATATATATAATTTTAAAATTAATTGGGATTGACTCTCATATGAGACTCATTAATTAGACTAATGAGAGCCAATCTAATCATTTTTTAAAATAAGAAACATTAAATATGTATTGAAAATAACAAAAGAGAGTAAATTAATTACAATATTAAATAAATTTTAGAAATTATTATTATTACTAGACAAACGATAAATTATAGTAACTTTCACTTATTTTGTTTTAAAACATGTGATAATTAATTATAATAATTAAAATATAAAATATATGTTTGTTAAAATTTCATAAGACTAATTTACTTTTATTTTCGTAAAATCTGTTAATTTTTTTTCTATCCAACACTAATATTAACAATATTAATGGTTAGGTTTTATTATACCTTATATAATTCAAAGAAAGTTGAATTATTAGTATAAATATTATCCGTGATTTATATTAATAATTACTGCATGTGATATTAACAATATAATAAACGGATGATATATGTATAATTTTTTTATCACATTAAATTAAATATTAAAATAATTTTTATCAATAACGATAGCAAACTTAATATATATATATATATATATATATATATATATATATATTAATACCAATAGTTGAATTTTACATAAATAAAGCTTATGACAAGTAAATTAAATTTAAAGTGTAAAGACTAATATTTTCCTATGAGTATCTATTTCATTTTGCAACGAGATGTTTGAATTAACTTATTAGTAATATATTATACAAACTAATAGATATGTTGATTAATAATTATTATTTATGAGCTTTGTACATTAGGAATTATATATATATATATTTGATATTATTTAATATTTTTATGTATTTTTTAGGGTAAAAAATACAAAAAAACTGTAATTTTAAAATTATTTTTTATTTAGGGTAAAGGTAGATCAAATTTTAAAATTTTCAACAGATATATTTTTGATATTATAATTATTGTAATTAATGATCATTTATTTCAAAATAAAATAAATAAAGCCAACAGTAATTTATTACTCTCTGACACATGTTAGCATTTGTCAAATATAACACTTATTTTTTTTAAATTCATTTATTTTACTATTTTCAATAAATATTTAATATTTTTCAAACAGTTTGTTAACTAATGTTCTAAATCCTAACGGCTAACAAGACCCATAAAAATATTTTTCTTTTATTTTTATATATATTTAAAAATTTTAAATGACTATCATTTTAATCTATTATCTTTTATCTTCTATTCAAAATAAAATTTTAATGTTTTAGTTTAATCAATTAGCCAGTAAATTACTCCTTCCTTGACTTCACTCAGTCTTTCCTTTTTCATCACCTTCTCCACTTCGTACTTATTTGGAAATCATTAAAAAAAAATTCAAACCTTTTAAGTAAAAAATTTAATTATTAACTTTTTAGAATTAGCGTGGAATCAAAATGGCGACATGCATCACATTCACTGTTTTCTCTCCACATTTTGAATACTCCAAATTTCTATCCAATTACCAAATGCCACCAACCCAACCCGTGATGTCTCCCTCCCCAACCATTCTGCCATGACAAATTACCATTATTTACTATTAATAATAACATTTTTGTAATAATAACCCACTCTTCATTACACACAAAAATTACATAGTAAATAAAAGTGACAATAAACATAAACATCTTAAAATAACAGGAAATGGTTGACCACTCCAGAGAGCCTCGGGTCCTTCATTCCATCACCCATCATGTGAACAATTTCTCAATTAAGGTCAAGAGACAGAAAACAGAGGCACATCTTGTAGCAATACCAGAAAAATGATCAATTGTGGATTACCCCCCAAAACACCTATAAATGAATTTGAGCATGAGCCATTGTGATAATTGATTAACTCACTAAACTCATTCCATAATGGCTTCTCTTTTCTACCTTTCTCTCTCCCTCGTCGTAACCCTCTCCTCCGCCACCCACCAACACCCCTCCTCGCACGATTCCACCATCACCTCCGCCCACCATCACCACCTCCCGCCCATCTCCACCGTCACCAACATCGTTCCGGTGATCCAACAAGCCTGCATAGCCACACGCTTCCCGCAGCAATGCGAATCCTCCTTCTCCCTGTTGCCTAACCTCCCTCTGAACCCTACCCCTCTCCAGATCCTCCAATCCGCCATCGCCCTCTCCTCCTCCAATCTCATCACCGCGCAATCCATGGTGACGGCCATCCTCACCGCCTCCGCCGGCAATCAAAATCGCACCGTCGCCGCTTCCACCTGCATCGAAATACTAACCAACTCGCAGCAGCGCATCTCTCTCGCTGCGGACGCGCTGCCGCTCGGCAGAACCAAGGATGCGCGCGCGTGGCTCAGCGCCGCCCTCGCCTACCAGTACGACTGCTGGAACAGCCTCAAATACGCCAACGACACCGATATGGTCGCTAAAGCGATGTCGTTTATCGACAGCCTCTCCTCGCTCTCCAGCATTGCCCTCAGCATGGTCTTCTCCTTCGACGCTTTCGGAAGCAACGTTACGGCGTGGAAGGTGCCCGTCACGGAGCGTGACGGCTTCTGGGGGATCGCCGTCCCGGGCGGACCCAGCTCCGACGGAGGGGTTCCGTCCAATTTGAAGCCCGACGTTACGGTCTCTAAGGAGGAAGGGGACGGGTATTATAAGACGGTGCAGGAGGCCGTTAACGCGGCGCCGGATAACCTCGACAGTACGCAGAGGTTTGTGATTTACATAAAACAAGGAGTGTATGAGGAGACAGTTAGGATTCCGTCAAAGAAAAAGAATGTGGTCTTCTTGGGCGACGGTATGGGCAAGACGGTTATCACAGGCAGCGCTAACGTGGGCCAACCCGGGATGACAACTTTCCACAGTGCCACAGTCGGTATGTTTTTTTTTTTAATATATATATTTATAATAATAATAATAATAATAGTATATAATCAGAATGTTTTATTTTCAAGTTTTTAAAAGAGAAACACTTTTACTGATTAAAATCCCAAGGAGTTGAGGTTGAAGATGGGCGGCCCCTCTGATTTCTTCTATTATTTATCCCAGGGGATTTGTTACATAAGCATAATTTATAAGGGTATTTTTACAAGAATTATTTGCAAAAAATGTGTTTTCTTTTTCAATAATTAAAAATTTAGAACGGGAAAGGATGTGAAACCCACACAAGAAAAAACTTTCTGAATTCAAAGAACTTACTTCATTTACTTTACTTTATCGAATAGAGATTATTATATTATATAGTCTTAAATTTATAATACTACATAATGTTATTAATTTTCTGGTTTAAATATTTTTTTTCTTTACATCCGTGTCTCTTTGATTTTAATCATAAATTTAAAATTTCTTCATTTAGTTTTCACATTTATTATATTATTACTTTTAGTTTCTTTTTTATGTTACACCTTGAATGTTATCTACTTAGTTCTAACTAACTCAAGTAAAAATGTTTCTGAAAAAATAAAAAAAATAATTTTTGGAGTATAGGATTAAAAAAAATAAAAATAAGAGTAAATTAAATTAACCTAAATTTAAAAAATAAAAAAAATTTAAGTCTTAAATTTTTTATAGATTAAAATATTTGTTTAACATTAATTGGAATCATAGATAGTTAATGGTTCCACTGTCTAATAATTTTTCCTAAAAAATGAGGGAAGATTAAAACGCCTAACCTATATACAAGAGCCTGACTACTGACCCAAAAAAAAAAAGCACAAATATTTTTTTGAAAGCCTTTTTGTAGTAGGAGAGGAAATCCGGGATATGAATGATGGAATTATAATGGGAAAGTTTACTTATTTTGGTTAATCTGATTTGAATGTTAATTTGAGCATGCATGCAGGGTTTGTGTTGTGTTGTGTTGTGATGTGTAATTAATTTAAGTACGATGGCAGCGGTGACTGGCGATGGGTTCATGGCAAAGGATTTGACGATCGAAAACACAGCAGGTCCGGATGCTCACCAAGCAGTGGCCTTCAGATTAGACAGTGATAGGTCGGTGATAGAGAGCTGTGAATTATTGGGCAATCAAGACACACTTTATGCTCACTCCCTGCGCCAGTTCTACAAGTCATGCCGCATAGAGGGCAACGTGGACTTCATCTTCGGGAACGCCGCTGCGTTTTTCCAAGACTGCCAGATCCTAATTCGTCCCAGGCAACTGAATCCAGAGAAGGGCGAGAACAACGCTGTCACTGCACATGGCAGGACCGACCCTGCACAAGCCACTGGCTTTGTTTTCTTCAACTGCTTGATTAACGGCACTGACGAATACATGACCTTGTACCACAGCAAGCCTCATGCCCACAAGAACTATCTTGGGAGGCCTTGGAAGGAGTATTCTAGAACTGTTTTCATCAATTCAAACCTCGAGTCCCTCGTCATGCCCCAGGGTTGGATGCCATGGAGTGGTGACTTTGCTCTCAAGACACTTTACTATGGGGAGTTTGAGAACACCGGACTCGGTTCTGATTTGTCTCAGAGGGTGCCTTGGAGTAGCAAGATCCCTCCTCAGCACGTGTTAACTTATTCCGTGCAGAATTTCATTCAAGGAAATGAATGGATTCCACTATAAGGTTCATCACACCATAAATCGGGCAGTTTTTTTCACCCCTTTGTAAACTACCAATTACTAATACAATAACGGTATCTATCTATCTATCCAGAGAAGAAAACAAATTTCAAAACAATTTGAGTTGTGCTGCTAAATACTCTATCTCACTTCATTGGGATGACCCCTGTCTGGATTATTTGGTTTTCGGTTAAAACAAGAGAAAGGAACATGTTCTTTATTTTGTCATTTTTTATGCTTTAGAAAATGTGAATTCACTGAATTTCCTTTTGCATGCGTCATTACAAACGGCTTCTGTTAGTTTGTTCAAAACTATTTTAACATGTTCCCATAATTCTAGGGAATGTATTTTCTCATCTTTGTTATAAGATTAAAATATTCTTTTATATTCTTATGTGTCTATTCAGAATAACTTGCATTTTATGTTTTCGTTTCTAGAAAAAAAATATTATTTCTAGAAAAGGTGTGGGTGAGTTGATTCCCATGAGAAAAAATAACATTACATATGTAAGCGAAGTGTTGTCTGTTAACGAAAAACTATTACAAAGGCTTTTCCCTGATTTTCAACAAACTAATAATTTTATTTTAAAAATTTTAAATAACCAATAAAATATGTACACGTAGAGTTGTACAAATTTGTAAAGTATTTATTTGTAGGGAATAGCAGAACTGTACATGTAAAGTTTTATTTTTATTCTTTTAACTTTTTTTTACATTCAGTTCTACAAGAATATTTTAACAAATTTTAATTGTTAATCAAACATTAAAAAAAAATCCAGAAATGTTATTTTCAATATTATATTTCTGAAAATATTATTCTCGTAGATGAAAGTAGATAAGTTAAAACAAATACATGCTAGAATATTCTTTTTAATGAGTGTAAGTGATGTTTGCATATATAGCACAACAAAAAAAAACATGGGAAAAAACCATTATGGGCACCACGATCCTCGGTGGTTTTTCAATTTCTATAACTGCAACATGGACAACACCTCAAACCCTTTTTCAATTATACAAATGGCCTAACAAGCAGAAACGTTTTCTTCCATATATTTAAAGCGAATATTGCAGTCACAAGGAAGTTGGAAATTGTCACCTTCATTCAAAGAAGTTAATGCGTAAGTACACACATGGCACACGCACGTTCGCCACTACTTTGAGCTTCGCCAAAAGGGTCATTTAGTTGCTAATGTGTCTCATTTCTATTAATAAATTATGGATGAATGAGAAAGGAATCTGAGCTCGGCCAGTGCTAGAAGCACTAGGGGGAATTTGATAAAATACAAAACACCATTGGTTGGGTTTTTTTTACCAGGAATATTCACATTATCCAAGTTTGTTTTAACCACGGACGCAAGTATGGGCCGTTGCTTCCTCCCTAGTCTAGTCCTTTAGGTAAAGTGACCAACCACAGTGGACAATTGTCCCTACAATCAATTTCATTGACTTGAGCATTGTAGAATAGGACTCAAATCCCCTGTCACATTATTTTATTATTCTTGTTCACGGGTACTGATAGTGTTAGCGGTAGTCACATGTTGCGGAAAGGTCTCAAAATACTTCCAAATCAAAATTAATTGGTTCACAGTTCACGTGAGGTTGCTCACCATTCATTGACAGCAAGAGGACTTAGAAGTAATTCCAAAGACAGCGACAGGTCGCACTGGCCTCCCAATCCTATTTTTCCTTTAACTTTTTCGAACAAATATACCATTACTTTGGAAGTTTTTGACACGGGACCAAATTATATATTTTACACAAATTTGTCTCATTACTTTAGGATAAGTAAAAAAAAAATAAAAAAGTTTGGGGATAGCGTTAGCTTCAACTAAATTTGCAGTTGCAGCGCAAATTAATGGCATTTTTAGTGTTTGGTTAGGCACTATAATAATCCATTAAGAACTTGTTTATGGGCTCATTGAAAATGGCAGCACCCATAGTGAATCAGTGGTGTCTCCACTACCTGCTTGAGAATCAAGAAGCGATATAGGGTTATGTCCACTATTTCTAATCAAATGCTCTTATTCCTGGACAGGCCAATATAATAAGGACTAGTTTTGTTGGTTCTATGTGTACTCGGAATATTGTGGCTAATAATCACGCATGGGGTAGTGGTAAGTAACCACTAATTAACCACCCCCTATTGAACTCGATTGTCAAACAGTGGTGGTTCTGCTAATAGTATATACGTTGAATAATATGTGCGTTGGTTCAACCAGATATTGCTCTGTCTGTCCCCAATCATGTCTTTCATGTGAATTTAAACGTGAAATCAATTCCAACTTATTGTTTCTCCCTCTTTCATTTGAATAAGGTTTGCCACATCCGGAAATGCGATGAAATGGTAATAAATATCTTAAAAAATAATCTCTGTTTTGGATTGGGTTTAAGGTTCAATCTTTATATATCTTGACCAAAGTGCTAAATTAATTTAAATGATAAGTGTTGACTAAATTCAACATTTTGAAATAAGAATCTTGATGCAATAAATTACACTTTGGTTGCTACATTGATTAAGGGAAACTGTTATTATCCATGAGAAGTTCTAGACCTTGCAGTAAGAAAATCAAACACATTCATTCTTATATAAAAAATACAACCTATGTTATTGGAGTAATATAATTAAGCATTTATCGCATATTTTCATTATGAATATCAAAATATCTTTTGTAGGTAGTTACTCATTTTTTACGTGTCTTAGATGTATTGGAGAATTCAATATTATCAAAAGACTTCAATTCACTCAGAAGTCTATCTTAATCAATGTTTACTACAATTCGATTCTACATAGTATACTAGAATCAATTTTAGTTATAAAATTAGTTCATATTATATATGGCCTAAAATAATGTAGTTATATATTTGTTTTTACTTAAGAATGAAAAACTCATACAATTAAGGTTATATAGTTCGAAGTGTGAATAAATTTTAGTCTTTTATAAAAATAAGATTATGATAAAAAGCGCATAACTGTCATAGCAATATATAAAACAACTTTTGGGTAAGAATTCAGAAGCAATGTTCTTTTAGCATTCAATATGTCACTTCAACAATGATATATCTTGAGAAGAATTTCAAGCTTCATTTAGAATTTTTGCATATTGGATTGTATAAATTTTAAAGGAAAAATTATCTAATCCAATCACTTTAGTTATATAATTATATTGTTATTTAGTTTTATTAAAATTTAATTTGACACAAATAATATAATTCAATAATTAGATAAATAAAAATATATATTTTATAAAATTGCTAATAAAGTAAGAGTGAGTGTAATGTATATGGTTAAAAACTAATCTCTCCTTATTCCTATATTACCTATGTTATTTAAAAGCTATCCTCACACCTTAAACTAAATTTAATTTCCTCTGTATTTGCGGATATGCCGTAGAATTGATAACTAATTTGAACTTTTTTAGAATTTAGATGTATACTATGGACGAATGGTTTATAGTTTACGTTTTTTTTTTTTATGAAATTGAATTTTTGCATTCTGATGAGTTTTTACATTAAAATTTTTTAATGAAAAAATTATCTTCAAACTGGCTTAGGTTTGATTAAATTAAATTTTACATATGAACTAAATAAATTGGATGATGTTCAACACTAATTGATTACAGTGAAAATAGATTTATACCAATATTTAGAACATAAAGAATTATAATAAATTGCATACCTTTCAAATATACTTGTTTAAGAATACATTCATAGAATGCAAATAAATGGATTTGTTGAAGGGTATATATGTACGGCTAAAAATACAAACAAACGTGCAGGGATGTGGATTGATGGATTTGCACTACGCTAAGCCCAAAACTTTGATAGATAAAGAGAGTCTTCTAGACTACTAGATGCGAGACTTTTTAGCCTTTGAAATATGACAAGTTACACTTGGGTCTGGATTACTTACCATACACCAAAATGAATACAATGATTATATAAATAGAAGAAAGATGACCGACTAGAATTGCTTTGAAATTGATTTGATGATATTTGTTATAATATGAATATGAGAATGCATAATAACGAAAAAAGAGTGTAGAAAATACCATATTCATGCACAAACTTAAGAGGAATAATTATTTTCTTTTATGCCATTTTCCTACACCAAGAAATAAACATTTGCAAGGAAGGTAGAAAGCGAAATTCACTTGTCACAAACCAGAAAGAGATGCTGTGGCAATGGCAGGTGGTGTTGGAGTATAAGAGTCATCATCAGTCCAATTGGTCTCTCCCCAATGCTTTAACATGTTTTCCCACGAGCACAAATTATCTATGCATTTCTTCAACCTCTTATCTTTAACTCTAATTCGCCAATGTCCATTTGAGTAGTTTGCTATTTCAGCTTGCCTGCGATCCCACTCCAACTGTGCCTTCTGCTTTGACTTCAACATGCAAAACTGTTGCAAAAGCTCAGGCATTGCATCATGCAACTTCCACCACCTTCCATGAGCAACATCACTTGCAAACTCGTGAAATATATCAGAGTTCCAGTTACAATCATAGTCCCTGAAGCACAACCACGGCTTCATTCCTAGATAGTGAAGCACATAGAGAATTGGAGGGTCGGCACCAAATAACATAGTCTTCATTTGTTTCTTCTCTTCCTCATCACCAACCCAAAAATGCTTCAAAAAGTTCATGTGTCTTGGTATCCTGTGCCACCATGTGAATATCTCATTCAAGTATCCCTGGTCCCCTCCATTGTAGGACTCAAACTCATTGATATGATCCATTAGGAGCTGGAATGTGCAATCTGATGGCTCAACCACCATGACACCTGAGTTGAAAAGTGTGGCATCATTTCCTGTTGCAGTGATTTCTGGCATTCCAAATAGGAAATCTATGTTTCTTAGAATGAGCAAATCTGCATCAATGAATATTATCTTGTCATAATCTGTAAGCTGCCACAAACGGAACTTGCTATAGTTCCATTCATTGTAAGCATCTTTTTCAGCTTTTGGATTTCTGATCCTTTGTATAGTCCTAATTTTCCACCCTGCTGCTTCTAAACCACTTCTGTGGTACTCACTTATTGTCTCATCAACAAGTATAACTAGGTCACGAGTTGATCCAGACATGCGGATGCTTTGTGCAGCAGCAATAGCTCCACAAACATAAATGTGAGCCGAATGGAGAATTGTTGCATATGCTTCTCTAAGAACATTTCCCGAGTAAACCAGCTCTGCTTGCAGTTAATTCAATTTTCTTCATGTCATTTATATATAAAAGAAATATAATGAAGAGTAGACAATATGAAAAAAGTTCTATTGCTCATAGATGAGAACATAACAAGTCCATTTTAAGTAAAAAATGTCATTTTTCTTTGAATTTAACCTCTCTAAAGAAAGCAACTCACTTTACGCTTTTATTGTGTAAAGTAAGCAATTTTAGTTATTAATAAAAAAAATTAATAGTTCATATACATGCATAACAAATTTGTTATGGATGAATAGAAATATTAATCATTAATCTTTTTATCAATTATTGAGATTACTTACTTTATAGTTACAAGAGCCAAATTCAAATCCTTTTTCTTTGTTGTGAGGATATTGAGTTTCAGGTTTCAACTTCTTCTCTAGAGAATCTCATCATTTCAGGAATATATACTTTGTAGATTGGATTTGTGGTTCTTGAGTAATCATTAAGCTCAAAATCATCATATTGTGCGATGGAAAGTTGGTACAGAAGTATGTCTTAGAAACAAGTCATTGCTATAGTAAAAGCATTGGTAACTGTATACAAATTCCCACATTACATGCCTGTGAAAATAATATGACGTTGTTATGCTATGACCCTGCATGTGTTAGAAAAAAGGGAGTAGAACTAACCTTTGGCCCTCAAAGGAAGTGAGAGTTCACAAGATCCTACTGGGAGGTGGAGTTTTTCTCTCAAAACATTCAAGTTTGGTCTGTATAACCACACATTCCCTTCATGTCCCACAAGTTCTTTGCATTTAAACAAATTAGGAGTTGGAAAGAAGTTGGTAACAAAAAGCACATAAACGGGGTAATTGCCTTTGAAAGAGGTTGCAAGCCTAGCTGCTGCTAGCTGCAAGTGCAAGCGAGCAACATCTCTAGACCAATTCCTCCCATTGGCATGAGGAAGCTTCACAGCTATGAGATTGAGCCTTATTCCAGGAGATCTAAGACTTGGGAGAGAAGGACAAACCGGAACTTCGGTATCTTCTTCCTCATCAATCCATTCTGGGTATAGGGATTCCCATGTCACATTTTTTGCAGCAGACTCCAGGTGCAGTTCAACATGTGTGGCATCAGGAATAACATGTTCCCAATGGTCTAATTCAGTCTTGTTGAAGTTTACCAGGCCAACCCCTTGAAAAAAAATTTTCCCTCTCAGTTTCTCAGTAATTTGCAATATGTCACCCCAGTTAATATCTACATTCGATATATACCGAGGATCTGAACCGCCCCATATCCACCTCTTCACAAAATTTGGCCTGTACGATATGAATTTGACACAATGAGTTTATTCTATTCTTAACTCCATTTTTATTATATACTTACAGAACATTTTAGTTTCACTTTTGGAAATCAAATTACTAAGTAAGCATGATAATTGCAGAAAAGAATTTGCAAAATTACTGATACAGACTAGCAATTTGACACGAATTCCACAGTAGTATTATCCAACACTTTTGTCTTTCCAAATTTTTGGATGAACAATGTAAAATACGTCACTCTATGTCATCAATCTCAATTATTGTGAATCATATTGTTGCTATATATTTCACAAAACACTATATTTTAGAAGCTATTACCATCCTCAATTCGGTTATTCCTAAAACAAAAAAAGTTTTTGCATCACTTGCGGGCGATATTTGAGTGGAAAGAAAAAGAAAAAGATAAATAGCATGAACATAATTAAACGTAGCATATATATATATATGCATACCCTGAGCCAGAGCTTGATAAATGGTTGGTGTTGAAAAGCTTTGGAGAATAGAGGAGCGTTACATAAGTGCCGCAAATGGTAATCAATAGGACAAAAGGTTTCAAGGAAGAAAAGTTGCATCTTGAGCTTCTATCTTGGATGGATAACTGGATAGGCTTCTCAACATCTTTTGCATTACTTTTTGGTAATCTTCGTCTGTATAAATCTTCACTGTACCATGTAGTTATTCATTATTAAAATAATAGATATAACAAAAAAAAAAAAAAGAGAAACAATTGCAGATTAGAGATTTAATTAAACTCTAGCAAGACTACAAAGTAATGGAAGGAACTTTGATCTGTGACTGTGATCTCTATACCAGAGTTTGTGTCATTTTGGCGAAAAATACAGTAAATCTACAATGAATAAAATGTTTATGAATTTTTACAAACTTAATTTCTATAAAATGGTGAGGCATGATGACAGGTATTATAATTCTCGCTGTTTTCTATATTTATTTCTAAAACCAGTAGGGTCCACATGATTTTTAAAACGTGCAAAAGCTGATTAAGTTATTAAGCCGATTCATCATATACAATATTAGTGTAAAAACTTGAAATAACTTTTGAGAAAAAGTTTTTCCGCTTTAAGCTTCTTATTTAAGTAGCGAATGGCAAAATAAGGTTTAGGATTTCCTTAACCTTAAGTAGGGTACTAGGAGAACGTTGTTTCCTTGACGAATCCATTGGCTTGGAATCTTGGATTAATGTCTCTTGGTACATGTTTTATTTATTTTCATAATAATTATCTTAAAAATCATATTTATTATTATTTTTTATTAGTGACAATGTAAAATAATAATACAAAATTAGGTTTTTTAAAATAAAATTTCCATGTAAATAACATTGTTGGACATTTTACACAGAATTGTCGATTTGGGTTGTCCACCATAAGCAAGGCCCAATAGAGGCCAACCAATAGCAGATCAAGTAAAATATGGATCAAGATATGTAGGCTGGTCCGTTTTCTATTTTCTTTATATAATTAGGGTATAAAAATGTAAATTTTAAATAATTTATTTGATTAATTTATATTAAAAATTAAATTAATTTATCATAGAACATGAAAATTAATTGATATTTAAAATATTTTTTTAAGACAATGTTTAAGTTAATCTTAAAAAAGAAACTTAATAATTAATTATGATAATTCTGAGCCCGTGGTCCAATTGGCCCTTGTTGGGTGAAAAAATTCATGTTAAGTAAGGCCGAATACAAATGGTTGATGTTGGGTAAAAAAAATAAATATTTTTCTTTAACTTTATTAATCTAACCCGTACAATTATTCAGTTAGACTTGATCTATTTTTACACTAATTTTAACCTCAAAAATAAGTACAAAAGATGAAGTGTAACATAATCAAGCCTTTCATTGGCATGCAAAATACTCCAATAACAACAACAAATACTGCTGGAAAGTATCTAAATTTTTAGTAATATAGTCCATCTTTTTCTTTTGAAGAGAATCTCGTTAATTTTAATTGTATTTCACACAAATGGAAGAAATAAAAGTGAGAGATAGATTGCATGGTTTATTTAAGAAATAGTTTAGTGTTATTGAATTAAAGTAAAGAGTTAATTAAGTTGCTTGAAATAATAGAAAAAATATGGTATATAAAAAATGTGAAAAAATATATAAAATAAATTTTAGCGACTTACATAAGTTGCTTGGTGTTACCTTAAAGAATGTGATGCTAACTTTTCTCTTATTAGCATATCATAATCACATTTATATTATACAGGTTTTGGTGACAGTGTCTGCATTCAATAAGTGAAGCATGAAATAGATATTAGACCTTATGAAAATTAGTCTTAAGCAGCGATTTTCAGAAGGAACTTTTCAAACTAATGGAGGGAAGACCATGTTAAGAGCACCGATGATAAAATTGTGAACATAAAGCAGAAAGTGTAACAAGAAGGAACTTACATGGATGCTGCAAAACGGTGTCTACCTTCAACGGCACGTGGGGAAGTACCCATTGTTCCTCTTATAATAACTTTTCACTTATCAGCTACAGGGGCATGCAACATATCTGGGCTCACACGTGTGGCTAACGTCAGAGAACTGATCAAGTCAAAGCCCAAGAGAATTTATTGAAAAGAAAAAAACCATAGTTCAAACGACTATATATAATTAATTATATGCATGGAGTTATGGACAAACTAAATTAGAACTAAACTAACACCTCTTCAGCCTCAAAAACACAAACCTCAGAGAATTTGATACATAATAACACGAAACTCAGAAACCAAGGTGGAGAAACAAATTGTAAGTTATTATTATAAAATTGTGTGTGAGAGAGAGGTAGAAGAGGTTGAGATGTTTATATAAAAATAGACACATTTTAGAGGCTTGTCGAGAACAAAGATAAAGGGATGGAATGGACACATTATGGCACAGTTGGGAAGTTTGAGTCAATGTAGACAGCCTGACAGAGTGACGTCCTTGACAATTTTTCTTTCTTCTTTCGGTTTCTTTTTAGTTTTGGGTAGTCACCAACTCTGCCCCATCTTTCAATATATTTTCTAATTCCTAGTTTTTCTTCTATTTTTAGCACTTTATTTCCACTTAATTTAGTATTTGAATGAAAACCGTACAACTTGCGAAAAATTCTTAATTAGTCAACAATTATCCTATCATAGGTTACTCTCAATTAATCTTTATATAATATATATTTAAGTTATTTAATTTATGAAAAAAATTAATATTTAATTACATATTATATAAATTAATATGAATTGTATAATTTAAAGTTACCTAATAGTTCTTCCTAACTCGTATGATCATCCATACATATTAGTATAGATAATCGTATGTTAGTCTCAATTAATCTTTACATAATATATATTTTTGTTCAATTTATGAAAAATTAATATTTAATTACATATTATATATATGTTAATATCGACCATATGTTTTAGGATTAGCTAGTAGACTCTCCTTACCATTTATGTATATCTATGTCAATTATACAATTATTGATTTGCACTTGAAAAGCCAATATAATAATTAATACAAAGAGGACATGATGCATGTACATATTATGCATTACACTTCAACTTTGCACTTTCAGTGGCTGGGGAAGTCAATAATCAATTCGATAAATCTATGGTATTAGCAACGGCTTTTAATTAAGATCTTTTAAGTTTTAATCACTTTCAATTTTCAACAGCAAATGGTTATTGGATTGAGGGTTAAGGTCCCAATCCATGCATGCATGTCTCATGTCAAATAGGTTATATTCTGAAGTACTCCCTTAAACAAGAAAGGATATATATACTACTTTTCGATCTGATGAGATATATATTTGGCACCTAATCTTGAATTTTTAATGCTCAGGACTCGGGTTTCTTTCCTAATCCTCGATCTTATCTTGAAAACAGCCTCACGATAAGTTTCTAATCCACTGTAGGTAAAGTATCTTTTCATTACAGTTTTATCTCTACGTTGAAGTACACAAGCATTTGAAGAAATTGAGTGGCTGACAGCATCAAACAAACACCCAAAATAATCTGCCAAAGACAGTTACAAATTAATTTACCATTTTGTTGTGTTTTCAGCATTATCTTATAGCAAAATTAACCCTCCTTCAAATTGATGATATTCGTTCAAGTGTCCTTTCATACTATTTCACTAACCAAACCCCCGGTTTTAGTCACTATCAAATATCAATGAAAGTGTCAAAACAGTGTTTGAATTGGATTATAATAAGAGACAGAATACTTGTTTAGTACTAAAAGTGACAAAAGGAGTTATGACCCTTAACATTCACACAGTAATAAATGTATAGCTAAATATGAATTGTGGTTTTCAATGTAACTACTATTTTAGCTTTTACCATTCACAAGATACTCATTTCTATGTAATTAAAATTTATAATAAATAAATATTTTGAATATATATATATATATATAATAATTAAAATTCATAATAAATAAATATCTTTAAATATATAAATTATATTTTAAATTTATAATAAATAATTTCAATTATGATATAAGATTATTTTTAATTATTAATAGTTTCTTAAAAAATATTAAAATTTAATTTAGTGATAAAAATAAAAAAAAATAAATTGAAAGATATAGATAGTTAAAAATATCAAATATATAAATAAAAAATAAAAATTTTATATGATTAAAAGAAGAAATGAAAATATTCTAAAAATAATCGTAAAAGAGTTGTTTTTATTTTTATTTTTATTATTTATTTTCTTTTAATGTAATAATTAAATATAAGTTACTCATTATATATGTTAGATTAAAAAAATAAAAATTATAAATAAAAAATAATTCTTTTAAAATTATTTTTGGAATATATATTTTGTCTCTTACATGTTTCTCCTATCCTAGTGACTCAAAGACTAATCTTTTTTCCGCATATATGCAGCTGTAGTTGGTCCCAGCATAATTTGATTCCTCCTCCTCCTCCTGTTATATATTCCAATTTAAAATATAGAAGTATATTACTACATCTGAATTGGAACGTGCTTCTTTTAGTTTTTGGTCACCAAACGCCCATTTAAGGAGTGAAACGTTAGTAAATGATTTATTTGGTTTCGCGTTCTTATCATTTATGTTCAACACAATTATGCTGCAAACAGGAGGTTGGGATGAAAGCGAAAAATCGGAACTTTCACGTCCCACCTTTGGTCATTAGAGAAAGTAAATGAAAAACTTCAATTTCAACAACCACTTTTAACCTTACCTTTACTATTCTTAAATTTAACCTTTCTGTGACTTGCATATTAATTACGTGGCCATATAAATAAAAACATAGTGATACATTTATAGATTTCAAGCATATTAGTTTACTTATAATAATATTTTAATTATAATATAATAATATAACTAAACTACTATAAAAGTATTAAAATTTTAATAATATTATCACTATAAAATGTATTTTTTTAATGTGCATTTCTATTTTCTCACTTGAATTTCCTTACACTCATGGATTTGAAACATTAAAGATTTGCAATTTTATGTTATAATAATGGAGGTATATATTGACGTTACATTATGGAAGTCATGTCTTGTATGGTAATTAGAAATCTATATTTGGTTTAACTTCTAAAAAAACAAAATGAGGAATAACTATTTATAATTAGTTAAAATGATTAAATATAAAAAAAAATAATATTCAAACGGTAAGATATATATGAACCTTGAATGAATGAGAAAGAAGGCAAGCATGGATCCAGTAAGAAAGGGTATGATGTCCAATTGTCCAAAGGAGGGAGACGATTAAGAATAAAGTATCCACAAACTTTTAATGTCTCACTAATGAGAAAATGGAGATGGAGAATTATAAATGAGTGCAAGAGCTTGTGGTATATATGTGGTATGTGAGAATTTGGGAGACTTGAGGAAGATGAGTGTCCGGGAAAGATATTCAAGATAATTAGTTTAATAAAAACATTTATTGGAAAGTTGGAGATGGGATAATGATGAAATTTTGCTTGAAAATTAGTGATGGCATTGCGATGGACTATTAGCCTTCTTGATATGTTGCTAATTAGCAAAAGGTTAGAGAGAGAAAACAATTTTTGTCATTAATCTAACTCTAATTAGTGATTAACAAATTCTCCATTGATAAAATTTACAACAGATTTAGTTCAATCTCAAATGAATTGTGATAAAGTTCAATTAATAAAAATTATATCACCACTTGAGGAATCAATTAAACCTATACAAAATTAACATATTTAACATAAAATTGGTTGGATAAAAATATATTTGTAATATAATGTTACATTATTATTTTATATTATATATAGTACATATATTTATGGAAGATTTTTGGCTAAATTTCTTGCAATTTTGGTTTAGTAGTTTTTTTTTCTTACATGACAAAAGATGAATAGTTTAGAAAATGCTACAAAATCTGAAAAAAAAAAGGAATAAAATCCATGATCTCTTGCTTTCATCAGAGATCTATTATTAATTAACCATTTCACTTGCTAGGCTTATATTGTAAAAAATATAATATATAAAATTCCTATATGAGATAGTAACATGAGAATTTAACGTTACAAAATATAAATTATTATAATATGTTATTAAATAATATAAATTAAATTGTGTGTATTCTAAATTAAAATAAAATAATTTTATATAATTATAAATTAAATTAAATTCTATGTATTCAAATTATATTATATAATTTTATATATTATATATTATAATAAAATTATAAATTATATAATTTATAAATTAGGTAATTTGGTGGAAAAGGAAATAGTAAAAAGTGAGTTTATGTTTATATTATATAAAAATATTATAATAATTAAAATAATTTTAAAATAAAATAATAAATATTTAATATTAAATTATATAAATAATTTATTAAATTTATTACATAAATTAAGTTATGTGTATTATAGATTAAATTCAATTAAATATGTATTACTTTAATTTTTTATAAATTATATAAACATACAAAAAATTTTCTATTTCAATTTTTAGAAAATAATACTAATTTATAAATTTGTTAAATTTATAATTTATAATTTTATTATAATAGCATACAATATATAAATTTATAGAATATAATTTGAATTCATAGCATTTAATTTAATTTATATTATTTAATAATACTATAATAACTATATTACTTTTTAAGTTAAAAAATAAATTTGAATATTAAATAAAAATTAAATTTGTTCATTACTATCTCATATAGTAATATTATATAATATATGTTTTATATTTTAGCAAAGTGAGTGAAATTGTCCAATGTTAATTGTTATTTTGTGTAAGTAATAGGTCATGTGTTCTATTCTTTTTCTTTGCAAGTTGTGTAGCATTTTCTAAATCATTCGTTAATGTCCGAATCACTTCATTGTCTGTAATATAATTTATTCAAAAAATAATTATTTATATTATTTTTAGTTATAATATAATTTATATATTTTGAAGTATTTATTCATTATAAATTTTAATTACTTTTTTGTATAAATTAAAATAATTATCTTGGAGGAAAGTGCTTTTAGCTATCATTTTTCAAAAAAAAAATTAGGAAATTTTCTTAACATTTTATTTCTTTCAATTTATGATTTTTAACTTATTTAAATCTAAATTGGATTTCACTATTTTTTAAAATAATTTTTTAATAATTAAAAATAACATTATATTACAATATAAATAATTTATTGTAAATCAATAATATAATTTATATGTTAAGATATTTATTTATTATAACTTATAATTATAGTATATTTATATGTTTCAAAAATATTTATTTATTATAATTTTAGTTACAATATAATCTATATATTTAGAAGTATTTATTTATTATAAAATTTTAATTATCCTTTAATATTTTTTAAAAAAAATTATCAATAATAAAATAATATTATATTACAATATAAATTATTTATCATAAGTCCATAATATGATTTATATTTTATATAACTAAAATTATTATTTTCAAATCTTAACATGCCAGTATAACTGAATGTATATTTAATCATATTTATATTTTTAATAGTTATTATCTACTATTCTATTATAAATTATAATGTGCAACTTAGACCGATAATATAAAAACATATTGATAGAAATAATAATAATAATATAAATAATTAAATGATTAGAAAAAATATAAAAAATAAAAAATTCAAATAGATTTTTTTTTAAATAATGGCACCCACTTATTAATTTCAATTTTATATTATTTTTAGTTTATATTTACTTAATTTAAAGATATTAAATATTATTTAATATTTATCAATTATATTATATTTGACAATATATTAACTTAATTAAGTAAAAAACTTAAGAAAAAAGATTAAAAAAAACAAACAAACAGATGCGTGAGGAGTTCTAACCCTTCGTTTGCTCAACTCAAATTGACAAACAAGGAGAGGCAAGAAACACAACCCTATGATTTTGCCTCCATGTATAACCTTTCTAATTCTTTCATATCTCCTCTTGAATTTGCCTCTGAACCTTACTTCTGATTTCAAATTTTTTTTTTTTTTTGTCTGTGAATATTTTTTTTATGTTGTTTATTTTCTATTGACTTTCTTTTAATGTTAAATAGAATTGATTTTGATATTTGAACCGATGGGGGAATCGATTCCTATTGTGAAAGTGTTGTCACTTTTGTTGGTGAAATCACTATTCACTTTGGAAATGATTTTAAAAGAATGTTGATTCTTATACTCAAGTTTATTTGATGCTCTTTTTATATTATCCATAATCTTTTTGAAAATGGTTTTTAAGAGTATGTTGATTCCTATACTCAAGATTATTTGATGCTATTTTTATATTAGTCATAATCCTTTTTTTCTTTTGTTATGGGTGAGGGAGGATTATGATTGGTGGTTATGTGAATGATAATACATTCTGATGAGAAAAAAAATACTAAACTTATGTTATGTTCTAATTTTTTTTAGAAGATATTTGAATTGAGAGTTGTTCTTTAGTATTGAATTTGACTTTCACAATATGTTTACACTTGTAAGGGATCAAAGATATTTGGGTTATTTATGACTTTTCTAAAGAGCAAGGATCCAAATGATGGAACAAAGAAAGCGTTGGTTGCTAAATTGAGTGTTTTGAATGAACATCTTAAAGGCCCATGTATATATGTGAATTTAACAATTTTTTTTTTGTGTTAATTCTTTACCTTTCTGTAATGGGTAATTGCTGGTGCTGATATGCTAGAGGCATGGTCAGGGTCCTTATGTTACTGGGAAGAAAGTCATTGCTGTTGATTTGAGTTTGGCACCAAACTATACCATTTTGTGGTACTACTCGGCCACTTTAAGAAATGGAGTATTCCTGAAAGTTCGGTACATGTTCATAATTTCACCGAGGTATGCAAATTTTTTTTGCAATGCATGTGCTCTTTTATAGCTATTTAGTTGTCTTCTACATTGTCATTGAATAGTGATTTTGATTGGTTTATGGTGATGAAAATTTTGTGGTCAAACATACCATGTCAATATACTTAAAATTTCTTCAAAATCTTGAAGTATCAATCATTCAATATATACTACTTTTATATCTCATTTTATATGTCCTGCAGTCACAATAAATAATAAAATGTTTGGAAAGGAAAAGAGCAGAGTAAAAATATAAACGTAATTGAAAAAGATTGATCCTTTGGTTTAAAGAGAAATTTTATTTGTTTATCTATAAGCAAGTCTAATCTTGACTGTGTATAGTAATTTTAAGTAGAAAAGAGTTTTCACGAACATAAATATTATACTTCAACGTAACATGTATAAAAAGTAATTTATTTTTAATGATGATCAGTAAATTTTGGATATACAAATATATTGTTGACAATTTTGCTAGAAAATTGCAATAGATATGCAAGAGAAATGCATTATAACTTTGCAAGTAATGATTAATCTACAAAGGAATTGGAAGGGAATAGTGAGAGTTTAATAATAGTGCATCTATGAGGAATTATGACTAATTAGCAAGATATGATTTACTTATACAATAATAAAATATTGATGAATAGTTCAGCGAGAGATTTACAATGAATCCGTGAGGGATGTGTGACTAATTTATAAAGAATATGTTTTGATTGAGTTATATGTAATTAGCGAGGGAAGTAATGTTGGATATTGTGAGGGATGACAAAAAAATCTAGCGACAAAATGTTCTCATTCGCTTAGAAATTGAATGGTTTGTCGCTATTCCTTTGTAATTGACTTTTTCAAGAAATTAACGACAAATTATTGATGGACTTTTCCCACTAATTAGAAGTTTTCTTGTAATGTCTTTATCGATAGAAACCTGAACAAGCTCTTAAGATTTAACCTACCAATAATCTTGAATGTTGGAGAAATGAACTTCTAATCAACAATCTCACAAGTTAGGTTTATTTAAGCTTGATTATATTCTCACATAACAAAGAATATTATTTTACAACTAATCATTAAGACTGATAAACAATTATGAATATGCTACCTTTATTGGTTATATACCATCCTATTAATTGAACAACAAACTCTTTTGCATAATTAAAAAAATAGTAATTTGGTAATAAATGTTGTAGAAATATAAATGCTTATAAATAGAATAGCCACAGTACCCAAAGAACATATCTTTGATTAACCTTAACCAAAAGAAAAGGTTTAGCTTCTCAAGAAATTCATAAGAGTATAAAAGAAAAAGATGGAAAACTATAGTCGATACAAAGGAGGCTAGAATGGCAAAAGTCTTTTTTAAGTCTTTGTAAATCTTATTTATAAGTATAATTTCTAAAATTGGCCTAAAACATAATAAAAATAAAAGTCCCAAAGAAGACAAAAATACAATAAAATATTAAAGGTTATTAATTAAGGTCCAAAAATAAAATAAAACATAAATTTAAATTATCCTAATTAATTCTCGTGGTATTCCACGAATATTACATTGGATATAGGAAGATGTAATAATCTATAATTTTTTATTTTCTTCTTCATCTTAATCCTAATTGGTATCCATATTCTCCAAGAGTTAGATTTTTCCTTCCTACATACAAAATAAATAGAAAATAATAGTATAAACAAAAATATAAAAATATGAAAATTAACTAAGAAAAAATTCCTAAATATATTAAAAAAAAATTAATAAATACATATGTATCAAACTTGATCAAGGTCACAGGAAGTGTTAACCACCAAACAAACCAAAAACTAAATATGTCACATTGTAAATTATCCTAAACATCTTATTACTTATTCATTCGCATCATCGATCTATGTTCTCAATGATGTTTATCCTATTACATTATATGATTTAAAACAACTTTTTCTGCAAGATAGATGATTTCTTGCAATAGTGTGATGAACTAACTAAGTTCTTTGAAGTCATGCAAAATCATTAGTAGTGAGAAATGAAACCATTAGTGGTGAGAAGGATGAAACTTGACATGGGTGACATTGGAGATATATGCAAAATCATTTGTTATAATAGAATAATATTTTTTTTACTAATATGGTCTTAAAAAAATTAAGATATAATTGTGAATCTTATCTTGTGTTAACTTTTGGGTCTGATTGAAAAAGAATAATGTTTTCTTAAAATTTCAAAAGATAAATACCTTAAAATGAATTAAAATTCTTAAAGGAACGAATCATATTTGAAATAAATGGAGTACACTACAATTTTACTTATGTTATATGTATTATTAAATAAATAAATACTCTTTTTTAAAACATCCTAAATAGAGGATTAATCTTCTTCATGGTAGTATATAATGTAATTTGATTTTAACTATCGAAAGCAAGTCACGTGACTATTGGATATGGTGGATCATTGATCTTATCCAAACACCATCAAAACCTACGTTCCTCACGAATAATTTAAAGGACTATTAGTTTTGTTATTTTTTTAATACTTTTCGGGTGTGGTTAGGGGAAAAAGAAACACTAACATGTATATGTACGTGCTTTGTGTAACGAGATGTTGAAGCCACGCACGCGTAAGAGATGAAATATAAAAGTATTTATATGTTTTACCTAAACATCTTAAACCTTTATGGTTATTGGTTCGAGGCAAATTATAATATAATAACTAAGTAGTTTAGAGTTTGATCTTTTGTTTTAAGTTTAAAATACTTAATCCACAAGTTAAATGTGGAGATTTTCAGAAAGGAAATTTTCTCCATCATAATAATTTATTTGACTCAGAATATGATTGTTTCTTATATAAAATACATATAATTCATATATCAATAATTCAAATAATTAAGTTTTTTCTTATATTTTTTTTCAACAAAAGAACATTAATGTATGTCTTCGAAGTATTAGTCAAACAAATAAAAATACAAAAACGAATTCATACTTTTTAATTAATTCATTTAGTTCGAACCATTTAATAAAAATATATTAAATAATTTTAATTCAACATTTTAAGACACTCGTTATCAAAACTGGAAATATAATAATTCGTGTAATTGAATTGACCGAGTAAACTTTTATTTTGCTTCTTGGAAATATAATGCGTTCTAACATTAGTTCTTAAAATTAAGTAAAAAAATTTTAAAAAATTAAAATTATAATTATTTTATCTAAATTTTATACTTAATTACTTAATGATATTAACATTTACTTAAATTACATATTTTGAAAAAAAAATAACGAATTATATTTTTAAGAACTAAGATATGATTGTTATATACTTTGAAAGAAATGAAACAATTATTTACTATAAAGAGATTAGTTATATTTAATGATTGAAAAAGGTAATATATATATAAAAAAAAAATCCGATTCTAAAGAAGTATATTTAAGTCAATAATTGACGTAGGGCCATGGACAAAGAAAGAAAAAGGTTAGGTGTGCTGCGATGCATTATTACAGATTTAGCAGTTGAATACGTGTGTAGAAATGAAAGGATGGAAAGGGAAAGAGGTGCATAGGTGGAAGCAAAGAAGGATAATTGGGTTAAATATGAAGAGGGAAAGGGACGTGTTTATTTGTCGTATACGTTACCAAGTTTCCCACGGTTTTGTTGCCACACGTTTTTCCATTGCCACTGGTTTCATTTTAATGCGTATACTGGGTACACCTTATTCAATGTTCCCATTAATTAAATTTTCTATTTCTTGGTCCCTTTGACAACGCAGCCTCTCATCCACAACTTATTCATGTCTATATCATTCCGTCAAGTCACTTTTTTGGATAGTGTTTATTTGGACTGTAGATACGGTTTTAAATGTTCCTCTTTCTAATCGTAGTAGACACACTCATCATATTTGTCTTTCTCTCTTTCTATTTTCGTGGGTGATAAAATCTTAAAAATACACTGAATTATGTATATACAACTAAAACTGATAGTACTGAGCCTTGAGCACACCACATGCAGTGAGAGGCACCAAATTTTGCGGCCTCAAAGCAATAAAAACAAATTAAACTAGAGGATGCCTAGATTCCCAGTAATTTATATCTTCTATTTATGTGCTAGCTAGCTATGTTGTTTTCTTACATGAACACACGTAATTCCTAGCTAGGGCCAGAAAGCAACAACTACTTGACAACTTTCTAATGGAGGCCCATGTCACCAATTGGCTGTGTATGTATGTATTCATAGTTGCTGCTACTAAGTGACTAGGATTGCTGTAATCACACTCTCTCAAGCTTCTTATGTCTGCAACAAGACTTATTATAATTAGCTTCTTTATTTATAATGCCACAAGTAAGACTAAATTTCATTTACACTCTATAAATTGTAAATAAATTAAGACAATATTTTCATAAATTTCTTTATAAATAAATATTTTTAAGATAAAATAAATTTATTTTTTTTATGTTAAAATTAATTTATATATCTTAGTTTTTGGAAAAATTAGATAAGATAATTTTATAAAAGTTAAGTGTATAAAAGATTTTAACTTAAAAAGGATTTGCTTATTTTTCTTATTTTCTTTTTTTACAATTATTTATATATAAAAAATTTATCCATTTCTTGTGCACTTCACTTAACTCATTTTAAAGGGAAACGTCTAAACAATTTTTTGTTATATTTGTATAACATTTCAATCCGTACATATTATTGATTTTTTTTAATCAATTAAAGCTATGCAACAGAGCTCAGCTCGAGCATTTTATCTTCTTATAAATATTATCTTACAATTTAATTTCCATTACAAGAAAATTTATTTTTGGTGATAACAATATTTATTATTAATAGTTTAGAAATTAGTCACTAAAAGAATATTTTGACAATATTTTAATTTGTCATTAACCGTTACTGATATTTAAGTTACTATTGTATTAGTGACATTATTTTTAAATTCCATTAAAAGTAATTTTAATTTAAAGAAAATATCATTACTAATAATATTTATATATAATAATGAAAATAATTACTTTTTATTATTAGTAATTTTTATTTTAAAATAAAAATAATTTTAATTTGTAATTATGAACTAAGTCATTTATTTTATTGTATCTAATTGATACCATTTTTTAAGTCATTTATCGTAATTAATTAACATATTGTATGATTAGGGAGTTATTTTCTTATTTAGTACTATTGACAACACTTTTAAAGTCTATTTAAGTTACATGTTACGTCGTGACTAAGAAATCGAACCTTGGATCTAGTGTTTGGGGAATAAAATTCTCACCGCCACTCTACTTGTAATATTTTGTTATTGTATTTAATTATCTAATATATAAGATTTTATTGACAAATATGTATTTACGATGCTTTAGTCATTTAAGCATAGTATATGATATTTTTTAGGTGTTTATAATATATATATATATATATATATATATATATATATATATATATATATATATATATATATATATATATATATATATATCAGATATAATGTAAAATATATTTAAGTTAATATGAAAACTTATTGTCTTAATAAAAATATTATACAAAACTTTATCAAGTCATTTCTTTTATACTTATTCGTTGATTTAAACATTTTATTTATTATATATTAGTATTTTTAAATTCATGGAACAGAATAAATTTTTAAATAAAAAAATTAAATTAATGAAAATTTAAGCATTTCACATTACTTAAATAGATACATATATTCAAATTGATTTGAGAAATATTAGTGACAATATAATTATTATTTAAGAAAATTCAATTTAAAAAATATTTATTGACATCATATATTATTAAATTTTAACTACAAATACAAAATTGTGTGTGTATATGTATATTTTCATTTATGCATAGTATATAAAACACATCAATTTTTTTATTATCAAAGTTTTAAAATATTGATATATAAATTTATACATAATTTGAGTATATTTATAATGTCACAATTAAATTAAAACATAAAAGAAAATCATAAAATATCTTAAGTTGAATTGAAATTATAAATGATACTTTCAAATAAAAATTAAACCAGTTTTCATGGCATAAAAGACACTATGATAAAATGATAAAATAAATTTTAATGACATTAAGATTATTCATGTAATTTATTTACATGATTTACATGCAATTTCAAAACTTCAATGAGGACATATTAGTCACTAATAATTAATATTAATTTTTTAATAATGTAATATAAAATTAGTAAAAACAAATTGTTGGGTATTGACAATTTTCACAAACATAAATAATTTTGGTTTTAAAATTCACTACTATATTAATACTAAATATTTGAGATGAATTTTTACACAAATGCTCAAATCTCTAGTGATAAAAGAAATTGCCACTAGTAATAGAAAGTAAATAAATATTTTATAATTTTTACTAATTTGATAAAATTACAAATGATTATTCTTGTATTCCCCACGTACACGATTGCTACAACAAAATTTACTTTTTGAGACAATTTTATTCAATAAAACTTATCTTGTACTATAACTTTTTGGAAAATAAAAATTAGTCTGTGAAAAGTTAATTTATAATACAGAAACTAATAGAATAAGCTTTTATTGGCAACAAATAGGTTTTTACCAGCATTCACTGCAATTGTCAACGATACTTTTACTGGGATTGAATATGTTTACATAATAAACGTTTTAGCGTCTATTATATTGTCGCTAAAACCCATAATGACCATTGATATAATGGATTTTATAATTAAAAAGATATCATCGTTATGAGCTAATGCAAAGTGTCAAAGTCAATTTTTTTTTTTATAAAATTTACTTCGTAGATGTTTAATAAATTTTACATTAGTGGTGATCCTATAAGAAGAAATTATTGTTCTTAATTGTTTATATCAGTGACAAATTACTTCATTACTATCAAATTATATATAATAACAATTATAATTGGGCAACTATTATCAACAATTTTATGCCATTTTTTTAAATGATAATAAAAGATACATGTCACCATTTGGTTATTTAGGAACCATTTTGGAATTATGACACGTGGTAATTGCCATCCATTTTTTATTGGTTATGATTGATTTGAAGTAAAGTGCACACGTCATAAAATTAAAGGATAATTTACATATTTTTATATAATTAATAAAAATTCATCAAATTATAATTAACGTAAATACCAGTTTTTATTATAAATTTAGAAGAAAAAAATAGTGTCCTATTATATTGATGGTTGTTACTTGTAATTTTAGTCTTTAATTATTATGAAAAATGAGAACGCTTAATTATATACAACCGTTAAGATTTGTTAACTTATGGTTTAGTTTATAGTAAGTTAGAAAGCAAAATCTTGAATATATTTTAAAAAATTGTAATGATAACTTAACTTATTTTTTTAAAAAAAAAATATGTGCGTAGACAAACTTATATTTAAGTTGTAATTATAAATTATTAATTTATTTCTTTTATAAATCAAGTTGGTGAAAGTTTATATATATATATATATATATATATATATATATATATATATATATATATATATATATATATATATATATATGATGTACTAGGTTATATAATTAATTATAAATCTCACATAATTTTATTTTCTTTAATTAAAGATTATTGAAATTTGTAATTAAAAAAAATTGAATCGTTAATTTTAATATAATAATTATAATTAAAGATTCTTACTTTCACAACAATAAAGAGTTTTTATCCGACTCTTTAGCTCTTTATATATAACTCCACATAAGAAGACAAATTAAAGATACCAATATAATATTTCTAGTCCCATTTTGTAAAACCATTTTCGATCAATTTAATTATTACACAGTACTTTCATGTCAATCTAATTTACTGGCTACTATAACAGTGATGTCTGATGTAAAGATGTTAAATATAATATAATTATACACATACGAATTAAATTACTTTCATATAAGAATCAAATTGAAACTAATAATTTCATACAAGAATACTGTAGAAAATATATTTGAAGTTAAAAAAGACGTGCAGTGCGGAACACGGCGCAGAGAGTAATCGCGGGATCTTTTCATTCCAACGTTATCCACGTCGATCGTTTAAACATTGCACGTTTTACATTCAAAACACGAAAAGGAAATTACTCCTATACTGCCTTAGAAACAAATTCAAAAATATATGAAACTCGTGAGCTAATAGGGTATATACATGGTTCACATAACATGAATTACGATATATTTTTTTCCATATCCCTTCCCACATCTTCAATACCTTTGAACCAGAAAAACAAAATGAATCGGAGAAGGATATTCATTTATTTAACTACAGGATGATCTTCCAGTGGATCGATTACAAGCACTGTTTGTAATTAAGATAAGCAATGCTAAATTTATTGCATCAGCATAAGTGACAATACATGCAAAAAGGAAGATATGTAACAAATATACATCCAGTTTTTCTTCCATCTTATTTTTTTTCTTCTAGTCTTTTTCTATCATTTATTAGATTTATCAATTTCTTTCTCTTTCTTTCGCTGATTCATCCCAAAAATGGGGTGTAGGAGTATCATTAGCCATACAAAAATACTTGTGATGATGATCACGGAATTGAGTACCAAAAATGCGAGCAAAATTGGGTAGTTCTTCTCAGAATAAACAGAGACTCCCATAGCAACAATTTACACTCATATTAGATAATTGACTCGACAAACCAGACCCACCAGGCAAATCCCTTTTCTTTGGCTTCAGCAATGGAGGTACCCAGTTACCAATAATATCAGCATGCTCATCACCAATGACATCACCCTTCTCTCTCACATAACTTTCACTTCCATCACGTGCATGGCTAGGCCCTTTACGACTCACTGAGAGCCATTTGGCTTGCATGTATGTAGTGGTTCTCCATGGTGGCACGTGGAGGCCCTTCTCTCTTAGGCACTGTTTGGCAGCAGAACATAACAGGGAAATTATCTTGCACAGTTTGTTCTCGGTCCCAACAAAAATGACCGGAAGTGAGTCTGTTAATTCTTTGTAGTCTTGTGTAGGCCTCGCAAGTTCAAATTGGGACCTCAAGTCTACATCTACTATAAGCCTAATAGGTTTACCATAACCCTCATCTTCTACTATCACTTCAATATACTCGTATTCACCTGTTTCATGTACACAAACAAAACAGTTTAAGACAAGAAAGTAATCAAAAGCTAAATTTCACTTCATGCTAGTGCATACCGGTTTACCAAATTAATTTTGACATCAAAGAACAATTTTAACATAAGATCTACCAAATACGTTACCGGATCAGAATTAGAGTTTTACTTCGATAATTAATATGATAAATGGATATATAAAACATTGATTCTAATGGAAGAACCACACAAACAATAGCTAAAGAACTATATCTGATAAGCAAATGACTTGGTGCCAATGGCTATTAATTTGGGTATACGATTGAATTTGAATATGGGGTAACAAAAATTGAATTAGAAGTTAAAAAAAGACAGAGAAAGAAAGAGTCACCAGCAGGACATCCCAAAGAGGTGGACCAAGATGTGTGGCATATAGAAGCATTAAGACCATCCATTTTCATCCTCATAACAAGCCATCCACTGAGACTTGTTGTTTTCTCTGCACCCTTTCTATTTCTCATATGCTTCAATACACACTTGGATACCTTAGCCTCAGATGCTGCATCACCCTCACTCCTTAGAATATCCTGAAACACGTCACAGCATAGAAAAAACACACAAGGGTCATGCGAGAGACAACCTTAAACCAAGACAAAACATTGAATTCATTGAACAGTACCTGTAATATAAAAAATTGGGTTCGGTGGTTTAAGGTATGGCAGTTTGAGGAAGTGGAACTTGTGGTGGATGTTGATTCGGATTCTATAAAATCTTGCACCATTTGTACCAATTCGTCTTCCTCTAAACTTCCCATCTCTGTTTTTCTCTTTTCTAGTCAAAGAGAAGAATAGAGTAGTGGAAATTCGTGTGAGGTTCGTATTTATTATATATAAGAGGTGTGGCGGTGGAAACAGCACCTGTGTGGTGACAGAACATAGATGAGGCCCAATATTGATAAGGTAAATATATTAAATAAAACAAAAAAATAAAGTTGATAGCGGTTAAAAATGTTGCTATAGTGTACTGTCGGAATATCCTTATCTTAATTCTTTGGTTTAATAACCATGAAAATGACACAACTAAGTGTTTTCAATATTTTCTAGAACTATCTCTCAAGCTTTCCAATACGCCTTGTCAGTGATAGATGAAGGTAGCTTAATTCAGCAGCTAATGCGTAGCATATTTTTTAATCAGAAATCCACCCTAAAATCTAGCTTTAAAAAAAGTATAATATTTCTTATTTATATGCTTTGTTTTAATTATACTATTAGTTAATATTAAAAATAAAAATTATATTTTATTTATATATTTTATTTTATTTTATTATCTGTCAAGTTTTAAAATTGGATCTTGAATTAAAAATTTGCACGGTTAAACATCATAACCATCAAATAACAAATGTTTAAACATCATAACCATCAAATAACAAATGTTTATTGAGACATTCTTTTAAATTTTAAGATTAATTTAACTTTAAAAACTAGCTAAACAATCAAGAAGTAAGAGTTACTTTTTATTTATATATTTATTTAGTTCATATTTTACAAATGTATTAAATATTTTTTGGGGGGTATTAATACGACTTTGAATTTCAAACTTGAACTTAATTATTTGTTTTTTTGGTTGAACGAAACTTAGTCCACGCCACTTCAACCAATTTGATTGGTTCTACTTCTATATGGTTTACCGAAGACTTTGAGCATTTGAAACTTTTAAGATAATATAATAACGTTATCATATACTTATAGTGCTAAAGGAAAAAAAAAATCGTAAACGCACTTGATCTAACTAATAAAAGTTCGCCAAATTAATATTTATCATACTGTTTTTTCATGGTCTTGGAAGGGTCACCGTTCTGCAAGATGGTGCGGTAAAAATAGTAGTATTTGCGATTAGGTTGGCATCGATTTTTAAGTAAAATAAAATTATATTATTAATCATAAAAATAAATTATTGTTTGGTTTGAATTGATTTAAAAATAATATTAAACCTGATTTGATTTTTTGCAATTTAAATTGTATCATTTATTTTGCTTTTATTATTTTTATATTTATTTTTAAGCCTGATACATAATAAATAGGATGAATATCCAAATCGATCCTCGGAGAAAAAAACACTGGATTCATTTTGATTGCTAAAAGTAATTATTATTTAGTTTCTTGATATTATAAAGATGAGAAACTTTAGTAATTTAGTTCTTCCAATTAATGATCGAAAGGATTAAAATATCATACATTTATAATAAAAAATTAAATTATTAATTTAATTCCTAAAATTATAATGATGAATGAAATTAATTTCTAAAATTAATATTGATAAAATAATATATAAAATTATATATTGTTAATTAATTTAATTTATAAATTATAATAAATGATCAAATTAATTTTTCAAATAAATAAAATAAAAAATAATTTTTAAATTATAAATTATTAATCAATTTAATCTTTAAAATTTTAATAATAACCAAATTAGTTCCTAAAGTTTAAAAACATAATTATACTTTTCGTCTGATAACTTTTAAATTTTTATAATCTTGTTCCTAATTTTTATATATATATTTTAATTATAAATTTATATGATTTCATAAATTTTGTCTCCTACTTTTAATTTTTTGCACATTTTACTTTTATAATATAATTAAGAAAATAATAAAAATATCAAAATTAAAGTTTGGACTCTTAACCTCATCCTTTTACAAAACAATAAAACCAATAAATCATTTGACTTATTAAAATTATATATAAAAATATATTATATACATAATTACTGAATTTGTTAATTGTGTTTTTCAATTTCTAAGTTATATTTATATTTGTATTAAAAATATTAAAGGTTAAGAAGGTATATTTATTTATCAAACATTTTATTTTAATTACACAAATTTAAGAATTATAAAGATTTATTTTATTATATAAAATAATTTATTATTTATAAATTATTTATACATCTTCTGAATTTTTATTTGTAAGTAATTATTAAGAAATAAAAATATCTAATAAAATAAACTTTTCAAATATTATATAATTTAACTAATAAATAATTTTATATGATTTAATAATAAATTTACATAATTAAAATAAAAATATTTAATAATTGATTTATAGTCTTTTAATTTTTGTCATAGAATAAATATAAATATACACTTAAGTGGCGTCTATTTCAAGTTATCTTTGTTTGTTTCCGGGAGCGTGAGATTGGGAAAATTTAATTTCATTTTTATTAAGGGGTAACAAAACAATGATTCATAGACATATTTTATTCCTGAAAAAATAATACTCTCAAATACAACCGATTTTTATTTGTCGGAGAACGGGTAGAAATGTTTATTCCTATGTAATGGGAATGCATCTTACTGAATAAAAATTAAAAATACTCTTATCGGTTGTTGCCCACTACACTTCTATCCTCACATTACTTGTGTATTTTGGTTTCCAGCTCTTCTTCTTGTTGCGACATGTTGTCTTTTAATAATATATTAAATCATCTTTTATAAATTTTAGTATTATATTAAATTAAAAATATATTATAATATAAACTTAAATATTATATATATATATATATATATATATATATATATATATATATATATATATATATATATAAAATAACTTATAAAAGCGTTTCATGCGTATATATTGTTTGGCTTTTTATCATTAGTATTGACTTTTTGAATAAGCATATGGGAAAAAAAATTAAGTGATAATTGTGGACACTTAAATTTGTCTATTTTTTTAAAATTAATTATTAAAAAAATTTAAAAAAAAAGGAAAAAATAGGAAACGAGACATTACACCGCTCTTGTCATGAACAGTAATAAGCAATTGCTGCATGTTCTTTGTTTTTCAGAAAAGCCACTTTGTGGCGACGCTTCACGTAAGAGCAAAACTGCACAAAAGCATTGTAAAATTACAGTGACCGGGAAAAGAGACTCTGACAAGAATCATCTCATTTAATGAAAGTGTTAGGATATTAATGGAGCTTTGGAATAAAAATCTCTTAAAAAGATTCGAGATTAGATAGAGCTGCCTATAAAAGAGAGAAATGACGACGGAGAAGGGGATTGATTTTTGGGAAAAGGAGAAAGCAAAAAAAAAAGTAGGAATACGAGAGAGAAATAGGGTGAAATTGATCATCTTTGCGACGACGACACACTCAAAAACTAAGTAAAATTTTAAATCCTTCTTTCAATTTAAGTTTACTACTCACACAGCAGCCTACCTTAACCAAACACTTAGCCAAATACTTAGCCAAAAACTCACTAGTACCCCTAGCCGACTAGCCATCACCGAATCGGTTTTGTCTCTAGCCGGCACCCCTTTCTGAGTCAGCCAATACTTGGTCAGCACACTCCCTAGACCATCCAACACATAATCGACACCCCAGTCTCATCCTGACTTACATGTAGTTGGCACCTCTTGGCAAACGACTAGGTATCGACACCCCCACTTAGTCAAGAGCCTCGTCCATAACTATGTAAACTTTGAATTCTCCATTACAAAAGGAGATACGTAGGAGCAGAAAGCAACTCTTGTCAAGTTCAACAATAAAAAATACTTAATTTTTTTCTAAAGATCTTTGTACGCCAATGGATAGTCCGCTTCCCTTGTAATCATCTTTGGACGTCAATGGATGGTCCATCCATTTTCTAACCAAGTTTTATTCAGAACTACATAAACTTTGAATTCTCCATTGCAGTAGGAGATGTGTAGACTCTTGTCAAGTTCAAAAAACCAAAAAAGATACTCTTTACCTTTTTTGTAAATATGTCCATTTTTGTCTATGTCTAAAAGGTAAAAGCTATAGTTTAGAAATCATAATAAATTTCACGTGTCTAATTAAGGTAAACTGTCTTAGGACGAATATCGTAGGGTGCTAATATCTTCCCTACATGTAATCGACTTTCAAACCCTAAATTTATTTCTAAAAGATTAGTCTTATCCTCTTCAAGATTTTTTGATGTTTTCTTCAAAAAAAAACATCAGTAGTGACTCTATTAAATTTATTTTTCTTTTTTTTAAAGAAACTTGAATGTCTTTTATTTTTCGTCGATCCCGTCGTAGTCATGATTACTACATTAACCAATAAAAAAATACATAATGATCGTTTATATCAAATTATGATTATTTATAAAGATAAATATTATGAAAAATTATTTATAATAATTTATCTTATTTTAATTTATGCATTATAATAAATATTAATATTATTCATATAATTGAGAAATTTTGATAATTAATATACATTTCCAGAGAAATATATTGTGAATAAAACACATATTTCAATTATTTTTGGAAATACAAATAAGATTTCTATGAATTTTAATTGTTAACCAAACACTTTTTTAATACGGAGACATGTTCTTCTTGGGAATGAAATTAGATAACTTGAAATAAATGTTTCTTATAACCAATTGTACCACATTATTATTATTATTATTTTATCTCTCCCCAAAAGCATAATTTATTTATATTATACACATATGTTCCTTTCTCTTTTCTGTTGTATAAATTATTATATAAATAGTATTTTTTTAATGGTCTATTTAATATTTTTATATATAAATTAACCATGGCTTAGTGACTTTAGTTTTTATGAAAAATGAAACGCTCAAGGATTCAAATTCTATCTCCAATATTTTTACCATTTTCTAAAGATTTAATTACGTTTTAAGGATAAAATATAAAATATAAAATTTATAAAATTATATAAGTTTAACATCAATATGTAAGAAAAAACGGTGAAATTTTAAATGTTAGGAGACATAAATTTCAATCAAACCTTCTTAATTTTATAAACCAATTTAACTTATCATTACTATTTCAAAGATTAAATATATTGACAATTTATCATTTCTATCATTATTTATTTTATTGATCAATTTAACTATTTTTAACACTCTAAATATATAATCTAAAATATTAAATATCTCATCATCAATTATAGTACAATCCAAATTATAAAATTATTGGATAAAATAATATTTTTAAGTTCTTAATAAATATAAATAAAATTTAAATAAAATACATCAATAATTATACTATCATTTAATTATAAATGGTCATATAATTAAAATTTATTAAATTTTATAATAATTATTTTAAAAATATATTTAAAATAATTTCTAATTTGTTTATAGTGTAAAAAATGTTACTTTATTATATTAAACTTAAACTCATACAAATATATCATCGTACATAAATTCAAAAATACATGTAACAAATTGTTCTTTCTTTTATATTCTTAAATTTGTCAATATTTATCTCATATTTTGTTTTTTATGTATTCTTTATCAAATCTTATTTTTTTAGTATAAAACATAAAAACTATATAATAACAAAAGAATAAGAGATAAAAATAATAAATTTCAAACTAACTCAACTAATAGATTTGTAAAAATACTAAAATAAAAATAATATAATAATTTCATAGATATCTACTTATGAAAACAGGAGTGATATAATAATTTCAAAAAAAAAATTACATAAGTGTGTATAATATTTTTTTAATTACATCATTTTTAAAATTATATTCAAAGTTTGATATAACTTAAGTTAATATTGTCATTGTTTTCATATTCAGCATTCTCATTCTCTTAATTGTATTACTCATCTTTTGATGTAACATTAAGAAGCATTAGAACGTTATTAGAATAAATGATTTGCTCGAAATTCTACGTTATTTCGTCCATTAGATTATGTATAGATTCAACTTTTGTGATTGGTTGAACGTGTTGCATCACATGACACTAAAAAGTCTTTTTTACTCATAATATTTTAAAAAAATAGTGATATAAATATTTAATGTGAACAATCCACATATCTTTTACAAAATCACTACTAAGTAAACTTTTTGGATAATTGGTACAAAAAGTTGATTTTCGTTGACATCTCAAGATAACTATAAGTACGAGGAAAATAAATAAATGTATTTTGTACTCTCTTTTTTTTCTTTTGTCATAGTCTTGTACCATTGGATTTTCCTGATAAAATTTTAATGAGCAATATCTAATAACGTATCAAAAAATGGTATACTATTTTTCTTCCATTGGATTTTTCTTCCATGGAATTTTTTTAATAAGACACATTTACAAATAATATATAGATATCCAAAATAAAAACATTATGAATAGTTATGAGTGAACATCTTCCTTGTCTTTTCTTATTCTAAGAGGTTATAATTCCATTTTCTATTCATCTTCTCACACTTAATAGGATGAGTCTATTGAGTTGTAAATCTATACCTATAAATAGGATGTATCATTTGTATTAACAAGGTGTAGATTGAACAATTAAAATTCTCTTTGTTTCTAATATCTTGTTCTCACTGTTCTCTTACTTTCCTATCTCCATTGCTTCTAATTTATTAGTTTTTATTTCACAACAATTTAATAATTAAAGTCACTGCTATCAATACTTTTGACGTTTGGCTAGAAAAACTCACTACTCATGTGATTTATATAAATTATGAATAAATTATAAATGTGAAAATTAAATATAATTAAATTCATCTAAAATTTTATTTCATAATGTTTATCATCTAAATATAATACTAAATTTCTTGCACTAAGTTGTTACATGACATTTTTCTAAATTTTTTCTTTTTAAATTCTCTCAATCTATTTACTCGTCATTTAATTTTCTATTTTAACCTTTTATTTATTTCATGTATATACTTCTTGAGTTCTTGAGAGTTCATATTTCCAATCTTTCAAATTCTAATTTTTAAATAAATAGTGATTAAAAGCACAATAATTTTTAATAACCAGAAAAATCTTATTTCGTTACATACACACAAGGTGATAACTTAAGTTTTTACACTATAATAAAATAGATCGATCTCCATTGTTGATGTTTCAACACCAACTCAACGTAATATTTAGGGAAGGTATCTCACTGCTCAATCTAAAGCTTTCCATCTATCATAACTTTTAGCCCAGCTTCTTCTACTTTGCTTCGTGTTCTGTCACTCTTCTTAATTGGGCCGCTCAACTCTTCTATTTTTTCATCTGGGCAATCCTTCTCTTCATCCGCTCCTGGCTAACGCTATTTTGGGCCTGTCTTGTATTTCATTGGGCTCCGTTTTCTTTTAGATCCAGCCCACCTTTTCTTGTATTTCACTTGTTGACATATTTTTCACTCATGCTCTACTACCACTTCTGAAGTTGTGGGGGAAATGGTCGCAAAATCTCATAGAATTGCTCTTTCCTCAGTCATATATATACACTCTTTTCAATTGCAACAGTTATATATTATTGAGTTTTCCTATGTTGATATAATTATTGAGTTTATATTAATAGATTATTATTAATAATATGATGGATCATATTAAAGAACAATTAATATATATATTATGAATACATTATATCATTAGATGATGTGTACAAACTTACAATGTATAACAGACAAGTTAATTTCTCTTAAATAAAGCATTTACTACTTTCACCATTAGGCAAGTAAAAAATTCAGATTAAATGAAATTCTAATAATCTAGATACTCTAATTACTTAGAATAGTGCTCATTAAATTAAAAAAATGTCATAGAAGCTTCTAAAGTATTAAATATTTTTTTGTAATACTTGAAAGTTATTAAAAAGATATAAAACTATGAAAAATTACGAAGATTCATTAAAAAGATGCAGAAACTTTGAAATGTAATCTAGATAAAATCCTCTAATGTATAAAGCTTTGAAAAGTCATCAAAGAATAAACAATCTCTCTCTCTCTCTTTCACTAGAAAGTGCTCCATCCAAATTGCCAAGTATGGCCACATTGAATGATGGGGAGCCCACTCTATAGAAAGCCACATTTGGTTCTATTGTTTGGTTTGCTCTATTGAACCCATCACAATAATGCTGCCTCTTACATTCTCTCCATTAGGCTATTGTTTCTAAATTCAAATGCCACTAATTAATATCTCCATAAATGGCTCCAACCACCAACCAAGCATAGGGATAACGCCATTTCTACTTTTTACATCCAACCACATAAAGTAGTTCATTTTTTATGCATCCCTGTGTGTATTTACCAAAATACTTACTATAATTTGTAGTAGCCTTGGCTAGTTATGGTCTTCTCATCCTCCTCGTGAACAAGCTCGATTCAAGATTAACTTATTTCCAATTCTATGGGATATCCAATGATCCACCAATAATATCTTTATAGGTACCTATAAAAAGAAAATAAAATAAAAAAGTTAAAATAAATTAAAATTTTCTTATAAGTTAAAATCAATTTATTATCTTAATTTTTTAAAAAGTAAATGAAAAAATTATACAAAAATTAAAATGCATAAGCTATACTGTACATAAATCTCAATTCGTATGGAATTTAAACCCAAACAGATATTAGACATAACAGTTAAATTTGAATCCACACACATAATATTAAAAGAAGCAACCGAACATTGTTTGTCATAAATTTTACAGTTCCACCTCTTAATTGTTAACTTGGTTACACGAAATTGACACGGGCTCTTTCTTTTCTATTCTTTTTGCTCAAGATTTTGGAATGTGACAATGAGACATCTTACGGAGTTGGTTTTGTTGATACATTAATAAAGCAAGCAATGCTTTCTTGAGGTTATTATTGAGGATTTGTAAATACTATGTTGTTAGAAGGGTTCATAAATCATAATATATATATATACTGTCACAAGCATGAGGTTATTATTGGTTCTTGATGTTACCCTCTTTGCCAGTTTATTTATATAGATGTATTTTCTTGATTGGGCCATCAGCATCTGGAGAATAGCTTCATCACAAGGTCAAGAAAGTCCACTTTAAATTAAGGTACCATGTGTTTATTGCTTAGTTTGGAGTGCTGAGTCCAAGCGGGTACCTTTCACCTGTAATAATAACAACTATAATAACTGTATGGAGTAAATCCAACTGATTTTTTTACTATGGATAATTAAATTAGTTTAATTGGATTTAAGCCAACAAGCAGGTCAACATCTACAAAAGTAAGCAACATTAAAAAAAGGTTTATTATTACCATACATCTAGAAAGGTAAGTCGTTATCGGAATCAATAAAAATTATAAGTTTTATCCAACGTCTTAGGAATGAGATTTGAATAAAAATTGCGATTAATTGAAAATATGATTAATTTTGGATTAATGAATTTTAAAATCAATCATTTTGATAAAATATAATTGTCTTTTAATATTATTAATAAAATAATTATTGATGGATAATGTTAAATTTAGATAATTAGAGTTGCATTTTAATTTAGATATATATCGGAGTGTTTGTTAATATGATTAATTTCTATTATGTTTGAGTTAAAAGACAGGTATATTTGTGAATTATTTTAAACTTTATGCATAATATATTACTATTTTTAATTAGTAATATGTTTGTACAATATTATTTTTAGATTTGAATACTTTGATTTTAAATTAGATGAATTAAGTATTTTATTTTTTAATTTAAAATTTTTTCAAATTTTTATAATATATTACTATTTTATTCGATTAACTCAACTACTCAATCTAATCCAACTCAATCTAATTATATTTGATTGACTTTGATATTAAATTAGATCAAACTCAACCTAACATGTACCATTTAGACTCCTAGTTCACATGTATCTTAGTTCATTTACACTTTTACATATATCTACTTTTCCTTTTGTCTCACTTGTACTTTTATTTTACTTATCTATCTCATTATTCTTAACAATATTATTTATCATATCTATTATTTTTTTTCTATCTCTTGTACATTTAAAAAATAAGTATATTTTGAAGGAAAAACTTTTCTCATGTGACAATATTTATGACAACATTAATCTCGAATATAAAAAAAATGAATGAGTGTTAATCTTAAATATAAACATATTTTAGTTAATTTATTTATTTAATATATTATTTCTAAAACATTCTTCATTTATTATAAATTTGATTTTCAATAATATTTTTTATTTTTTATATAAATTTTAGTATTGTTTTAAAAATCAAACTAATCAGACTAATTTGACTGAGAATTAGTTTGGTAACCAATATATTTACTTTAAAAAGTGAAATCATTTCATAATTGATAAGAATAAGTTTAGAGTTGGTCAAACTGGTTCATAACCAACAAAAATTAATCAAAAATCAATACAAAGACCTAATTATTCTAAAAAAATATTGTTTATTTATTTTTAATTTTTTAATTTTATTAATACGGTTGGATAACAATTTAACTATAGTTAAACTATTACATATTTAAGTAGCTGGTCTAGTTTTAACATCATTGAATTATAGTGAATGACTGTTTAAGAAAATTATTATTAAATAAGATTTAATTAACATAAATTATTTTTTATTTATACACGAAGTAAGAGGAAGGACGCCCTATTAATTTTTGAGAGTTACAATAATATGTCATACAACTACGGAGTACTTGCTTAAAATGACGTGTTGCTATAAAAGAAAATGACGTGTGCCAAAAGCCCACAGGACACAAGTTAACAATTTAATAATTAGAATTTATATGAAATATAGTATTAAATATTGTTTGAAATTTAAAATAATAAATACATAATTATTTAAACACGAATGGCATTGGCACGTTCACGATACGCACACTAGTATGATAATCTTGCAAAGCTAGAAGTTAGCAGTATTTCTTTTGTCAACACAAGAAGAACATGTGTTTGAATGTTCAACCTCTCTTGGTCAATAAATGCACATCTATTTTCCTTCCTAGCAAAAATAAAATTATTTTTTGGTCCAAAATCCAAACCCTTTCATTTCGTCCTTTCTTCCCTAATTAATTAACAATTATTATATACATTGTACTTTGGCTTCAACAGCACCAATTTCGTTTTAGTAACATCCATTTTCTTTTCCTCTCCACAAATTCCACCATGAACCCGCCGGAACTTCCCTTCGGCGGCGGCGGAACTTCATCGTCGCCGGGAAAGAAAGAGCTCCAACTCCAAGGGACGCGCCCGCCGCCGCTCAGACTCAGCAAAGACTCCCGCAAGATCCGCAAGCCACCGCTACCCCCCGCCGCACATCAACCGCTGCCGCCGCCAGAGCAGCGGAAGCCGGTGATCATCTACGCCGTGTCTCCCAAAGTCCACCACGTCCCCGTTAGCGACTTCATGAACGTCGTTCAGCGCCTCACCGGACCCGAAGCCGCCGACGAAACCGCTCTCCGACCCGGCAACGTCTCGCCGGCGGCGAGACTCGCGTCGATCGAAAGAACGAGCCCATCGGAGAGGGAGAGGGTTCACGGCGAAGACGACGACGTGATGCTGATGTTAGAAGGAGTGGAAGTGGCTCAGTTCCCCGGAATATTGTCGCCGGCGACGTTGCCTCCGATATCGCCGGGGTTTTTCTTGGAGACGCAAACGACGTCGTCTTGGCATGACCTGAGCCCGTTTTGGTCGTCCAACAGCTTCGTGGCGAGTCCGTCGGGGCTGCTTACCGCCGCCGTGGTTTCTCCGCTTCCGTCGCCGGACTTTTTTAATATCTTCGACTAATTTTCATTTTAATTTTTATTATGTTATTTTGCCAGAAGAGTTTTCGGGTTTTAGTTTGATGATTGAATGGGAATGACTGAGGGGTGGAAAATTCAATGTTCGCTGACTTTATTTTGTAGTGCATAAGTATATTGTTGTACTGGGAAAAGAAAAGAAAAAGCAACGACGACTCTTCCATTCTAACTTTGCCCATTGTTTTGTACTAGATTTTGCTGACTTTATTTGTCACAAATTTTTACTTTCTTATTGTTATTTACCAACAATCGTGGATTCGGGTTTAGTTTTTAATTATTTATTTATTTAAATTCGGCTCCCCAAAGTTGTATTTTAGATTTTTTTCAATATTGGAGGTCAGTTGGAGGATTCTTCTTTCTTTTTTTAGACCAAGAAGGACGAATGTCTTTATGTTTGAAAGATTTTCTTTTTACAAACTATCTTATGCTTTTTAAGAAAACAATTTGTTCCTCGAATATTCATTTTCTTATAGAAAAAATAAATAAATAACAAGAACAGGACTACAAGTGAAATACTAAGGTCAAAATTTTAGTTTATATATATATTTTACTTCTCAGTCAACGGTTCATAAGAAAATATTTTTTTAAAAAAAAGCTTCTGGATTACTTTAACATGAAAAGTATGCATTGTTTTAATCGAGGGAAAATAGGAAGAAAGGTGGGTGGAGAAAAAAAAATGAAAGGATTATATCATTTTTTCCGGTTTGGTAATAGCAGAAAAAAAATACATATAGAACTTATCTAAGTTTTTTCTATCCTTTGCTGATGAATTTTTTGATTAATTATCTATTTAATATTATATATGTTCTTTTCATTTGGTTTTCTTTATAACCAAATGAAATGAAATTTCAATCTAACATGCACCTTGCTGTTAAAGGCACATCCATGCTCTAACTGCTTATGGCCATAGATTTTGTATAAAAAAAATCTATTATGGTAATTGATCTTGGTTCATCCATTCACCAAACTAAAAAGGGTGCTTCTCAGAATTTCTCATGAAAGGAAAAGATGATTATACAATGTTTACTTTGAAAAAATAATCGTTTTATGGTCTTTTTATTTTCACAAAGAAATATAAAAAAATGTTATTTTATTTCAGTTTGTTTTTGTTTTTAAATTTTGTATAGGATAAATAACAAAACTATTATATTGAGTGTTTCCTATATAAATCATTAAAAATAAAAAATAATGCAAAATTTCATACATCATCGATGTGTAAATTTTTATACGACCAATCAATTAAAAAATATTTTAAAATAATAATTATAAAAACCAACGATCATATCACCATATATAATAACTTATGATTAAATAACATAGTAAAAATATCATTACGCTATTAGTATATTGTAATTATATGTAAAAAAATATTGTAATTATATTTCTTTTATAATTAGTTATGAAAATAAAAAAAAAAGATATTATCTCAAATAAATAGACTTTTGTTGTTTTCTATCATTTTCTCATTTATCTAAATATTTCAAAAATATATTTTTCTTTTATTTTCTTCTTTCTTATATTTTCTTTTTTTTTTCCACACTGAGCAAAAGCAGTAATATATTTTATTGTCCCCCTTAATTCAAATAATTTGGATTAGCACCTATATGAACATCCAACCCCTGCACTGGGATGTTAAAAGCGAGAAGAATTCATGAAAACTTTTAAAATGATATATATTTTTTAGAGCTTGATACTCATCTACTAATATTATTAATTACAAATTAGTGTAAGTATGAATTTTAAAATATTTATTACAAAATTTAATAAACTTATCATAAATAGTATATAAATAGTATATTATAATTAGATGGTATATTTATTTTACACTATCATAATCTATTTTCTATATTTTTTAATAATGTATAAAATCATTCCATTGTAGGTTCATATTTGACAGAATTGTACAAAAAAAAAATCGTTCATGAAATCAGAAGTATTGACTTAACACACCAGTTATCGGTACCCTAAGGTCACAATTTTAGCAATGTACTTTGGGATGTATGATGAAGAAAAGAAAAAAATTATTGAGAACAAATTGATAAATATAATAAATAGAAAAAATAGGTTATACATTATATAAAATTTAATCATAAGCTACCATGTATAATAAATTTATTGACTTTAATAATATGTGTCTTAAAAGTTATATAAATAATAATTTATAATTAAATATTAACATAAAATTATTTTACATAATCGATATATGATCATTAAATTCTCATAAATAATATAATAAAAATAAAAAAAAATGAAATTTGAACTGCATAAAATTTGGGTGAAATTGAATAAACTTTTCAATAAATATTTTAAAAAAATAAAATTAATCAATTTTTTCATAATTAATATTAATTTATGTACTTTAATTTTTTAAAATTTAATAATTTTCTTTTATAAAGATAAGCATATAAATTAATTTTAACTTATAAAAGAAATTAATTTCAACAACAAAAAAATCTTCAACACACATGAAACAAATATATGCATAGCAGTACTTGTAATTGAACACATGCCTGCATGATCACATTGAAATAACCTGCGGAAGAAGAGTCAATTGAGATGGGTAGTTCTAAGCTATCCGAAAACTTCGAAGCAAAAATAACTACAATACGATTCCCTAACCCAGAGAAAGAAAAGTTCGGAATGAAAATAATATAGCTGGATAGTATGTTTTTATTTGCTAAGATATGTAATCTTAGAGGACTGAAAAATTCAAACATGAATATGCTAATTTTCGTTCCTTCATTCTTCTATTTTATCTGGTTTTTTTCTTTCTAGTTTTATTTCCAAAATAAAGCCTTTCAGCTTGGAGAGTCTTAGGCTAATAGTTCAGTGCTTAAGCTGAAAATGGAAGGAGGGCGATAAATATGTCACCCGAATTCCTATTCCTATGAATTACATTTCAGAAAGGAGGATTGTAGGTTAGAGTCAACATGTACGTTTGTTTTAGACGAAAGATGAAAGGTACTTTGTGAATGTTATACAAAATATGAAGACAGGAGTTGTATGCTAACGGAGCAAAGTTCAGAAATCAAAATAAAATTTGCCTATACCACAAGATGGCAAAGTAAAATTAGGCCAAACCACGTGGAGGGAAACATCAAACAATAATTAACCTAGTTATATTTACAAATTTAGGACTCAACAGCACCCTTAAAGTCCATCAAAACCACCAATCGCAAAGTAATGCACCTCATATTTTTGGCATCCTCAGCTGGAAGATTGTATAGGAAAAACACAAGAATCAATTGACTTCAAATATTTTCATGTTCTTGATATGGTAGAATTCCAGGTTGCCCCAATCAAAGTGCCAACTCTTTCTCCTTTAATAGCTTTCTCAATGTTTCCTGGTTTGTTTAGATTGAAGACAACAACTGCACCATAGGGGAAGGGCAGGAACAGCTTATCAAGGTAAGTCACTTCAGTTTTGATAGGGCAAGGAAACAATACCAATTAAAAAATACAAAAAGAATAGTAGTTCAAAGAAATGTTTGTCCGCGTGACTTACCTGGAATATTATTTTCCTGGCATAAAGTTATGGCAGTCATGTCCATCACTGACAGATCTTTTGAAGTTACCTCGTGATATGTTAGTGTGTCATGAAGACGTGCTTGTGGATTACGCTTTGGGTCCTCATCAAAAACTCCATCAACGTTTGTTGCTTTGAGTACAACTTCTGCATTAACTGAATAAATGATGGAATAAAGTTAAGTAGACACTAGAAAAGTTCACCTTGTATACTGAAGTGAAAACAAATTTAGCACAAACACAGAAATTGATTTTGAAAGTTCACATCCTTTGCCCCGAAGTGAGAGTGAAAACAATATAAACAAAAACTATCAACAATAAACAGATAGAAGTTAGTGCGGTATGCTTGTTCTAAATCACAGGAATACAAATGTAACTTACTTTCTGCACATCGGAGTGCTGCGGCAGTGTCTGTGGTAAAGAATGGATTTCCAGTTCCAGCAGCAAAAATGACAACCCTTCCTTTTTCCAAATGCCTCACAGCCCTTCTGCGAATATATGGTTCTGCAACCTCAGACATGCGAAATGCGGTCTGCACCCGAGTAGGAATGCCAATACTCTCCATTGTTGCTTGAAGAAATATAGCATTCATGACAGTGGCCAACATCCTAGAGGATAAATTAAACAAAATTAGTAAAAAGCTGGGTATTACTTCTCTCATATTATGCATCTGAGCAACTCAAAGTAGTGGATCATAATGAGTGAACAACCAGCACAGCAGAGCTGTGACATAATCTATGAGATAAAATTAAGAGACATGGTTAAACATGCAAAAGAGTTCAGACAGAAGATCTAAGGTAGGCACTGGAGAAAGATTAAGGGAATCACCCAATATAATCAGCAGATGAGCGATCTAGTCCACTACTTCCAGCCCAGGAGGATCCACGGAAGATGTTACCCCCACCAACTACTAGTGCAACCTGAAACAAACATCAGCCTAATAGTTTAAAACCAAAGTCTGAAAACCAGTAAAACGCTCTAACTTGAAGTGATATCATAAACTCTCTCAATAGGCCAACATTACTGCAAATATCACACATTCAAGCAGCCAAATGATCTCAAACAACTTGAGGATGCAGAAGAAAAACTACAAAAAATGTATTATTAGTATAAAAAGAATCCACTCTAGTCACCTCAATGCCAAGGCGAGTCACAGCTGCCACCTCCCTTGCAATGGCCATGGTTATCTGCATCCAACCAAAACAAATTTAGAAACAATGCCGAGAACAACAATGTTTCATTTTATTCATTTATTATGTTTTCAGGAAGAATCCATTGCCACTTTTTTCTCATTTCCCTAAAATGTCCCTTTAAGCAATCAAGCAAAACTTCCAATTAACAATTACAGAACTAATTATAAATAAGTAAGTGAGTAAGGCACGTTAAAATAATAGAAAAAATCCTGCAAGTAAGAAGTTATTAATTTATAGACAAAATAGTAAGGTATCGTACCTTTGGGTCAATATTCTGAGAGTGGTCTCCAGCAAGTGCTTCTCCGCTGACTTTGAGCAAAACCCTTCGCCATTTGAAGGAAGGCTTGGTAGTTTCATTGATTGAGAGTTCCAAGCGAGACATGGACGGAATATCGGAGTTCCTGGAATAACAATTATGGTCGTAGTTAGTTCCACAGAAGCATTTATACAAACACCTTGTTGGGGGCCCAAAAAAGGAAGGCTGGAACCTGAAATTGATGGGCTCGCGGGAGGAGCGAACGGCGAAATTGGCGTGCAAGGTTGAATTGCCCAGTGTAAAAGTTAAAGAAGGTGAAAGGGGCTTTGGAAGACATAGAAGTGAAGAGAAAGAGAAAGCGGTGGAGAGTGCCATTAGAGAGTTTCGCTCTATGCTATTGCTGCCGCCAAACCCTCACCTGCCAAGGTTTTTCCAGACTTGGACTTGCCGCTCAAGATAATTTTTATTTCTATTTTTTCCCCACAATAATTCTTTTTTATTTTTTTTCAGAAAAAATCCCCTTCCAAATATCTAGCTCCCAATAAATCCGTCTTCTAATGTCTCCCTGAGCTACTAAAAATAGAAAACCAAATATCCTAACGCCATTATTCAAAACTAAACATTTAGACCAAAAATAAATGTTAAATGAGATTAAGTGAGCCGCATATTAACTGAACATGTGTCAATGGAACATGTGGATTAACCGGCATGGAATTTAGTATTTTTTTTATTTTTATTTTATTTGGATTTGTTTGCTTGTTTATTCAGTTGACTGCTTCATGATTTGAATGATTGGATTTTTTGTTTCATCATTGACTACATCTTGGTTGATTTTTGTTAGATTTTTAGATTAACCGGCATGGAACAATTATATATTTTTTTAAATTATTTCTATAACTAAAAGAGAGATGAAAAGAAAAGAAAAAATATATGAAATAAAACGAGTAATATGAAAGAAAATTACAAGTGATTGAAAAGAGAAATTTAATTAAAAGTGGTTGTTAATTTTTTTTTTTGTTATAGATTAATCACTAATGAAATTGATAAAATAATATAATGCATTGAATATATTACTTTTTATAAAATAAATATTTTTTTGTTTTCAATTTTTGTATCAAGTCAAATGCATTTAAATTAATATAAAAGTATTCGTTGTTTAAAAACTAACAACTCATTTTTTAAAAAATAAATCTAATATTTATCTTGAAATTTATATAGAGAATGAATCACATAGGGATAGGGACACATAGTTTCCAATTTTTTAATTTAAATTTTACCTTTATATTTTGATTTTTTAATGTAAGCTTAGCTTCTTTAAGATTTTGATTTATTCTTTAATTTTAGTTCTATTTACATTATTAGTTATTGAAAATAATTCAAATAAAAATTCTTAATTTGTCTGTAAATATATTAAGAAAACTATTTTTTTTACAAAAAAAAAAATGAATGCCTCTTTAAGAACCTTAGTTCAGCTGACGAAATCACTTCCAAAGGGTACTTGTTCCAAATTCAAATTTCATCAAGCAATGAATCTTTTTAAGTTATTTTTTTTGTTTAGATTTTAGTAGAATATTTAAAAAAAATGATTCAATAAATTAATAATAAAATATTTGATTTATATTTGAGAATAATATTTTAATAAATATTTTAAAATAATTAATTTTAATTGTATAGTTTGGTAAATTCTCTTCTGAGATTTAATTACAGGTATGCTTTTAAAAATTATGTTGGTCATTTCCACACCAGCGTTAGCCACCTCCATCTTATTAAAGTGACTTATTTCCGCCATAAAAGATGTATATAATATATATTTGGGCACTAAACAAGGTGTTTCTCTCATGCTCAATCCCATAACAGGTATGTAATGAAACGCAGAACTGAACAAAATTTTAATTTCATTTTTAAATTTGTACCTGGTATATAAATAATCTAATCACAATGTGAGAATGGGAAAAAGAGATTAGGATTCTCGTGCGGCCTGTGGCCTGATTCCACCACCAGAACCACATTAAACTAGAGGCATATCACAAGTGTTAAGTGTATACAAATTCCTAGAACATGTCAAGAGCCTTGACATTCAACATGGATTTTTTAGCTGAGGCAATGACCAGGATCCCACGTGCTCCAAATTCCATCTTCCAAGGCCTTAACAAAACATTGTAAATTTCCACCTTAATGGACAAGGAAGACATCATGGCTGAATCAAACGATCCTTAAATAGGAGCAAGTTACATGGTTATTGAACAACAACATAAGTCATAAGCATGGCAGTGTCCTAAGGCCTAACGGGCAATCCAAAGTTGTGGAATGTCTTGATAGTGCCATCACAGCCAGCCACCACAATTGATAGTCCCCATGTTTCTGATACACTTCTATCATGGCAAGTACCTTTGTGACATAACTGCTTCTGATCATATTTATCTTCTTCTGCTAAAGGTAAATCCCAGCTAGGAAGTTTCTCCTCCGGCCATGTCATAGAACCTCGACACGTGCCATCAATGGCAAACCAATTGCCAAGAGAAAAACGTTCTGGCTCTCTAGCCTCAGGAGCAACCTCTAGTTGAGTCTGCATTTCTGAACAATGGTGGGAAAAATTACTGCTAGAGCACCTTTGATCTGCTTTCATGCCTGACCAAGGTATTGCAACAGTAACACCCTTGGAGAAAAAGTACTCACAGGCGCGTTCGGATTTTGTCTGCTTAGAAGAAGCATTTCCCATCTCATTGAAGTTCCAAATGTAAACATGGGAGTCCTCTCCAACTGAAACTATATGCTTTCCACTTGATGTAAATGAACCAGACATCTGACTTCCTGACTTGGGAAGACCTGTTAGTAGTAGCAAGACTAACTTACTTAGAATTTGTAATGCAAACCAACCATCAAGCATATATACAGTTGTATACACAATACCATCATATGAAAGTCACAAATTAGTCAAAGTAAAGATGAGGAAAACATACAATCCAACACACAATGTCTAAACATAGCTCTAAAGCTTGCTGGTAAAACAATACTATATTGCTAGTAGAAAATTGAAGACCATGCACATAGGCAAAAGAAATCAAATGTCATGAGGCTTCTTGTGGCATATTATAAAGCACAGAATATAACCAGCACCATGATTATCTTTAGTAGCTCTACTTTTTTTATGTATGTATAAAAAATATTAACCTGAGTAATCCTAAGAGAGAAATGGGAAACAGAACTTTATCTACCACAACCATATCAAAGTTGAGTAACTAAACCTTTCAGAAGTCCAACGAAAACTTCCCCTAACCTCCCAACACATTATAAGTCCAAATTTGATGTAGAAAGATAAGATAGGCATTAAAAATAGAGCCGCCATGTATTCCAATTTATAAAACAATTGCTTAAGCCTAACATCAGCTTAAGAGATAAGCAGATATTGATTCCATATGAGGAAATTATAGCATAGAGTACAAACATTAACTGCATTAAACTAGAGTCTGAATTTTTTATAATAAAAAGAAAAAAAAACAATAAAATCATCCCACACATGTGAAGGTTTTATTTTTCCAACTTAATCTATTAACTAATCAACCAATGATATTTCAAACTGTTTAAAGTGACAGGTATAAGAATAAATGAAACATATAATAACAGAATTGCAGAGACTGACCTTTAAAATAACAAAGATATATCAACAAAACCGCGGGATACAACAGAGAATCATTATGTAGCTCATAAAAAATGTTACACCTAGGTAATTATCAGAAGTTGTTTTTAGTTATTTAAAAAATATGACAAAGCCTGTCATCATTCCAGGGTGATATAAAATCTTTTCTTCATGCCAATTATAAGATTTCAATTAAGATAACAATTCACAATTTCAGAGATGATCAGATCCCAACAAAAGAGAAAAGTCATAAGAAAATGCAAAACAAATATTGATAAGGTGATGGAAAACAACTCCTGAAGAACTTTTGAAGCAATCCTATTATTATCCAAATAATGATTCAACACTAAGTACTGTACCTCTGTATTTCTGAACAAGCTCAATTCCATCAAATATATGAATTTTAGAATCTTCTGATGTGATCACAATTCTCTGACTGTTTTTTTGGGAGAACTGCAAAGGAAAAAGGGTGTTATAATGTTAACAGATGAAGGACAAAGCATAGTGTTATAGTAGTTAAGAATTAATAGATTGAAACCTGAATGCTAGTAATCTTGTTGCTTGATGCTCTCTTCTTTCCATGAACATCTAACTGCGCCTCAAGCTGGAAATATTTTCCTAAATCATTAGAAATTCAATTTAGACAGTCCTTTCTATTTTATCTGTTGCAAGGGGGAATTCATGACTACAGTAACTGGTATTTGGTAACCCAAAAGGCACATACCTGAAGCAACATAAAAACGACAAGTGCCGGTAACAGAACCAACTACAAATCCCTGCATATGTGAATAGTCAAAGGTTCATCAACCTCAATTTCCAGTGTCAAAATATGTAAGAAGACCAAAAGTCAAGAGAAGATTCAGTGAAGAATTCTTGACATACTTTCCCATCTTGCTGGTAACTTATAGCACTTATGACATCTCGTATATCTGCCCAGTCAATAACTCGCTCTTCATGTATCCCCCATATTCGAACCTTACCATCAATGGACCCGCTAATGAAGTGATTTTCATCAACAGGGTTGAATTGAATGCATGTCACTGCTTTCATTAAAAGTGAGGACGCAATTATAATTATGCTCATGGGATAAATACATAATGTTTCAAATTATGATTATGATTTATGAACATAAACAAAGCATGTGCTTTAAATTTTATTAACTAATTAAACTGCGGTTGAGATTGAGAACACTATGGATCAAAATGGCATGGTTCTCTGGTACTTACCATAGTCATTGTGGTGGAAAACCTTTAGACATTGATTACAACCAATTTGCCACAGGCGAACAGTCTTATCCATAGAAGATGAAAGGAGAATCTGCAACAGTTTTTTTTTTTTTTTTATCAGCTATAAGGAAAATTAAAATTGCAAGCAGAACAAATAGATCATATTGCATAATTTGGGGGGTAGTAACAAGCTACTGCTAGTGAAACTCACATCTGAATTAGACCAAGCCAAATCCAAGACATCACTGCAATGACCAAAGAATTCTTGCAGTGGTGATTCCTCAATTTGAAAAGTACTGTTTGGAAGGAAAATGAAGGGTTGACTTGAGTGTTTCTTCCAAGAAGTGTTGTCATATTCCACTTTGCTATTAGAAGTACTATCTTCTGTGGTGAAACAAATACTGGACTTATCTAGTGATGTAACACGCCATATGCGCACAACACCATCTTCACCTCCACTCGCTAAATACTGACCACAGGGACTAAATTTCATGGTCCAGATTAGGCCTTTGTGTGCTCTAACTTCTTCTCCAATGTATAGGCCACTGAACTCTAGCCACCTCTTTTTATTCTGCCTTACCTTTATTCTTCTAGTTTTATTTGTCCCTGTATTCAATTTTGATCTAACATTTTCTTCACCACCTTTCCTCATGTTCACAAAGCGCTTCCACCAGTTTTTCCTTTTCCTTTTACCCATATCACAATCCTGAAATTCTTCTTGTGAATCAGCTTCTCTGTGTATGTGCTCCTGAGCTGCAGAAGAGAACTCGTGCACTTTCCCTTGAATGTTTGCATCTGCTTCATCTTGGGGACACCCTTTCACTTCATCCAAAGAGACTTTTGCTTCAGAAGCTGCTTTGCCTCCAAAGAGAATCAACTCCTCAGATACTACTTGATCAGTATGCAAAATGCAAGCATTTGAGATTGCCCCACTGCACTCCCTGACCCTCTTCAATCCCAAGCTGATGGATGAGTCATCAAAGCTCATTTTCTCTTGTGAGCAAACCTTGGAAGAAGCATCATCAGCTAAACCCATATCCTGCAGAAAACATTTCATCCTCTCCTTCACACTAACAGGCTCCTTCAGCCAAATTTCATCATAACCACAACCACACCTTTCAGAAACAAACCCTTCTTTGGCTACAACACAATCTTGACCCGACAAACTATCCACTGAGTCGAAGAACTCATCAATATCCTCACCATCAAAGCTCTGCATATCTCACACTTAGATTTGAAACAAACCACCTTCCACATGAAATTCTCACCTTTAACTCCTATCCCTTCTCCCAACTATCAATGCACTACTTCTAAACACCCTTAAAATTGGGAATTCCCAACCAAGGAACCGAATTTCTCTCCCCAATTACCGCAAAACGCAGTAGAATATCAAATGCCACGAGTTAAAAACCATGGACTAAGTACAAGGAACCAACCAACCACCAATTACAACAGAAAGAATACTAATTGACAATTAATTCCACACACCCCAATAGACTACAGATCACAGAACAATCACAATCATCAAGTACAAAGCAGAAACAAACCCCATGCTTAGTTCAAAGTGAAGACTATACCAGGATTACATGTTATTGTCAAGTCAAACAAATTCAACACGATCACCGACCCCCCCAGTTATCATCATGGCCACATAAAGCAACTGTTCTTCAACTTCAACCACTTATGGCTGCAATGAACAACAACTGAAAATGCCTTGACTCGAGATCTGGTGCTATGCCTCTCCTTTCTTATCTTAAAATCTCACCTCGTAATCCCCGCCCATGATCTGCGAGTGACATTGGCGTAGTGGCGTAACATGTGACATTAGTGTAGTATATAACATTAAAGTCAGACACCGAAAAAAAGGCTAAGAATTTTTAATAACCGTTTCCGTTTCCAGAGAAGAATTCTTTTCATGACCCCGAATGAAGACAAAGGCTGGTTCGATTAAAGACGTACGTCGGGAGCAGAGGAACTAGCAAAAGCTCTAAACTTTGTGCAGTTTTATCATGCGACTAGAAAAGTGTCATTGATTGGTAACTGGTTATATTACTACTTACTTACAGTACACAAATGCTAGTTATATTAAAATTTATCTTTTATTCATAAACTTTTTTTCAAACTCTATTTCTAATCTATTAAAGTAGTAAGAAAATGGAAGTGAAAACTAAGAATTAGGTAGTGATAGGTGGGTTTTGTGTGGTTACAGCTAGCAGTGTTCCCGTGGGTTATATGATATGGTATATTGTTGTATTGATTGAGGGGTGGTATAGGTTGAGGTGCCCTATGGCTATTTGGGGATGTTGTACTAGTTATACTATTGGGATGTAAATGGAGAAAGAAGGAGAAAGAAAAGGTGGTGTTGGGAAGGGAGGGGTGTGTGTCAGACCTGATATGGTGACACCATAGCTTGTTGTTGGGGTCACTTATAAATTGACATGGCAAGGTTGCTACTTCGCTGTGGATTCTTGGAAAGTCAATTCGTTCTGAAAAAGGGCAGAGAAGTGTTATTTTTTGAAAGCTGAGGTTGTCACTCACATGATTTAATTGAAAGGACAAGGGAAGGGTGGCGGGGACCGGGGGTGTACGGAAGAGGGAAGCATTACATGTGTTGAGAGAGGGAAAGAAAAGGAAATCATGATAAGATATATCATAGTCTCTGCATCATTATTACCACTTAGCTTCCATCCAACCTTCCAAAACCTTCTCACCATTCCTCTTCTTCCTGCCACATCAAAACCCTTATCACACTTTAAATAATAGATATTTTCATTCTTTTTTAGACTACCCTCTCTTTCCATTAATTTTATAGATGAAGAAATTTAATTTCTATAACTTAATTAAACTAATTTATATTTTTTATTTTTTTATGGTATGTTTCGTTTAGAAAAGAAAATTAATAATTTTATAAGTTGTTTAATAAAAAAATGAAATAACAAAAACTTAAAATTTCATGTGTGATAGTATAGAAAGTGATAAGAAAGAAAAATTTATATATAAATATCTTTAATATAAAATATGTTAAAATAATAATATTTTAGTCTTTGTATTGTATGAAAGTAACTTCCCTTCCTTCTTTCTTTCAATTTTGGAAGGATTGTAAAGGATACGGGTCTCATTAGTTTTTTTTATAAATACTTCTTCCTACCAAACGAAAGAAAGGTGACAATTTTGCTTTTTTCCATCCATGTGTCTTCCTTCATTTCTTATACATTTTTTTCAAATGAAGTTCTAGAGAAATTAAATTAAAAAAATTTTATACAAGTTCAAGGAGATTGATTTTAGTTTATAATTGTGGGACTCTTGTTTTGTCTGGGGTAAAGAAAAGTTCAACTAACTAGCTGGATGTAGGATCCACAGTTGACTTAAGACTAAAAAACTCAATTGATTGAAGAGAAGTCAAGGGTTAAAGATGTGATGTGAAAGCTACAAATGGGAAGATGAAGTAGAATAAGTCAAGCGCAGGTTAATTGTTCTCCTTGAAAAATGAAAAAACAAGGAAAAACTAGGGAAGGAAGGAAGGAAGGAGGGTTCAGGACCTCCGCATTAAACAGAATGCTATGAAGCAAATTGTGAAATATGGGAAAGAGGCCCACAAAAGACCTTCACCTTCACCACCAAAAGAGCGACAAGAGCCCGCCTCCGGACGACCAAGCCAGAAACCAGGTAATGACTCATCATCACCATATTAAATAAAAAGCATTCAAAGGAGCCTGAAGAGACCTGAGAGGAGAAGGAGTCTATAAAAGGGTCCAAGATAGAAGAAAGGGGGGGGGGGGACTTTTTGGGGAGAGGAAAAGGAAGAATTCAAGAAAGGGAGAGAAAATTCTAAAGAGGAGAAGAATGAGAGGAGTTTCAGGAGTGGAAAAGGTTCAAAAGGAAGAAAGAGCAAGGAAGAAAGGATCCCTACGAAGCAAAGAATCGATAGTGTCGAATCTACATATCATACAGTAACATCCTTGCTGGATACCAGGTAAGTCCAGTCAAAACTCGATATCCTCATCCATGCAAAAGCATAAATCCCCATACAGTGATCTGACCTCCTAAGATAAATCGACTCCTGGCAAGGATCTGGATTTGAATGAAGTCCACTACACTTAAGACGAGACCTTCTCGGCCTCTTAGCCATGCCAACACATAGTCGACACCAGATGTGAGTCAGATTGGTTCCGGTTCATCTTTCCCCACTATCAGAGCAAGTCACTAATCACAAAATTACGTAAACTTTGACTTGTTCGCACAATAGGAGGTACGTAGGAGCAGGGGAATCTCCCTTGTCAAGTTTATTCCATCCCTCTCATCTTCTCATTTGTTCATGTCGAATGTCGTCCCATCATCCCTTCGCACAAGTAAAATAGATACATAATGAGAGTTTCCATCAATTTCATGCATCTAGTTAGGGTAACTATCAAGTGATAGACGTGAGGGATACATTGTATTTCTCACGTACCCGAATCCCAAATTTCGTTTCTTTGGTCTTAACTCCAGCCTTATCCAAACATTTTTCACTTTGTGGTTTCCTAGCGTTTCCCCTCTAAAACGCTGGTGACGACTCTTATCTTCCTTAATGATGTCGCAAGATTTGTCGCAACAATATTTTTTATAAGTATTTATTAAAAATTTATCTAAATATGATCTAACTGAAAAAATAAAGAATTTTTTTAAAGTAGGATAAAAAAATAGAAAAGAAATAAATTAAAAGGTATTATTTAAATAGATATACACAAGAAAGAAGAATGAAAACAAATTATTTTTTAATTGATTGAAAAATAAATTATATAATAACATTTATATTAATTAAAATTAGACTTAACTTAAACAAATAGTTTTTATTATATTGTTTTTCTTAATACAAAATTATTTATTATTTATCATTTACTTTTTATGTTGTAACAAATTTTGATTTTTTAAATACCTAAAATCAAAAAAAGAAATTGACAGCCCCTTTCTCTTTGAGCAATGTCTTTATCTCCTAAATCTATCTCTCTATATTTTACTCATCCAAACAATAAAAAGTCTCCATATCTCTTTTTTTTCCACCTATTTCATTTATTTAAACAAATTGTTAGTATTCTTTGGACTAATATTAATAATCGATTTCTTCCACATGTGGGTAACAATGACACATGTTTCAATGTAATATTAAAAATCGATTTCTCGCACCATGTGGGTAACAATGACACATGTTGCATTGTATAATTTCTTATCAAAATTAATTTTTGTTGGTTGTATTATAAAAAAATGGTGGAAGTATTATCAAAATTAATTTGAACAAACATCTTAATTATATTAATTTAAAGTTTTAAAATTATTTCTCCTCAACTTTGAAATAAATAGACCCTTAATGTTATTAATGTAAAATAGTGTATGAAAAATAATATACATCTATTATTTTCATTTTTTATTCACATGAAAGTCTTGTTATTTGATAATATTTTTTACGCTTAATTACTTTTCTTTTATCTCAAACAGTGCGATTAGTTTTAAAATTAAGTAGATTTGGACAAACCGTCAACTTTCTTCTATATATAACCTTCGAGTTCTCATTTTTTTTATCCAAATAATTGGGAATTTATGATAGATTCTCGATATGAATATTTTAAAAGTTTTAAAATAAAAAGAATTTTTAAATTTGATAAAATTCGAAGGATTTTATAGAATATGAGAGTAGGATTTGAGGAAGAGAAAAATCAAAATTTTATTTTGAATAAATTTTTATGTTTTGGTTGATAAATTTTGAGCTATAAGAGGTTTAAAACAATTAATTGATTTAATTTGAGTAAATTTGGATCAGAAAGTTAGAATTTTAGGGTTTTGGTTGAAATTTTGACTATGAGGCTAAATTTACTTAATTTTAAGAATATGATAACTTAATTGACTCGAAAAATCTTGAAAAAACAAAAATACACGTGACCTAAATTAAGGGCGGAAATGCAATTAATTTGATTCCTTAATCATAAATAATAACATTAATTTGGTTTTATACAAAATAATATTGAGTCAAAACGACTAGCGATTCTATTATATTTAAATAAATTGTATGATTATTTTATAAAATATTAATTTGATTTAAAAATACATTTTAGAAAAATATTTAAATTAGATTGATATAAACATCCACTTTTCCTACCCTCTCTATATATATATATATTTATTTATTTATTTAATCGTGAGTCGTGACCCAAAGATACCTATGTGGTACCAACTTATCCGGCTCACAATAAATGTTAGGTACTGCTAGACGAAAGTACAAATTTGTACGTTCTGGTAATTAAATTGAAAATCTTAATTAATTCATTACAAATTGATGTATCCGATTCTGAAGAGGTTACCAAGCAATTTCCTTTCTAAGTTCTAATATACTATTTTTAATATATATATATATATATATATATTTATTGATTAAAATTTATCAAAATTACAAAATTACGAGTGAGTTTAATTAAATATAAAATAAGACTATATATTTTTATAATTTTCAACAAATTTTAATTAATAAGAGATTGTGAATTAAAAAAATATGTTATTAACCTTTCTCCTACAATTATATATGCGTGGGTGTGAACTCCTTTGTCAGTATTCAATTTTCATACGATTGATTTCGTATTAAATATGAAACAATATTCACGTAAAACTGTGATGCAGAATGAAAGAGATGTTGGGATCAATGCGAGTTTTAATATGTTCAGCGTGAGAAATGATATACTAGTTTTTAGGAGGATACAGTACAGGGCAGGGTTATAACTAAAGAGATGGAGGATTTCGATCAATGGCCAAGTTCCCTACTTCTATTTGGTTATCCAAGATGTCTCATATCAGACGTAATGGATATTTGATTGTAACCCATAAATCTAGGGTCTAGGTGTTAGTCAAACCAAAAACAAATATCTGTAGAAAAAAAATGTTTACATTCAGTATTTAATAATGTCTCAAATAGATTGTCTGAAAAAAAATACTGTAAAGAAAAAAAAATCATAAAACAGTGATTTGCAAAATCATTCATGTGAAAAGTGATCCAAACACACATTACCAATTTGTTTTTACAAAGGATAGGAATCAGATAAGAAAGCTAGGCAGGGTATGATTTTTCTCTCCTCGTTTTTAATTTATAAATTATACATATAAACTATTATTTTTTTGTATAAAAACATTTTTTTGTTGTATATTTCAAGGCAACGTCAGAAAATATAATTATGAGAATCTCTAATGTATGTAAACTTAATATTTAAATGAATTTAATATAATTCAATCCAATATGACCCATTAAATTTATTGAACCCGACTTTTTTTTAATTGGATAATTGAACCCGTATTTAAATGAAAATACATGCATGCTTAATGCTTTTATCCTAACTGAAAATTATATGGAGATCTTGAAAATAAGTATCCTTCCGATTGGAAAACTTCTGAACCATAACTTAGAAATAGAAATAACTTACCATTACAACATATAAAAGTGAGTTTGTTTACTTTTCGAGATGATTTTTAAACTCGAATTTGTTGGCTACTATACGAATTATGAAAATCTCTTATTACATAAATTTTATCTTTTTAACTGTCTAATTTTCAAATACTCTTTATAAGTTAATATTCCAAGAAACATTTGAAAAAAATTAGTCTTATATTAAATAATAAATCAGTTTAAAATGGCGAATCGGGATAAAACTGAAAATGTATATTTATAAACCATAATATATATTACATTTGCAGACTATAGAGAGAACAAAAACAGCGTACTATAGATAATGCAGATTTGACACTAGCATAAGAGTTTTCTTTTGAACTTATTATGAAAATAACCCTTTAATTATTGTCCTAGCTAACTAGAGTGACGAGTTTACACATTATAGCATCAAGAAATCAAAATTTGACGTCAAATTTCAAGAATAAGGAATGGATTGAATGAATCGTCCATTTTAATATTAATAGCAGAGAGTAAGCATCGGTTTGGAGCAGTATTATGACTAGTCAATTATTAGGTATGTGGCATTGGCAATTTGACATTTGATTTTCCCTAGTTTCTTGGGTCGCATTGGCATTATTATTATTATTCTGCCTTGTCATAATGCTTGGTATATATCCCAAACAAAGCATTTAGAGGAAGACATGATGGCGTGCAATCCCAGTTCCCACATAAAAGTGCTAGGTACTTGCAGAGTTTCCTTGCTAGCTGTCCTTGCTTTATCACAAAAAATTATAAATTAAAAAACCACAAACAAACAACTCACCAAAGAGATGGAGGGTACGTGAAATGGACTGAAATAACGTTTTAACAAAACTGAATGAAGAGCTTTATACACATGTATTCATTCCTTTCATCAAGTACAGAAACTTGCACTTATCAGTGCCCACCAAACACCAACAAATTATTGGTTCACCACGATCGGATCGGGTAGCCTAGAGTTTCATTCCAAATTCGTGCTAATAAACTTTTTTATAAAAAAAATTATAAATCTCGATAACTAATAATAATAAAAAAATCAGTGGCCACGGTCGTCAAACGATAACATTACCGTCGAATCGTGGATGAAACAAAAAAGAGGAGGACCCCTCAATTACTTTTGGAGTTTTGCCCTTTCTTCTTGCACTAAAATATAGTAAAATATAATAACACGACAATCTCATTTTATGAGATCAAAATGCAAAAGTAAAACTAATAAAATATATACAATTAATGATAAATTCTTAAGTTTAATACGTTTGTTAGTCTTAGTAAATTGTTGGTTTTGGTTTTAGTTCTTATAAAAAAAATATATTGATATTTCAATTATTTTTTGGTACATAATTGAATTTGATTCTTATAAATTTTAAAAATAATTTTTGTATTAATTACGTAACATATATCTATATCACATTTCGTCCTAAAGTAGTTGTTGATATAATAATATTATATGTAAACATATATAGCATGTCATCACTAAACGATGATAAAAACTATTTTAAAAATAAATAAATTTATCAAAGATATTTAAACCAAGGTCTTATTATATGATTTAGGGAGAAAATATCTAAGAAATGTTATGATTGATTGTAAAATTCATATATTTTTCTGTGTATGAGGATCATGTCCCATTACTCGATCCGAGATCAAACCCTCTGGGTATAATTGTTTTATGTCTTTATATCTTCTAACATGATAAAAAGTGACATAAGAGATCGAAATTCCTATAAAATTGCAGTGAAGACATATGTGGAAGCAGTGTCATAATTGGTGTCCAGTGATGTGTATATATATATGGTGTCTTTATATATTTGTGTGTAGGAGGGAGTGAACAAGGCTTGTTGATTTTTGTCATTTTGCCACAAATTGAGAGAATATATTAAAAAAAGATTATTGAGCTAATAAAATATTGAACGCAACAGACAAGGTTGGGGGGATCCAAATTGTTAAAGACAAATCTCCGCTCAATCTTCTCTCGGTTTCCTCTCATTTCAAACCAAAAGATGTGCGGTCCGGTACCAAACGTGACTCCTTCAATTTGCGGGGTACAACGTCAAAAGCTACTAGTACTAAATTATCTATCCAAAGTTAATATTAACATCAGCAAACTTATCATTTATTACCATCAATCTACGTTCAAATTCTTTAAATCAAATTTATATTTTAAGTTTTATGAATAAAAATTATAGTTAATTCTTTTTTTACGAAAATTATTATTAAATCAATAGATATTTCACATAAATTTATTGATAGATCAATCCCGTGGGCAAATAAGTTGTTAATTAAACACTATATTGGAGGATAATGAATAACACAAAATCTAATCTTCTTGTACGTACGATTAAAGGATTGTTTGTTTTAAAACTAAATGAAATTGATTTTAAATTGTTTAACATAACTAAAATATGTGTTGAATTAATTTTAGCCATAAATTTATATTAAGATGTATTTTTTATTAAAAAATGTAAATTTTTTTTTATCGAAAATGAACTCGAGCTAAAAAGGTTGGTAAGTAATAAATGTCGATATAAAGCATGTAATTGTTTACGAGACAAAGTAGTAATTTAATTATTATTGTCAAAGAGTCAAATATTTCAATTTCAATATCGACAAGTGATTCAAAAATATATTATTTTTTTTGTCCGTAAAAACTAAACACTAGAAAATTTATCATATAAATGATTTAGATATAGATAATTGCAATGTAAGAATTTCAGTAATCCTTGTATAATCATAGTCAATGCCACCGAAGACTTTTTTTCTTCTTAATTATTATTAGTAGACAATAAAGAAATACAATCCAGGCTCATTTTCACCAATGATCGAACCGCTATATAAGTCACTGAAATATTATAACGATGGATGAAATTCATTAATAAAACAAATTATATTTTGACTCAGTTTGATTTACAATAGTGTCACAAAGGAGTTTTTCTTTTCCTTTTTTTTTTTTTTCAAGATCTGTGATACATCAAGTATGTTGGAGATGTCAATATGTTAACCCAATATAACTTAACCAACCATTAACACACAAGACAACGAGTTAAATTGAAACTATTTTAAAATTAGGTTTAAAATCTCAATTAAATTCAATTATTGATAAGTTGGGTTGGATTAGATTGATTTTCTAAAATTATATTTATAAGTTGGCTTATTAAATAAATAAATAAAAATAATTTAAATATAATGTTATAGTTGTAAAAGTATCATCTTTGTTTTAGCACAAATTTTCTTTAAAAATCATTATTATTATGAATTAAATAAATATAGAAGGAAGTAATAAATAATATGAAATTTAAAATAATATTTAATAAAACAAGCTATCAAAATATATAAAAAAATAATTTAGTACCCAACATATTCCTTGACGAATTTAAATCTGTTGTCCCATGTTGGTGTCCCAATCCTTGTTCCACCAATTAAAATTTGACAGCTCATTTAAAATATATAAGTGTGATTGAAGTGTAACTATCAAATTGTCCTTAACTATTTAACACTTCTGTCTGATGGCATTTGAAGAAAATGTAAGGTATTAAAAAAAAAAAACAAAAAGAGAAACTATTGTGTAGTGTTATGGGATTGCAAGTTTGGAATATTTAGAATTTTACATTTGAAAGTTACCTACTTTTCCCCAAATTAGAATCCAACACCACACAAAGTAAATGTGGAGGACCATTTGTCATAACCACTACAAGCATCAAGTGTATACATGATCGTTGGTGGCAACTCGAGTCTCATGGAGTGGAGAACCAAGTGTAGACCTTTGATACTAGAAAAGTAAGTGGTCTGTGAAGAATTTATGCATTCATATAATATTGTAAACAAAGTTCATCAATGACAACCATGCCTAGTTCACAACATTGTTGCGGGACACTTTTTAATGTCGTGATAACATAAATAAGGAGAGACCAAGAGAGATGCTAGATGAGAGGAGAACATGGTTAAATTGTTAAGGATAATTTGATAATTACACTCAGATTACACTTATATTTTAAATGAGTTGTCAAATTTTAATTAACAGGACAGAGGTTGGGACACCAACATATGACAACATATTTGAATCCTTTCTTGACATGTTGAGTTGTCAATAATACATATTAAATTATATGTGTTCAAAGATTGAATCATCATATAGAACCTAACGTAACTTAATTTGACTAAGTTAAATAAGTTGACCTTCAAATTTAACCCACTTTAATATTGCTAATAGTAGTTTTTCCAACCCAAATGTACAAAGTATATTTAGTTATAGAATATTTGAATTTATGTGACAACAAATTTTATTAATATATTGAATGAATAAGATTAGTGTTGGTTATCTTTCTATTAATATTAATTGAATTATTTAATTTACTTATGGTAATTTTGAAGAAAAATTTATTTTCAATTGCAAATAAAGAATATTTATAAATCCACGGTCATTTTCCATTCTTTAAATCGAAAAGAAAATTGAGCTTTGAACATTTGTAATAAAATGAAATATTCATTTAGTGACAATATTTAAATATTTATCTCATATTTATATAAAATTTAAATATATTTTTTGTTCTTTCATTTTAAAAATAGTTGATTTTAGTTTATTGTTTATGAGCTACAAATGAAGTACAAATTATCATTTATTACATGTATAGTTGAAAATGGAATAACATTGAAAGATAAACTTTTATGATTAACAATGTTATTCAATTTTTAACTATTTACGTGATAAATAATAATTTGTATTCTATTTTTTATGTAAAACAAAAAAATAAAATCAATTATTTTTAAAATATATATAAAAAATAATTTTAAATTTAAGAAAAATAAAATAAAATAAATATAATTTTTATTAAAAAAAAACATATATAAGCCTTTATATAATTATATACGGTTGTTCTAACGTGCCGTCTCCTTATCTTAAAATCCATGTTCACAAAAAAAAAAAAAGTAAGCATTATTTGTGTGATCGATGACACTTTTTTTTTCCTGGTAAAGAATAACACACTCCTCAAACCTATATTTAGAATTATATTAATAAAATATTATAAACCGATAATGATTATTGAATGAAAATAAACTAAAAGCTTTAATTTAGAATGACAGGGGAAGCATCAGTGAGACATTTGTCAAACCATAAGACATCATTGATGTCTTTATTCTTGATTAACACGAACATTTATTACATGTTAGATACAACTACTCAATATCATCAATAATTTCCTGAATTTTCTCAAGACTTATAATCCTACATATGGATGAATATTGATAAAACAATATAAAGAACACTATTTACAAATTTGTGATGATAATTAACTAATAGTGGCAAAAGTCATAGTCAAGTATTGGAATAAGAAGTTACTTTCGTCTTGTTTAAATGTTAAAAATGAGCTTCAAAATTAAAGAGTAGTTTATTTTGAGAAATTATTTTTCACTTTTGTATTAAGTGAGAAAAAGCGAAAATAGAAATAAAATATAAAATAACAAAAAAATATTTTTACTGTTTTCTACAAATTTTAAAAATAAAAATAAAAATAAAATGAAAACAATATATGTGACATTTTTTAATTAAAAGTACAAGAAAAAGAAAAATAAAATAAAAAATATTCTCTCAAATCAAACAACCCCTAAAATTTGGAATTGACATAGAACCTCTTTATTTTAGTTGATTGTGATGTTTGTTGCATTCAATTTAAGATTCTAATTTTGAGTTATAACTTTAAGTAATTGAAAATAATTAACTAGTTCAAATTGTTTCTAACTAAACCAAACCATGATAGCAAGAGGTTCAGGCGTTTATAAGTGGTGATAATTAACTATTAGCAACAAATTAAAGGAGTCATAGTTAAGTATGGGAATGAAAAGTAAGTTTGGTCTTGTTTGAAATTGAAAGTGAGCAATTGAAAACTAATTTTTGATTGATAATGTCCCACTTTATTTTGTTTGATTGTAATGTTTGGTACATTAAATTAGAAATTCTAATTTTGAGTTATAACTATTTCAGTACAAATATTGAGTTTACATCTTCAAGTATATAAAAATAAATAATTTCATATTGCTTCTAGCTGAACCATGTTGCAGGAGTTGCAAACATTATTGTTCATTCTCTCATTCCTCATCCTCGTTGTTTCTGGCTGGTTGCATATCCCAGCATATATGCGAACGCGCACACACATATAATCATTACAATATATTCTTTCATTTTTATCGAGTATTTTATTACTATTTTTTTTCCTTTTAGGTCTTTCTCGTGTTTACAATTATGATTTTGCTTTAAAAAATACAATTTGATCGATCGGTCATCCAAATAATGAAGTTTACATTCAGTTCATAAACACAATTTCGTTCATCATTTTTGTTTGTCCTAAAATAAAATACAAGATTCTTAGTCAAGTTTTAATGTTCTTAGAAATTAAAATCCCGAATAAATGAGTAGAAAATTGGCAGTATGAGATTTATTTGTCTAACACATTAGAGAATGAATTCAGCATAAGCCATTAATCATTACTGATAAAAAGAAGTCCAAACAAGGCAAGATTGTTATATCACTTGGTAAGTGAAACTTTGTTGCTTTCACCCATAAGATCTTAGTTTAATTAATTCTAGTGTTCTCTTCATATTCAAAGGTTTTTTTGTGTGTGATCCATATCCGAAGCTTTTGATTTGTAAATTACTTAATTTTTGGACAGCAAATATACTTTTTTTTTTTATCTGAAGGACACCAAATATACTAAATGACAGCGTATACTAAAGATTACGATGTTCATTCTCACAAGAAGGTAGTCTCACGAATTAATTGTTTAACTGATGAATATCTATATCACACACATGAAAAAAAAAATCAATACGGGTTCATAAACTAACTTTGGATATGATCAATACATACTATGTATCTTGATAATTTGTTAATATATCGTCATAAAGGTGTGTCTTTATTGTAGAATAAAATGTATTTGTGTAAATCTACTCTCTGACTATCAGTATTTCAAAGCTGGTACTTAGTAGTCAGTACTTATACATTTCTTCAATGGAAGTATTGAGTAAAGTTTTTAGTCTAATTAGATTAGTGTTTTTGGTCCCGCATTAAACCAGAGATTATAGGAAAAAAAAAAGGAGGCAAAGCAACAAAAAGCCCAAGCCCAATTCAATGGGTTTCATATCCATTCTATGCTGGCATTAGGACTTTGCTGTTTTGTTGCTATAGTGTTTGGAGATGAGCGTCGAAGGATATAAATGTTTTTTCCTTTCTCTTCCTATGCACTTCATTTATACTCTCCCTAGTCAAATTGTCGATTTGAGTCAACCCATGATGAACCATCGTATTTTTTAGTTAAACTGAGCTGGGCCAATTTATTTGTGGACTATAGTTTTTCTAGCCTAGACTTCTACGGACAATAGGCCCAATGAGCTGTCCCATATGTCCATTTTTTTAATAATATAAATATTATTATAATAATAATTTTTAATTATATATAACATTTATGTAAAATCATTATTTTCCTAACAAATTATACTAGTCTAATAACTAATAATAATACGGTCTTACTTTTAAATTAATATATTAAATATAACTATTTAAGAGGTAATTTATTTACAAATCATAGTTTGATGAAGTCCATCATTAAAAAAAATTAGCTTAATAAAATAATAAAAAAATTTTAAAATTCATTACAAATTACTTTCTTTCAAAAATTAAAACACCTTTATTAAATTTAAAAAACTTGGGTAACATCCATAGTTAAAGAGAGAAAGAAAAACATACTAGGAAAGGTAGGGATGTAAAATGTGTATCAAAGTATAGACTAGTTTTATTTCTTATTCTTTGAATTTTTGACCTCGTAGGTTAGTCTCACCTACAGGCTAGCTTGTATTGAGCTAATAAATTTCTGGATAAACCAAGTTATATCAAAATAATTTCAAACCTAAATTTTACTAGCACAACCTATATTTTATATTGGATTAAGGATTTGTTTAAATTTATCTATAAGTAATTATAAGAGGATAAAATCAAAATAAAAAAATAAATTTATTTATAAAATAAAATTATCTTATACAATAACTAATTTGTAAAATTTTTCTTATATTAATTTTAAAAAAATGATTTTTAATTTATGTGTAAACTAATTTTAATTTACACAAAAATTTATTTTATTTTATTTTTTTATGAGGGCTTATAAAAAAAATTACTCAAACATGAGATGTTTACGCTCAAACATACTCTAATTAAGTTAGTCTATTAATCTATTTTGACACTCTTACTCGTTGACAAGTTTACGCTCCATATTTTCCAATCATAAGCAGACAATTTAAGTTATTATAACATCTTTTTTTTTGCGGTAACTCACCATTCTAATTATCACCTATTTTGCAAGATAACTTTTTCCTTCCTCCTCCACCCTTTTCTCTTTATTATTATAATATTGATTACAATTATTTTTCTTTTTTCATTGAACCAACATTGAAGAAAGGGAAATATTATTAGTATTTTTTTTAGATGAAATTGTTTCCTGTTATTTTAAAATGTGAATGAACTGTTTACGTATACAAATTTCTTAGATCACTTGTTACTACTCTCTTAGTTAAAATTATTTTATTACCTATATAATTTTTATTGTTTTGAATTATAATTTAATTCAATGAACAGCCTTATAAGAATACAGTTTTAAATTTTATCAGATCCTTATTAAATTATATAATTTTTTATATAAATTCTATAATGTATAAACTAATATATACAAATTCATAAAACATATTAAAATTGGTTTTAAAAATTTGTCGTAAATCTATTATAAGAGTAATTTTATCATTTAAGTATGATTTAAATCATATTATATTATTATTTGGTACATTTCAAATATATAATAGTATAATATAATGTTATTTAGTTTTATTATATTTTGTGTATCAAATTGGAAATTGCATAGTTTGAAAGGTAATTGTTTAACATCATTATGTTGACATGATTAAGAATAATTTTTTAGTGGAAGGACTTGTATTTGATATCTAGATTGTGTAAAAATTTATTTTAACCAAACACATATGTAGATTATTAAAACAAGATTAATTATTAACCCAATAGACTAAAAAAAACTTGTAAGAGAAAAAAATAAATAATTAAAAGATAGCGTAAAAACTTATCAATTCCATAACCTATCTTATTTTTATGCAACTCTGGTATCCTATCTTTCCTTATCCTATAATGTCCACCAAATATGCCCCTTAAGAATGGGATATAAGCCTAGATTCAGCAAACAGATTTAGTTTTTATTCAGTTCAGGTGTGACTATTATACAGATATCCAACTGAAAAGTAAATTCAGAAAAGAAACAGCGTTTACTGTCTCATTTTGTTTTATTTTAATTAATTATATTTTCCTTTTCTGAAAGAAAAAAAAAATACTATATTTAGCTTTTAGGAAATTGAGTGTATATTTTGTAACCATAGAGTAAGGAAATGTAATATAAACATTTTTTAAGATGGATGATGTAAGTTATGATATTTACACTCAGGAAGTGAATAAATATATCTTCCCGCTTTTCTTTTGGAGGTAGATATCTCAATTTAAGGTATAAATTAATTTTATTTTTTAATTTTATTAAAAATATTTTATAAAACAAAAATTTACATATTTTTGAAAGTATTTTTTAGAATAAAAAATATATATTTAAAAAAGTATTTTTGAATTATGCATTTTTTTTGTTAAAATTTAATTTTAGAAAATTATTTCTAAAAAGGATATTTAAAAAATAGATAAAAAATAAAAATAAAAATATATCTATTAATAATGAGAAATGTATATAACATTTGCTTTGTTGTTTTATTTTATTTTTTTTATAACTAGCCCAATGTGGCCTCATTAGTTGCGTGCTTAGACCTTGGGCTTGGGGAAGCATTAACTGGATTTTAACATAGCCAGGTCCAAACACCAATCAATTTACATTTCTTACAGCCCACTAACTGAGCTCGCATTTTGTCGATACATTTGTGAGGTCAAATACTATTAAATAAATAAATAGTTTTAACATCCCTTTAGATTGTTTATAAAAAATATAAAAGTATGGTACAGACATTGGATTATTGTGATCCAATGGGGTGATAAAATTTGTTTCCAGGACATAAAAGAGAAAAAAAAAAGGACAAATGACCCTAGTCCTTTAAATTCACAATCTCTATTGTGTGTAAAACAAACAAAACATAATAAGTATTGCACTAAATTTTGTTACGTATTAATTCGTGAATCGTACAAAAAAATTATTAGTCACGTGCATTGCTTATCGATAGCTAAGAACAAACAAAAAGTTATCTATTTATTGCAAGATTGGTACCTTCCTTATTTCTGTTATAACAACCGGATATCACTTGGTTTTTAGACCCCCCCAAATCAATTGCAGGTTTTGTTTTGTCCGAAATCATTTATTTAATAATACTGTAAAGTTTAGCATGAATTTTATCATCAAAGTAATATTACTTCATATTTTTATTTTTATTTTATTTGTAATTCTAAATTAATTCCTTATTTATTATTTTTATTATATCTATGAGATAGATACAAAGTATTTACATAAAAATAATAACTAATTATTCTTAACATAATTTTTTTATATTCAAAATCAGACTCAAAACTTTAGTATCTTGATTAATAGACATAGATAAATACCTACCACTTATTTCCATGTATGTTAATTATTTTAATGCTAGAGTGAATTGGATAACTTTAGATATCAACACTATGGAAGCTCCATTATTGTTGGATAAACGAATCAGGCAAAATGCTTTTAAGATTTGGATAGTGGGAAATGGGAATGTATATTAAAAACGTATAAACTAAAGCAAATGAAAATCTATATAGAAGAAGAAATAAAAACTCGTAACATTATCTTGATTCAAGTGAAATAAAACAAATTCTTTAAATAAATTTTTAAATTTAAAGTTAAAAAATAAAAAAAATAGTTAAAAAAGATTTTTTACTAAAAATATAAGTCAATTCTCATATGAAAATTAATTATTAATAAAATTAATAAATATTTGGTATTTATAATATAACGAAGAAAAAAAAAAACTTAAATGTAGATTTGATTCATTTGAATTTTGAGCTAAGCGTGCGGATCTGCAGGGAAGAATCAATAGGCATTCATAAGAATAGATATGAATAATTTGGAAAATTATAATTATAATAACTGTTTTGGTTACTAAAAAGTTTACAAAGCACTAAAGGAGATAGGTGGAGTGGCAGTTGTTCAGTTCAATAATTAGGGGTTTGGAATGACACAGTGTGGGCGTTGCAATTCACTATATGGCTTGCATTACGAAAATCCATTACTCATCATCAAATACTATTTTTCTCATTGATAACCACAATTATGGCTGTTTTCCACTTTTGAGAAACAAGCTTCAAAATTGAAAGAGCATATAATGGCAAATCGGTGGTAATTAAGTATCCAACCTTAGATATTAAGTAAGTTATACAATTATGAAAATAATAATACTTGCACGTATATAAATGATTTTCCCGTTTCACACCCAATTACTCATAGGAGTTCAGAATATTAGAATTTATAGTAGCATACGGGGTTGTTTTATCCAATTTCATTAAGAATGTAAGAGTTGGGTTATTTATACATCTGGTTAGAAGTTGAAATTTCCATTTGCTTATAACAATGATAACCAGACAAGATGAATACAAGTAATTATTCTCTTGTTTAAGGATGAGTAAGCTATAAATAAAAAATTTAGTACTCGTTTTCATATATACATCTGAAACAAAATACACGTATCTGGACGTAAAATCTTATTTGGTATATGAGTTTATTTTAATAATTTTTTATTTATTTTTATAAGTTATTTTAATAAATTATTAGTTTTATTTTTATTTTTATTAATTTTTAAAATATCTTTTTATTGTTTTTTAATTTAGAAATCAAATAACTAATTATGTCATTTTATTTTTATCAGGTAGTTTACTAAACAATTTTAATTTAATCAACTAATTTATAAACTTTTAGCTTTTCAAATCCTAGTTAAAAATGTACGAGATTCAACTATGAGATAGTTTCACGAGTAGGGATACATACAGCTGAAAATCAATATTTCATCTACTTTAATGTATTAAACGAACAAATTTTCCATACGTATTTATAAATTTGAATAAATTATTTATATAAAAAATAAAAAGGGACATTGCCTAGTTGTTTTTAAACTTAAATAAAATATATAAATTAAAACTTAATTAGAATAATAAATATTCTATTGTATTAAATAAAAATAAATTAAAGAGATAATACTTAATGGAGAAGATATTTATAAAATAAATTAATAATGTTATATATATATATATATATATATATATATATATATATATATATATATATATATATATATATATATAATTGTGATAATATTTGTTATTATTTTATAAATAGTTAGAATTATTATATCTAATAGCATGCTTCTTTTTCTTTATTTAAGTTAAAGTGTGAATGTGGTTATAAAGTATTTTTGTTGTTATTTTTTATCATCTAATATTTTATATTTATAAATTCATTTAACTCATTATGACACATAAAAAAAATAAAGTAAACTTGTGATAATATTCAAACTTGAAGGTTTTTTTTCTAACTAGATAAGAAATACAAATAAACAAAAATTATAAAAAAATATTTTTATACTATAAATTAAAATCCTTAACTTAGGTAATAAAGTTTTCATCCTTAATTTTTTTAACATTTTTTCTCTTCTCCTTTATGTGCATTTCCCACGCATTCTGAATTAGACAAAAATATCTTTCTCAATCATCCTAAACTACTCTCATATATATATATATATATATATATATATATATATATATATATATATATATATATATATATATATATATATATATATATATATATAAAATATTTATTTATTATGAAATAATTATAATTATAACAAATAAATATTTATCTTCTGCAATACAATGGATAAAATACTAGTTAAAATCAAAATCAATATATTAATAAAAACATACACTATACAATGATATTTTGTTGATGATAAACAATAATATATAAGTAAATTGAATAAAAAATATAATACATCTTTTTATTTATTTTTAAACCATATCATTCATTTAATGTAATGAAAATATCATTTAAAATAAAAATATGTGTTTATTTTTATAAAATATGTTTACTTTAAGAAATTTTATATATAAAAAGATCTTATTTATCATTTTGTCCTAAACTCATAAAATGTCAAGACCAACCCTAATCATGTGTAATTACGTCATGTTGATTGTTATGGTATAGGTGTGATTAGTGATTTCTGATAAAAAACATGGTGCAATGAGGTGAAATATGGTCTTGGTGCTATGATATTTTGGGTAATATTCTTAGATAATTATGGTTTAAATGTGACATCATGAGATGAAATTTTATAAAAATAAAATGTTATGGTGTCTCCGTTATAAAACTTTCAAATAGATTAGGTGATGCAGGAAGACATCAAGACTATGTTAGACCTCCTTCAAATAAGACAGACAAAATCTTAAAAAATAGTTTAGAACACTTAAATATATCAAACTCAAAATTTACAATTATAATCCAACTCAAATTTAAGTCTATCAAAACTTAAAATATTCTATTCCTAAATATTTATTTCATCTTAAAGTGTTTAGATATGTATATTTCATATGTAAATATTTATTTTATATTTAATTTAAAATATTAATATTTTTTTTCTTACAAGTGTATAATTTCTTTTAGTCTCAGTAATTTTTGCTATTCTTTATAAATTATATTTTTTATATTTAGTTTTTACTTACATTTCGTAAATACAGTTTTAATAGTGTGATATTATTGATGTGATACTTTATGTCGCAATCATTTATTGAGATAACACATGCTATTAATCATGTGAACAACTTCTAGCGACAAAAATAATAGAAAAAATATTTTAGGATTTAAAAAAATTAAAACAATAATAATAAAAATAAAAAAAATAAATTTTAAGAACAAGAAATTTATCTAAGCCAAGTATTTTTTTTATCTGTTTTTGAAGATACCATTCTCATTCTCACAGTAAAACTTCCACTTATTTGACAACTTCATTAGGAGGTATCGATAATAACCTTTTCAAAGTAAAACAAGAAGGAACCACATAGTTAGCAAATAAATTAAAAGCATTTAAGCAAGGAAATGAATAATAGCAGTGTTTATTTCATTATTTTTTATTAATTAACCTTCAATATTGTTCTAATGCAAGGATAATAATAAGTAATACTAGTTCCGTCATTATGTAAGTTTTTTTCTAGAAAGAAATTCTTTTTAAATTATCTCTTGCGTTGATTATTTTTATCAAAATACTTTTAATTATTTTTAATAAATATTATAAATTAATAAGATAAATTCAGTTATAAGAGATGGAAAAAAATCATATTTAATCATGTGAAAAGTAATTAAATAAAAAAAGTAAGATCATAAATTTTAATAATTTTAATGATAATTTAAAAATATGTATATAAATTATTAATAAATTTGATGTTATTAACTAACTTAATTATTTTTTATAAATATAAATTAATTAAAAACATTCTTGTATTTAAATACGGAGGTAGTATAAGAGTAAAATATAATATTAATTTCATATGATATACAACTAAAACATGATATTAATTTATAAAAATTAAAATATAAGACTCGACTTAGACTTCTGTTCCACATGTGAGCATCTATGTAATATCATTATAACACGTCTAAATGATATGGATAAAAATATAATATTAATTTCGTAGAGGTAAAAATTATACTTTTTACTCAGAAACTAATCCATGAACATATTTGAATTATAAAATTTAGTCGACTAAGCTCAACGTCACATAGTATGCACAAATAACTAATTCATTTAAATACATGGTTAATAGTTTGATTTTGAAGTTTGTGTATATAAAAAAAAATTATTCACCAATAATTAGGATAAAATAATTTTACATTATTATTAATTAAAAATTATTATATATAATAAATTTATTATGTATAATAAATTTATTAATTTTTATAATAATTATTTTAAAAATTATAATAATAAAAATTTGTAATTGAATGATAATATACCTTTTTTTTACTGTTAATGTAAAATTATTAAATTCATAAAAAATATTTATTAGAAAATATCAACCTTTTAAATAAATTAAAAAAATAAATATAATAATATAAAATAATTTTACATTCTCATCGAATTACAATCAATTATATATGGTAACATCTTAAAAATTATACCAATTATAATTTGTGTTTGAATAATATAAAATTATTATATATTACGTTACCATTAAACTCAAAATAAATTTCTATATATTGAAAAATTAGTTTCTAACTCCTAAAAAAAATTATATACATTTCTTTACGTACAATGTGTATTTAATCAAAATTAAAATATCACCGATTTGTTCAATCTTATTAAAATAAATTAAAAAATATTACAAATAACATGAATAAAATTGAATGTAAATGTTATGTTTAAAAAATATGACCAAAAGAAATAGATGATTAACTTAATGATTAAATAATCGACAAGGCAAGAATATTGAATTGCAGGTTTAGTGGTGGCGGGACACCTTTCTGACTTTGAGAACACTGACTCACACAATAGACAAGTTGTCATTTCCGAATACCAATGGCTGCCTACCCCACTTCCTCTAACCCTCTCAAAAGTGGGGAATGTTTTGCAAAAATCCAACCGATACAAAATTTAGAAAACCCCAAAATTCTTAATAATGGATGGAATCTTATTTATGTACCTGTTGTTTTGTTTCTGGTTCTTCAGTGGATTGCACCCATAATTCATTCCTCAGCAATAGTAAACAGTGTTAGCTAATCCTTTAATTCCAGCGTCTAAAGTATATATGTATTATTATATTAATTTTTTAAAAACTTTTCGTTATTAAATTGTTTTTAAATTTTAATTTTATCATTAAATTAATCTTTTTATTATTGAATTCATTACTAATTTAATTATTTAAAAGTTTAATATTTATAAACTGACATAATAAAATAATTCTACACTCTCCTCTAATAAAATAATTATTAATATGATTTTAAGATTATTATTATAAAATTAATAAATTTATTATACATTTGTAATTTAATAACTTTCATAATGTATAGTTTATTATTTAAAAAATAATTTTTACCACCATTTTCATTCTCTTCTCTCAGTGTCATTATTTTTTATCTGTCTTCTTTCGCTCACTTTTCTCTCTCTTTTGTCTTTCATTATTTTTATATTTCTAAAAGAAAGAACAGTATAAAAATTAAGTATAAAAATTAAATATGCACGAGAATGTCATACTTCGAAGAAAAAAAATTAAGTTTCTCTCTTTGAAATAATATACAAATTAGATGCAACTTTTACCTTGTAAACTTTGGTTTTGTAGAATTGAAATAAATCTAAATTCAAAATTGTAAAATGATATAGAGTTTATCAAGATAATTGTTGTTGGGTCTATTAAGTTACTTACTATAACATCATTATCGAACACCTACAAATATTTTATACTTCAGATGTTTAATCCATGGTGTGTGAGGAGATTGTTGGAGATCTTATATTGACTAATGATATAACAAAAATAAAGTATATAAGTGGAGAACAATCCTCACCTGCAAACCAATTTTATAGGAATTGAGTTAGGTTAAAACTTAAATTGTAAGATGATATTATAACTTATCCTATCGATCGTTATTGGGTTTATTAAGACACTTGTTATTGGGTTGTTATCGGACTCCACACATATTTTTAGTTATGTAAACTTTATAGTTAAGATGTCTAGTTATTTGTGTGAGGAGAAGTGTTATAAATCCATATTGACTGTTTAGGTTACCAGAATAAAGTATATAAGTTGGAGGGGATGACAACTCTCACCTTACAAGTCATGTTTTGTGGGGTTTGAGTTAGGCACAAACTTAAAAGTTAATATGATATCAAAGTCTATCATAATGATTATTGTTGGGTCTATCTGGTCTCTTGCTATTAGATTATTATTCAACCACTTGCAAACTCAACGGTAGATATATTCAATCCTCAACATGGGATGCGTATTGAAGATCTTACATTGTTTATCGATATGATCAAAATAAAATATATAAATAGAAGACGACTCTTCCCTTTTTAATTGAGTTTTTAGGATTAAGTTACGTTCAAACTCAAATTATAATAAAAATTTATCTATTAATATTTTTTAATCTTATCTACATTTAAAACACTATCTTAAAAGTCATCTAGGTAATTATCTTCCAAAGTTGATTTAATATTTATATAGAATGTTGAAAAAGAATTAATTATGACATAATTGAATTCAAGTTTTAAAGTATAAAGGGCAAGAATTTAATAGTAAATAACGATACATAATAATAATAGTATTCGTGTGGCCTGAAGTTTACTCGAGGAGAAGGTAATGTTCGTTTTTATAAGTATTGTTAATGTTTTAAGAGTATAATTAATTGAGAAATTAATATATAATTTATATTAAAAATCATCATAAAGATAATTATGATATATTAAAAATTATAATTAATAAGATGCACTGAAATGATTTTTTCATATATCTTAAATTTTAATTAATACCTCTAAAATATTTATTAACATACTATCCTTTATTAGAAGATGAATGGAAGGGATTGGTTACCATGTATAACATAACCTTCTTTGGTATTTAATGCAAGGTATGATTCAATAATACGTTGATAAGTTAGAGTATCACATTCTTTAATGTATTTTTATTGATTAAAAATTATAAATTTATGAGTAAAATTTATTAAATAAGTAGTAAGATTCAAACATTTTTATAATTTTAAATAAATTTATAGAAAGTATAATAAAAAATATGTTACTAATACTACTATGTTTAGTGTTTTTTTCTTTCAAAGGTACACTATTTTGATTTTTTTAAAATGTAAATACTAATGAATAATGTAAATAAGAAGGACAAGAGTGAAAAGATATAAACAGTAGTTATTTTGAGCCCGTTCTAACAGGATAGTAGTAACAGATGGCGCTTGTTTTCTCTCTCTATCTCTGTCACTCACATGTCTCAAATCCCAATCCACCTGAATCTAAAGGTTCCACATCGATTGCAAGAAAGAAGACCACGAAGAATGTATCAAACGTCCATTCCAAAGACTGAGTTGTCAAATTGCAAATTACGAATTCAGTCAAGTTGATCATCATATATATACTGCCCCACACCCAACCTTTCCCTCAAGGAACCATACATCATAAGATGGGTTACCCTCAAATCTCAATAAAACCTTATAAATCTGTCACGTGATTTGTCCACGCTTCCCTAACATGCTACCCCATCCAATAATCACACGTCCTTGCCCAAACACCACTCCCAATTTACCCTCGTAGTTACCGCCAATACGCTTGATCCAATATCAATACGTACGCTACACAGAAATTGATACATTTGAGAGAAAATATATATAAAAAAAAAGCAGCAAGAACATGAAAAAGAAAAGAGAGATAGTGGTTGGAGAACCATGCTTTCCCAACTTTTTCGTTTGTTATTGCTGCTACTTGCAGCCAATCCACACTCCTGACACGCACGAAAATCCAATATAGAACAAACAAAATTTGAATAATGTTTGCTTGTTTGTTTGTTTAATACTCTATATGATGCAGCTAATGGATTGTAATGGACGCCGTCCTTTTCTCGAGATTATGGATTACTTATTTTAAATTTATTGAATTATTATTTTAACTTTTATGATTGGGGTGGGCATTGTTTAGTGCATTCCAATTCCCAGGTACGCCATAGGGATAGAAGTGGTCAAACCTATAATGTATCTCTCTCCACTCTTTTAACCCATTTCTTTTTCCTTTCAGATTCCCATCCTTTTCGTCCCTTTCTTTGCAAACAAACAATACTTATTGAAAGAGAAAGCTTGCATGATTACAGTCAGCAAAGCAAAAGCCCATTTCACCATTTTGCAGCACTCACTTTCTCTCTCACAAATTGCTTGCTTTTATATTTTCATCAAAACCCAATACCAAACTCATTTGCGTTTCCCTTCCATCTCTTCCTTTCACTTCATGCTTGCATAGTTCCACAATTTCGGCACAATTCAATTCAATCCTAAACAATAAGTTAGCTCCAAAGGCTTCATTATAGTTATACAATTTTGTTACTATATATTAGTAAAAAACGATCATCGCCTTAGCAATGAAGAACGATTAAAACTTGTAGCTCAAATAATATGAAAATTCTTAGCGTTTAAGTTCACTTTGTCGAGACTTCAGCATTTTTTCTTAAAAGGAAAAAACGGTTACATGCTATGGTAATTGTTCAGCTATCTTGACATTCTTAAAAGTCTACCAACAAATTCCTAGTAAAATTCAGAGATCCAAAAGATCTTCAGTAAACTTTCATTCACAATTGGTACGGATAAAGCAATAACTGCAACGCTCTTTAATTAGTTATTCAGAAACATGGGCCACTTTTCAAAGAAAAGACAACACCGGAGAAATTGAATTGCCTAGCAATGCATATAATAATATTTTCAAGAGAAATACTTATGGGTACGAAAAAGAATTCCACGAAAACATATTAGTGTCCTTAATGTATAAATAATTGAATTTGTCTTAGATGTATGACTTTAACTTTGACTAAGTTTCAAGATGCTTTTGCTATAGTTCTCTCTTCGACCGCATGAAAGATAAGTGAAGGGTTGAGTTTGCATTCCAATATTCAAGTTAGTGATACTTTTAGCAATGATAGAAAATGTCATAAATGTATATTTGATATTGTTTACGATTATATATTTTTATAAATATATCTTGAGGAGAATTATGCAGGAATGAAGATTACAATTAGAAGTTTACCTATTTGAGAACAATATATTATCAATTTATTCTTGACCAAGGTATACTTGTTTACTCTAAGGTGTACTGAGTTCACTAGTTCTTGCCATAGACTTTGACTCATTTATCTCAAGAACTTTTGTGTTGTTGTATGTTCTTGGCTGTGGTGGAGTAACTCTCACATATTGGACTTATGTGTATCTAGCCTGGAACAATGTTACTTTAAATTACTCAACTGACAAATTTTTGCTTAGGTTCTATTTTTTACTCGCAAATATCTTTTTTAAGGCAATTATGTTAGATAACTAAATATAGATATCTCAATAAAGTTATACTAATTTAAAATTGTGGTATGTCTATATTAATTTAAAATATATTGAGGTTGTGAAGCATTAATTTGAATACTTTATACTTTTATGTATTATTAATGTAAAAAAGTATATATCATTAATTAACTAATTAGAAATAATCTTATATATAATTTTTAAAATAATTATTATAAAAATTAATAAATTTATCATATATGATAATATTTAACTCCTTACATTTTATAAGACTTAATATATTATATATTATGAATTTAATGGTCATTTATTAATGGTGTAAAACAATTGTTAATAAATTATTGTTGATATATTTTTTAATACAATTATACAATCTTGTTTAAATAGTTAATTGTCTAAATAGTTATTTATGATTGAAAAACAAAGTATAAAATTATTTTCTTATATAATATATGAGATTGAATTACAATATAAAAATCTCTTTATATTCTCACTGCAAATTTATTAAAATTTAATTAAATAACAATTAATGTATTTTTACTTTTTTTTTTTTAAAAAAAAAAAGCAACCTCAGCCCAAACTAAACCTACATGGAAAAATAATATAGCTAATTTAAATGACAATGAATGAATTTTTACGTTCTCATTATATATCTTTTAACTTTAGAAAACTAAATATAAACAATAAATATATTTTATTAAATATTTTATTTTTATTCACTTAAAAATAAATATTAATTAATTATTTCTGACATAATAATTATTTTTAATAATTTTTTATTTTTGTGACTTAGATTAGGACACTAATTATTTTGTGTCAAATTGTCATGCCTTATTTAAGGCGATAGAGTGGAGTGAGAAGTGTTTCTTTGACTCCCACAAATTAATGCGTGTTCAAATTTGGTTGCCTTCTACGGTGACGTTGTTTAACATAAAAGCATACATAACACAACACAACACAAGAGATGCAGTGCCATTTTTGTGTACCGATTTTGCAACCTAACATTCGAATTACAAAAGGCCTCCCCGCCAAGTATATATTATTTTTATTAACAATTTCATAAAAACAAGAGTGGAGCAGAGAGTATGTATCCAATTTGCACAGAGCAGGGTTAGGGTTAATAAATAAGTGTATGAAAAGGGCAAAGAGAGTCTCCAAATGAATTTTCATTATCCTTTTTGTCTATTCACTAACAAAATTTTTCTATGATTTACAAAGGCAGTAGTAAGACTAAGAGGAGGGATCAAAAGGGCATAATATGAGTGGTTTTGGTGTCATAAGAAGAAAGACACGACTTAGAATTAACCCGAAAGATCTTAAGTAAATCCGCAGACATTTGTCGCACTTGGGGCGAGCAATTGCTCTGCATCAGAAGCAGAATCTTGGTCAAACCGTTAGCCTTCGTAACGGCCTCTTGCGCCTTCTGATCCCGAAACAGATAACACACACTCCACAGCGTCGTAACGGCGTGTTCCGTCGCCACGCTCGACACTTTCAGAACTTTGTTCACTATCGCCGCCACACACGCTGAATCCTCGCAAATCTCCGACCTCCCTTCCTTCGTAGACGATACCGTTTCCACCAGCTTCAGAACCTTCTCCGTCACGGACACGCTCAAGCTCCGAGCCGAAAGAAGCTTCGAGAACGCCTTAACCGCTCCGAGACGCACCAGCTTCATCTTGCTCCGTTTCGGCGTCGAAATCGCGACCAGGCATGATAAACAGCTCTCGATCAGATCCAGATCTTTCTCCGGCGTGATTAGATTCAGCAATTGGGAAACCACACCTTCGCTTTCCGCTATCAGCAGCTTCGATTCCGCGTCTATGGCGACGGATTTCAAAACCCTAGCCGACGCTACTTTTGAGCCACAGCTTCCTTGTTGAAGAACAAGAAGCAGAGAATCTACGCTCTGTTTCGGTTCCTCACTCTGCCTCTCCAGTATCAATTTTTTAAGCCCCTCGGGATCTTCCGTTTTGCTGATAACCAAATCCAACGCCGTAACGACCTGTTCGAGGAACTCGACTCCGCCATTGACATTGTCGAGGAAGCCAACGAGCACAGGCACGAAGCATTCTGTTCTCACGAGAAAATCACGGTTCTCCTCGGAATCTTGCGCGAAACGTGCGATTTTGGCGAGAGAGTCGAAGCGGTTGTCGCTGCGAGTCTGCAAGTCGGAGATAGCGACGAGGACTTGGTCCTTGGAGAGGACGGACTCGGTGGAGGCGGGGGACTCGGGCGAGTCGACTCGGTGACGGACCGAGTCGGACCAGATCTGGATGAGCCTCTGTAAGGTCCGGTTAGGAACGAAGTCTTTGGTTTGGAGAACCTGCATGGTGGCGGGACACGTGTTATTTCCGTTGTCGAGCCAGCGTTGGATGCTGGAGCGGTCGTAGGTAACGCCGGTGGAGAGGCTGACAGGGGATTTCATGACGTCGAGGGATATGGGGCACCGGAAGAAGCTGGGAACGGTGATGAATAGATCGTCTCTAACCATGGTCACCGTTGTAACGAAGAGAGTAAAAATAAAATAAAAATAAAAGCTCAACGAGCGAACTGTGCTGAAGATAGAGAGAAAGAGAGAGGTAGGCGATGGAGCGGACAAGAAAGGGGTGTTTAAAGAAGAGAGAGAGAGAGTCAAAGGTACGCTTACGTCAGATGCTCACTTTTTAGTTTTTTTTTTTCCGCTTTGAATATATTTCTTCTTATGGGATATTAAATTGGTCTTTGGGTTGGGGAGAGCAATATTCGTTGCTTGCGTTTTCGGTCTTCGGTCAAACAAAGAGTGGTTATGTTATTGTTTTATTTATTTATTTATTTACTGGGGTTTTTGGGGATGGGATGATGGTGGCCGTTGGATGGGAGTGAGGAATGATGAAGGGATGGGATGGGAAGAGGGTGACACGTGCGGAGCGGGAGAAGGGTGGGAAATAATTGCGTATGATGAGGAGGAGAACGTGGGGTGGAGGGGTGGGGACCACAGAGGAAGCAGTTATAATTGAAATTGCTTTGGTGGTGAGGGGTGGGGCCTATTAGGGGTTCCATCGGTCGGGTTGATTACATCATCCGTAAGTTGGGGGAGTCCAACCGTGGACAAGGACAAGCAGCTACGACCTGCAACCTTTCCTGCAAGTGCAAGTGCAAGTGGGGCAGTATAGTCACTGCCTGTTCAGCGTTACCGGATATTTTTATTTTCACATGCCTCTCTTTATACCAAATCAGTACTATTATAAAATTATTATTCTATGTATATTATTTGCTATCTATGTCTATAACATTTTATTTTAAAAAACATATTTTAAAAACTATATTTATTTTATTTCATTGTTTAGAATAAAGCAACATACAAATAGTTTACGAACAACATTTTTCATGTATAATTATTTTAATTTTAAATTCAAAATAACTAATTATTAGGTTACTCGACCTTTTTCCTCTAAATAAATTTGGGTATTTTATTAGTTAAAAAATAGCAGCAGACTTACTTTTGATCATGAATACTCTCCAGGATTATTAGTAATATGTCCTTTAGCATATTTTTTATTTATTATAATTTATTAATATTTATGAAATATTGCAGGTTTCATTTTTTATTTAATAAATTTGATTTATAATTCCTTAAAAGTGTAAACAATAATCAAAATTTATCTTAAAAATGGTTTATAAAATTTGTTTACAATATTCCCAAACTTCCATGAAGTGATATGGAATTGATTTCATGTTCAAGAAGGATGAAAGTATCTAAGTTATTACTGATAAAAAAGAAAAAGAAAGCAGATAAGTTATTTGCTTACATTGCCTCTTTCTTTTACGTTCTGTCTTTTCAATGTTATTTTTGAAAATCACACTTTACTGTACATTAGTATGTGTTATAATTATGTTTATTTTGTCTAGTTCATTATTTATTACATAAACACATATTAAATAATAAATTTCTCTTAAACATTTAAAATAAAAATATCATATCCTTTTTATAATTATACATATAAAAGTATTAAAAACATTTAAATAACATTATTTTTCAAAATTACTTTTAAGATAAAAGTTTATCAATTATTAAAATGCAATTAATGTAAAAAAAATTGTATGAACTGATAATAGCTATCAAACTCTTAGGGAATACAAAGACAAATGAAGCTATTGCTAATAAAAAATTAAAGCAAACGGATGAAAAGGATAGAAGATTTATAGTAAAAATTAAGGCAAATTAAGGCAAATTCCCTTGGCAGAATTTAAGAGAAAAACTTGTGATAACTTATTTTTCTTCAAATGACTTTAACATGATTTTACGCAAAAAGTTATAATATTATTACAGGATCCTATATAAAAGTAATAAAATCACGTTAAAATAATGTTAAATTTAAAAATAAAGATAATGACAAAGAAACTTACTATAAAGAATATATGGGGAAGGAGTAAAAGAATTTTTGATGAACAATTCACTTTAAGAATAAAATAAGTAATTTTAAAAATTGATAATAAAATCAGCTATTAATATTAAATGTATATGTATAACTATTTATAAATATGTAAAAATATTTGATTTTTTATTAATAATTAAAATTATCTACTTTATCCTCTAAAATAAATTACTCGCCATAAACTAGCCAAAAATCTTAAAAAGGCACAAAAGCAGTACTTATTAAATGTCTCGTGATTACTTAAACAATAGACAAATTTTATTTAAAATTAATTAGATTTATTTATCACTAGCATCCGAAATCAACAAAGATATAGGATTAGGAGGGTCCTTTTACCCAAATTATTTGACATAGAGGCTGCTGACAAAGCAAAGATGGACTAAAGAACCCACCTTCTATTACAACCATTGGAATATATTAAAAAACTAAGAAGCAAAATAAAAATTTATCTCTAAGAATATTGCCCACTATGTGAGTAATCTATCAAAACCACTAATTAATGCGTTCATAAACATTAGAACCCACCACTTTTAGATGGGACTTGGGTAATAATTAGATAATCAGATTAAAAACTTGAGATCAATGATATATATGGCTAGATATCGATAATTAGTTCGATTAGAAATGATAATGGAAATGTAGAGAAATAGAACAATTTTTAATTACAAATAAACACGTAAGAGTCACAACAGATTCTCTTTCTATATAAGATTTACATATTCTTATAAAATGATAACGGTGTGATTCCACAATTCATCAATATTGTAATACTTCTCATTTTTTATATAAGAAATAAATGAGTGTAGTTTTTATCTTAATTGTAAAAAAATATATGTTAATTCTTTTTAAATATATTAATTATTATTTTTATATTAACGAGATACTCATTCATTCTTTATAAAAAAAATAATGTATTTATAGACAAGTCACGAAAAAGATATATCTTAAAATATGAGTATTACTATTATATATAATTATCACTTAAGTTATTTAATATCATATATATTTTTCTAATAAATTAAAATTTATGATATTATTAATTAAAATTAACTAATTTTCTTATCTTGATAAATTAGTAAGATTTGATTTCACTTTATTACTACTTAAATGTTTTACTCTCTCAAAACTAAAATGTAAGAAAAAATTATTTATGCTAGGTAAGAAAACTTGTTACCAATATTTAATTTTATGTTAAAATAATTTTTTTTTCTAAACTACTCTTCATTTTAAATTTGATATAAAAAAATAAAAAGTAATTGAAATTAAAATTTCAATTAAATAAAAAATTATTAAAAATTTAATTTCAATTAATTAGAACTACTCTTAATACAATTTGTTTAATTATCTGAGTTAGACTACACCGATTTTAATTAGTTTTCTCCAAATGATCATTAACTCATATTGTAAAAAATATTAAAAATAGACCAAATTAATTTAAAACAACATATTTAATGTAATATTTTACAACATATTTAATGTAATATTTTACAACATATTTAGGTAATTTTTTTATAAAACAACATAAATAAAATAGGCCAAATTTTATTTTATTAACTAAGTTTTTTATAAATAGAATTTGGCCTATTTGTGTAAGTTTTTATAAAACAACATAAATAAAATAACATTTTTTTAAAACAACATATTTAGGTAAATTTTTGCAAAGGGAAAGTCATTGATTTATTACATATTCATTATAATATTAAACATAAAGTCAAATTATTTGTAACTCAATTAACATGTATAAAGGCCTAATTGATGTTCAAGATAAAAATGTAAAATTAAATAAGATAAGAACATAATATAATTAGTACAAATTTTACTCATATCCAATGTTGGTTACACACCAGCTAGTGAAAAGGTATGATATAAATTATATTTAAATTACAAACATTTGTTGATCACAAGTGGTAGGTAATTGTGTTTTTTAACAAGATTTTGATGGTACATATTTCATATCTATTCCATGGATAAAAAAATATTTAAATGATAAAATTATTATTTTTTAAAATTATATATCATTTTATAAGATATTTTAAAATTTTTAAATTATAAAAATTATATATTTTATATAATTTTATGTAAAATTATAAAAAAGCATTATTTTATTTATTCACTTTCTTTTTTATAATTATAAAAATTTATATAAGATTTTTAAAATTATAATTATTATTCAAATATTTAAAAAAATATATTTGTATGATATTTATTTAATTTTTAATATTTTAATTAATAATATACTTTAATTTTACATGTTGAAGTTGTTATTAATATATGTAAGATAATATTAATTTTTTATATTATATATATATTGTTATATGTATTACTCTATTTATATTTGTTATATTTTCATTCTTATTATATATATATATATATATATATATATATATATATATATATATATATATATATATATATATATATATATATATATATATTATTGCATTGTAAATGAAAAAAGAAAAAAATCTCTATCACCACGCGTTTCTTTGGAAATAAAAAATATATTAAATTAATAAAATAGAATAAAAAATAAGATAAAATTATTTTATTCTACTAACACAGCAAATAGCGAATTACAACAAAATATCCTATTTTTTCACATCTTGCACACCAAACAAGTTCTAAATGTTTGTCATTGAACAAAATAAAAATTTCCTTATTAATAAATTAATCTATAGCTCAAATATATAAACTATGCAAGGGTGGTGAAATTTTTCTGAAAAGTTTAGCTTGGAGCGGAAAGTTAGTAAAAATAATTAGAATTAAATTAAATAATTTGATTTTTACATATTTATTTTAAAATAAAACGTTTAAGTGAAAGTTGGTAATTGGTAAATAAATTATATTTTATTATATTTTACACTTATTTTTATTAAAACTTATTTTTAATCAAACACAAAACATATAATAAAATTTTTTTGAGATACAAAAATAAATTCAAGTTAATCTAGAACTAATAAAATTATAAACAGAATAAAATATTAAAATGTAATTTTAAGGAAAAATCATAAACAATAACAATTTTAGAAAATATAATTATATAAATATGAGTGATAATTAAGTTAATTTTTATAAATGAAGTTATAGACACATATGTAATTTTAGACTGGAGTGAATTATTTTAAACTTAGAAAATATTAACTTTCTAATTTATTCGGTTTTATTTTTTTACTTTTTTTAATAGTTTTTTTTGTTGAATTATATAGATTTACGAATTACCATAAAACTACCATGGCTATACCTCTATCCTCTCACACTTTAAACTTAAAAATTAAAAATTAAAAGAGAAAAAAATGATATTACGAAAAAGAAAAAATGATTACTCATTATATCTTATGCGTCATAATGGCACCGAAAGCAATCTTTTGTAGGGGAGGGGCACAATGCTTGCTCCTACCCCCCGTACAGAGACTAGGGCTCTACCATTTTCCTTTTTTTCTTTTTTTTTTTCGTCTTCTTCAATCTGATATTCCTTTGGTAATTCGAACATGCCAAGCTTGTGCTCTATTTTCACGCAAGAGAATCTGGAGAAAACGTGGATCTGTTCTGCATGCCTATTAATTTTAATTGTAATTAATGTAGCTATATATATATTACTCCAATTAATATTTTTCTAAAATAGTCCTTTAAAATTGGAACTCACGAACTGTGTAACATAAAGTGAGAAATATGGCTGTATAATGGAAACAACGTCTAGCTGTGAGCTAGCTAGCATAAGCATGTGCAGTGTTATGAAACGTCATAGGTAATGTAAGTAGGAACAGTAATAAAATTTTTATACGCAAAATCCCAAAGTATGTGAGTTTGCATGAAAACGACACGATGTGTGGGAGCGCGTGGCTTCGACGCTGCAAAAATTTCAACGACGGGGGACAAGGACTGTTATTGTGATATTTAACCAAACCTCACGGTTCCATTTCTAGCTTTTGCTTAGTCTGAAGTCTTAACCAAACCAAAAGTCCAATTTGTTGTTGATGCACCATACGGCACTGCCTAACCAAGTCAAACTTGGGAAACTTCCAATTTTCATCCTCTTATATCAACCCCTCCGATTCACACAAATTCTATTGACTCATCAGTCTTTGTCATATTATTTAAATTTTTGGGTTGTGTAGTCTCAAACCAACTACCAATTCGACTTTGTCAAGTTTAATCTTTAAAGCCAGTATCGAAATTGAAAATGTGTGGCCATATTCACATTGTTGTTGGCTTGGGCGTATGAGGGTGCATGTGTACTGTTACTTTTTTTTATATTATCTCTAATACTTTATCAGCCTAAGTTCTACCATCAACGCGGATACTTGGCTGTAAGTCAATAACGTGATCAGAAGGAAAAGAAGATTGTGACATATTTTGCAAATATATATGCACACATACAATATATATAATTGAGGGTTTCAGAGCCTTAATTTTAAACGTAAATGTTGACTATGTACATGTGTACTTTCCAAGATTTAAGCCCACAGGGTTTAGGCTGATATACAACTTGTTTAGACTATTTTTTGCTGTAAATATTTATAGAAAATATTCTTTAATTAAAATTAATTTATTCTTAGTTTGTAAAAATATTTCATGTTAACTTTTTTAAAAATATTCTTGTAAATAATTATAAAGAGATTTATCAAAATATGCTTGTTAAAACTATGTATCTCACGAGTTGTTAAACCTACTTATATGTTTGTTCAAACTTTAGTCTGGTTGATCTTTAGGCAGGAGGCAATGAGATATGGCGGAGTTCTTGGGTAGTAATTATCAATCTTTTGTACCAATAAGTTCTTGAAACGAGTAGCTGTCAACCTTTGAGCTGAGTTCTTGGGAACCAAAAGAGAAGTCACGATGGCATTGTGATATCCGATGAGGTGAGTAAAAGAAAGGGCACAATCGCGTTGAGGTACCCCCATGATGTAAGTAACCACCTCCACAGTCTAAATTAAACTCTTCCAAGATCCAAATAGACAAAACTTAACACATATGAAATAATTTTAAACACGTCAGTAGTCCTAATTTTTTTTTTCTATTGTTATATGTAGGTGTAATAGCTCTTCTCTGAGATAATTTAATTAGGATATGTTTGGTTAATTTTTTGTAGAATCAATTTTGAAATTAAATAATTAATGTTAAAAAATGATTTGTATTTAAAAAACATGTTATAAAGGTGAGTTTATAAGATTTTATTTTATTTATTTCAAGTATAAACATATAGACATGTTTTTTAAAATTTTATATATCTCATACCTTCAAATTAATTTCACTTACCGAAATAAATCTGCATGATCCGCTGATATAATTTATTTAACAAAAATTGAATAGTTAGTATAGAATTATGAGTTTATACTAATATTATAATATATAATGCTAACAAAAAAATTCTATTTGCATAAGGTATTGGTGTATTCTATCAGCAATCATACTATTGATAATTATAATGCATTATACATACATTTTAATTTCTATTAATTTGATAAAGGTTATATCAACATAAATAATTCTAGTACCAAATATTTTCTTTCATTATATATAAGATTTTTTTTTTCTAGTAATTGTACGAACTCATTAATCTAAGTACAAACATCCATTAAATTCTATCCAAACAGGATATTATAAACGTATAATTTATTTTATTTGGATTACTGAATAAGGATTAGGTTGGTCCAACCCAAAAGTGGGTATATATATATATATATATATATATATATATATATATTTTTGTACTTACTCATAAAATTAACTTTTCCAAAAATCACGAACACACTGATCTATATTTTTTAATAGAAGAAAACAATTAAATTAATTAAAGATGAAAATAAAATGTCTATGAAATTCATTATTAGACAAATCGGAGAATTTGTATCGCATCAAATTCATTGGTCTAATCTTATGCGCGTAACCGTACCACTTACTTACTTGAAAGCTCTTAATATATATGTAAATTAAAATACTAAAATAAAATTAAGCAATATGATATTTTGAAATACCGTGAAAAACACAGAAGAACTGGTTTTGGAAGAGTGGAATCCCAACTCAATATGATTAAAAAGTTCACTAGATGATGTTATAATTAAACTATTAATGGATATTTGCTTAAATGGCGAGTGAGTTTGCTCCTCACATATCGTTATCATCAACTTAAAGTTGTAGGAAGTAAAACTTTAATCAACTTGCGTGCCAAACTCGACACAAGAAAAATATTTTTTATTTCGTTTTTAGTTAATGTTTTTTTTTTTTTTGTTCAATAGGTAAGGTGGTGTTGCTCCTAGCTAGTTTCCACTTTCCCCACTATACTCAGAAAAGAATTAATTATCAGTTTAAATTATCCATATCCATTTGTTCAATGAATAATTTGAATAAATGTAGAATACTTTGAACATTTGAAGTGTTTTTTTTAAGCATTATTGGTCATTTGGCTTAATTTGAAGCGAATCATGATGAAGAAAATCAAATAAGATAGCAGTAGATCAGAAATACATTGCACAAGTCGTAAAATGTTTGACTTGAGAGATCACACAGGCTGTGGTTGTCGTGTTTGACCCACTTACTCAAGTAGCAGAATTGTTGACATTTTCCAAGTGCTGTACGTAGTCATCATTTCAAATTCAAAAACGTGTTCTGCTCCTTTTCTCCTACTTGACGGGGTAGTTTGGAATATCTTCGACCATCGTTTTTCCGATAATATTATTCCATTAATTCATCTAGGTTTGTGATTTGGAATAAACAAAATGAATTATTGTATATTTGGTCGCAAGTAACCGGGGTCGATTATAATTATTAATTATGTTGGAAAATTTCCTGTGAACAAGTGAAATTACATTATGAATAATATATATAAATAAAAAATAATTCTGGACGACGTGCTATCTCTACTTATTTCTTAATTTTTTTATGCTTACTATAATTGCTTGATGAGAAAATTATAAACAAATCTTTGAATTATTAATGTTTCAACTATGTTTAGGAATAACAATCACCCTGGATTATTTGTGAGTGTATTAATTTTATAGTTTAAATTTGATATTATGCTTTTCTTACCATGAAAGAAGTACGTAATAATTAAGATGATGATAATGATAATAATAATAATAATATAAAATATAATATATCATAGTACTTAAATATACTTCATAAAAGTACGATATTATCTTAATTTCTTTAAAAAAATACGAAAAACAATATTTTTAAATATTTGTTAAAAAAGAATAAGTCATATATTTTTATTAAATATAAATATTAAAAAAATAAAATTATTATGTAAACTAAATTAAAAATATAATATTTCTAGTAACTAAAAATTATTTAAACTCGGTAATAATATGCATGATTGGATCAATTTAAATTCTTGATTTGTTATTAGCTTCTTGATCCACCAAGAGAATAAAAGTGGTCAATTGTTTAATGATAATTAATTTTAATTAAAATAATAATAACTTATAATCATCATTTTTTGTACAAATAATCAGAATACAATCTAAATGTGTATGATACATAACTTATTTTGGTATTTGGTAATTATATATATATACTTAGATTAAAAATAAATTATATTAATTATACCTAAAAAATATTACTAGTACGTGAAACATGATTATATTTTTATGAGTGTTCGTGGATTAGCTTTGATTTATCTTAAGTTAAAAAATTATTTGATCTAAAAATTAATAGAATATTTGAATTATTTTTTTAAAATATCTTATCTTGTTGAAATTGATAAAATATAATGTAAATTAAATTGGATAATTATTCATACTTATGATTATTTTGTTATTATTAAATTTTTTAATATAAATATTGAACATTATTTATAAAATAAATGATCTTTAAACTTAAGTATACTAATAATCTATTTAAAAATAAATAATAAATATGATAAGAATATATCATTCAATTGATTAATTATTTTACGATATGATTTTTCTTTTATAAAGAGATAAGAACGCGTGTATATATATATATATATATATATATATATAAAAGAAAATCGAGAAGAATGAAATATACATAATCTACTATGTTAGTCAAACATATAAAAGTATAGTAAAAATATAGATGAAATACGGCTAAATTTATAAAAATTACGTGTGAAATCCATAATAACCTACATATATTAAAAAAATATTAATTTAGTGGATTAATTCGATTTTTTAAACTCTATTCGATAATAAATTTAATTTGATTAATTCAATAAAAAATGGTCCGAATTAAAAAAATAAAAAATGATTTTTTAAAATTAATTTTACAATTTTATTTTGAATTAGATTAGATAGGATATAAATATTCCCAAATATGACCCAAGTTAACCTGGTTTCAATGTATTTGCTAAATCTGGCTTATCTTGAACATTAGTAGTGAGTTTTTTTTTTAAACGTAGTTTCTCCTTTCCCCTTTCCCCTTTCCCTTTAATGTTGCTGTTAGTTTATTTATTTTATGTAAAAAATCACTGTTTTTAGTTTTCAAATGCTTTTAGCACCCTTATCTCAAAAAATAAAAATTAAAATCGGACTATTTAAAAAATTTTAAAATATTTAAAATTAAAATTTGACATAAAAATCTTAAAATAAGATTAAAATTGTTTCACAATTTTTATTTCTTTTATGATAATATACTATGCATGAGTTGCCTACCATCTAATTCTGGAAAAAGTTAAAAACTTATCGTCTGCCTAACACTTAAGTGTTACTTTGGCATAAATAAGTTTTTCAAAACTACAATTAATAAAATCTTATTTAAAATTAATAATATTTCAATAAAAATTAAGGATTAACTTTATTATTGATTAAAAAATAAATGTTAAACGAAATTAATTAAATTAATAAATAATTTTGTATCTTCTAAAGGACCGAAAGATAAACTTTCAATAAAAATATAATTATGTAAATAGAATATTGCTATTAATTTTTGATAAAAATATTATTATTAATTTTAAAAAGATCTATTCTCAATATATGTTTTAATTGTGTTGGAACAACTCTCTTTGGATATATATATACACGTGGGAAGAGAGAGGATTATTGGGAGCAGAGAGAAACGTGTAAATCTTCGTCATTCTATGATGTATATATTAAAACATAAAGTTCTTAGAATATACTGAAACAAAGAACAAAATCACTAATAAAAAATAAGTCATTCTTGCATTTCTTTTTCAACAAGTAATCTATAAAGATAATGAAAATAATTTTGATCAGCTTTCAATACAATATCTCTTTATTACGCAGAGACCAGTTTGAGGAAGAGTAAAATTAAGGAAGGAAACCAAAACAACTGTGCATTCCTAAGGCCACGGCTAAAGAGACCAACCAAAATGTGGTGAAATTCGTCGCCGCCGTTGTTGTTGGGTTTGGTTTGGACACGAGGGTGCATGCATATCTTTTTACTTCCACGCAAAGCAATAATATTCTTTATGATTTCAGAATGAAAGATGTGCAGCTGTAACATAATCTATACATTTTTTTTTGAGAATAAACAATATCGAGAAATAGTTTTATCTGATTGAAAAATAGTTACCATAATACAACAGATACTTTTCCATCGACTAATTAACTGCTATAGTTATCAACGATATTCACTCATTTTATGAACTTTGCTAGCTTTATCCCGTTGAGAAATGATTAATTTGTATCATTTTTTTTTTTTGGGCATTGCTAACATGTAATGAAGATCGATACAAGTCTTTTCATTGCATATACTTAAAAGGTTTATTTAGATAAATTTATTTATTAATATTTAGAAGAAAAAATAATATTAATTTTTTAATAAATTAAAATTAACTTATCTATAAGTTAAAAATAAGTTTTTATGTATAAATTTAAAAAAAAATTTACAAATTAATTTATGTTTACTGTACGAGAACATTATTTTTTTTCTTATTTAATTCTTTGATAAGTGAGATTTAGATGATTTTAAGGGACGTACAATAGGAAAATATAAGTACACAATTAAAATAAAGCATTCATGAAGAAATTATTTCCTAAAAATAATTTGGTCTATATTTCTTATAAAATTGTTTTCGTGAGAGAAAGTAAAAATTCAACTTTTGCGAATTAAGAGAAAAGTTTAAATTATGTAAATAGATGAGAATAGCTCTTATATTTATATAAAGTTTTGAAATATTTTTTATTAAATATGATAAACAATTAAATTTAAGAATAAAATACTAATAAATATTTTTAGTATATTTATTATATTTTAAAATAAAATTTTATTTTACAAAATATATAATTTTAATTTTTATATATTAAATTTATAATTTTTAAATAATTTTTATTTTTTAAATTCTTTAAAAATCATGAAGCACTAAAATAACAAGTTACTTAAGAATAAAATTCAAAAAAATATTTTATTAGACAATAAAAAAGTGAAAAGTAAAGATAACGGAAAACTACTCGTGATATAAGCTTAATAAAAATATTAATAATCACACCAATATATTTTATAATTTTTAAAACTATGAAAAATATTTTTATGAAAAAACTTTCTATCCGAAAAGCCCTCCATACCTACTTATTACATTTTGGAGAACTAATTCTTAATGGTCTTTTTTTCATAAATGGTCTTTGTTCATTGTAATGTAAAATGACGATGGGAAGAGTTATGTACAGTTCGGATAAATATGCATCAAGACATTTATACTTGATTAAATACAAGATTAATAATGAGCCACTGTCATAATTTATGTGGTTCAGTGTTATAAACTTAATTCTGTACCAACTAATATAATTTAAAATTTATTTATCGTATTTTGGTGAATGATCACGAATTGCAAAATAAAAAAAATACAGTAACATTCTTTTTTCTCATATGTCTACTATTTCTAATAAATTAAGAATATATTTTTAATTGGATACCACGCTTAGTCAATTTTGTTTACCAAACGCAATTAGAAAAGCTCACACCTTGTAATTCAAACCTCAGCTTTGAATCTATTTAAGTGGTGTTGAAAATTACCGCACATGCCTCCAGTCCCGGACATGCAACAGCTTTTGGTTGGTGGTACCATACGTACATGGTACATACATATATAGCATAAGCTAGAGTGCATTATTTTCACGGATGAAGGTTCCCTCATCCCATGACTTGGACGAGGACACCCATTTGCATATACTTCTGTCAGAGTCACTGGCTACTTAATTATGTGACCGTATCAAAGTTGAAACCCTTCCCATGCTGTACCAACATATACAAATTGCACGAATAGTGGATATCTCATAATTCTTGAGTAACAATGGCAATTACCTTGTATATATGTTTTTCGAAAATTAAGAGTGAGATTCTTTTATGATAATGAAACATGATTTAATGGCAAGAAATTTGCCAATGGTTTTCATGACTACCACACAATAAGTTTTCTTAGTTTTGTTTTTGTGTCTTTCTTTTCCAGCTCACTTACCAACTAGAATCCGGCATAAACAGTCACGAGATCTAATGAATTATGTAACTAACTACACTTCTCATCAATTAGTGGTTAAGCTTAAAACAACAACCTTCTTATTTTGTTAGTTTGTGTGTAATTGTGCGTGTATTCAATTAAAAATTATTTGCATGTATTACAAGATTTTTTTTATTTTGTTATTAATTTTAACTACCATTTAAATTAGTAATTAAATATTAGTTAATGAATTATTAATTAATTAGAATATTATTTTTTTAATTAAATTTAAGTTATATTCATTTATATTTTTTATTACTACAAATTAGTTATAAAATAACTACAAATTTTAAAAATTTATTACAAATTAACTAAGATTATTTTCATAACTAATTTATTACTTATTTCATACTATCTTCAATATTATAATAATTTTATATCCGATTATTTTCACTAAAAATTAATTACAAAATAACTATTAATTCTAAAATTAACTACAAAATTATATTATAACAAATTTTAAATTTTCTACTATTATCGTTTCCATCTACATGTTCATGTTGCTTTTGCATCCAACAAAATTACCTACAAGAAAGGGAACTAAGGAACTAGCCTGCGTGTGTCTGTTTTTCGCTACCACTAACCTTTTCTCCGCAATATCTCGACACAGTCCTTCACACATACCAAATGTTTGGTCATATGTGGGATAAGATTTTGACCCTATTGAGTACTAATAAGAGGGTGTCTAAGTTCCCAAGAAGTAATCACATGAACACATACCACAACAAAAAGAACCAAAGCTGAGTAACCCTATAAAAAAGGAAACAAAGTTGAAATAATAAAATAGAAAAGAAAAAGCGGGAAATATGACCAAAGATTTTTCTTGTTTACGGTTATATTTTCTCACTTCCGTGATAATCCGACCCTTGGCATTATTCCGTTGTCTTGCATGGCCAGGTGGAGGAGGATGAAAAATTTTCTCAGAAAATGTACCATATCATGAATCATGAAAGCTATAAAGGAAAGGGAGAACATGTGATGCAACAGGTTGTAATTTTCTTTGGCAAACCAATAGTGGGGTCCAATTTAATATGCCATCGAATCAGTGGGACGATCTTAGCAAGATCGGAGACTTATTGATCGTTGATGCATAGCAAGTTCAATACGAGTCCGAGTCTTTGGACTGTGGCGCGCGGTGCATACTTCTCCTTGTCCACATTCGATCATTTTGAATATCTCTCAAGTAGGACCACTAGAAAAAGTTCTGTTTATTGTTTATATATATATATATATATATATATATATATATATATATATATATATATATATATATATTATACTTTAGTTACCGCAAAGGATCCAATGGTTAATTCAGCATCCTCCTAAATTCTCTAATGTACGCTTGCATGATCCCCAATGCCATAACGCTTTTTCAATTCTTTACTTATGGGCTACCTTCAATTCGGTCATGGAAGGCAATAAATTTCAACCCCTTTGACGTCATAGGAAGAAAAAAGTTGGCGCGGTTGATCAAATAATCACATTATCAAATATATATAGCATCGTGATGCGTGTCTTAAATGGTGACTGCTTAAAGGTAGCCTTGGTGCTTTTAATTAACTGAATTTGAATAGTGATATAGACAAATTGAAACCTCCATTAAAAAGGGTTTCACAATGAGCCAAAAGTGTAAAGTGGAGACATAGAAAAAGAAGCAGATAGGAAATGGCATTGCATGCATGATGCATTGTTGGGACAGGCAAGAAGCACTGAGCCCCATCCTAAAGGGTTTACCAACTCAGTGGGAGCTGAGAAAGGGCATTGAAAGGCCAGTACTGCCTCTGTCACAGGTACATCACAAGGGTTAATGAAGTATACTGAGCTTAGTATTAGTTAGATCGATACGAAGAAGAAGAAGAATGGGCCCACTCAAAAGCCCTGACATCGCATTTAATTCTCTTGTGCTTCCAGTTGGGGCGTGCACTTTTCTGTCTTTACATACTTGCTAATCACTTCCACTTCCACCCAAGCATTCAAATCTATATATACCTGAAACCGAATGTTAGTATTTCAAAAAAATTTGACCAATAGAGTTTGCCTCTTCTCTTTCAGATAACAATATCACTTAATTATATACTTTTTGGATTTTTTATTTCTTCAATTAATCCCTCAAACAGGGAAGCGGGGTTGGTTTATTTCAATCATTTCGGTAATGGTAATAATCAAACCAAGACATCTTTAAACATGAAACTCACGTGAGTTACTACATATAATATTTTATTTTTCTATAATATCATATTATTTTGATTACTTTAACTAACTTGAATAATTTCTAACAACCCTAAATTTTTTTAAATAAACTTCACAATCTATCTTTAAAAAAATTTCATATTGCATTAAATTACAAGTGAAATCTAAAAAATAAAAAGCTACTCGATGCATTTTATTGGAGTTGCACCAATGACAAATTATAATGACAAGCCTTTCCTTTCTTGACTTTTCATATTATATTCCTATTTTTTTAAGGCTTATACAAGTACAATTATTTTTTGCATTATCCCTTCATGTGAATTATATTATTTGTTTCAAAAATACCCTTTTTTAATAGCCTTCTGATAATATCTTTATGGTAAAATTAATTTTGATTCAAATTAATTTGGTATTTATACATCTAAAATTAATTTTTATAAATTTTTAAACAATATTGTGTCAATTAATTTTTTAATATTTATTATCCAAATAAAAATTACGTCTTTACAAACTCACTTTTACTTTACAATTAATTTTATAAATTTACGTCAAATCAAAATCATCATCATAGAAATAAGTTACACCATGTCCCATATAAGGGGTTACTCTGGGCGTCAAAAAGTAAAAAATATAATGTAAAATTAGAAGAAATGGCATAAAGTATTAGTGTGATAAAAGTAATGTTGGGTGGTAAGTAAAAAATGCATGTGGATAAATGGATGGATTTTGTTGTGAATGTGAAAATCTAGGTATAATGGAAAGAGAGAGGGAAGGTTTGAAGTGAGAATGCAGTAGAGTAGCAGTTGAGTTACTGTTGGTGCACGATGACAGGGCAATGCAGTGGTTCCTTTAATTAAGAGAATGGGTTAAAGACAGAGAGAAGCAGAGAAAGCGTTTGAAATCAGAGCCTACAAAAGGTTCTACGGCAAATGGACAAGTTTTTCCAGTAATGGAGGGGTCTAAAACAACAGTTCCCAGTTCCTTAGTCGGCCATTAATAAAGTCGTGGGTCCAAACATTCACCAAACCACAAAAAAGATGACATAACACAACCCCCTCTTTTGCTTCAATATCTTTCTTTTCTCGGCATTCAACCAAGAACAAATCCCATTTTTATTTGCTTTTCCCTTTGTACCTCACGTACTGTTCCCTCTCATTTTAAATAAACTAAATAAATAAATACATTTCTTTTCATTATTATAATAATCACTCCACCCCATAAGACCCGTTCCAAAAAGCTCCCTCCACCCTTTTCAACTTTCTGCTTCTAACATTACTCTACTTCTTGTAGAACCATCTGAATTCCTTTTGACTCAATCGCTTTATCTTTATCCTTCCCCAGACCCAATTTCCACTCTTTCTCTTCACCAAATCACCCATCACACGAACCCTCAAACACGACCACAACTTCAAATCTCATACACGCAATTTCCTGCCATGTATATATATGTTTCTTGTTCTTTCCAACTCAAAAGGTAGCTCTTTCAATCTCAACTACTACTACTACCTCATCTTCACGTCCTCGCAATCGTGAGTTATATGCAATACAACATGGTTTTGCATAGGAGACATCTTATTCTAGTTATGTGGTTGCTCTTGTTTCTCTTCTTATTGGGCAACTGCCACGGTTCAAGAGCCACCAACGTGTTCAAATTCAGACCCAAATCTCAACATCACGGTCACTTCTCCGGGTTCTTGCCGAAAAGGATGCCTATACCGTATTCCACTCCTTCAAGGAAACACAATGACATTGGCTTAAAAAGTTGGAGATCGCCTTGAATAGTAGTTTTTGTTAAAGGTGACATCTGGGTTTTTATTTATATTAATTTTATTTTCTCCTTCTTCATCTTCATCTTTTCTTTATTAAGAAACAAGGGAAGAAGACAAGACAATTAACTAATGTACATGGCGGGGGTTCTTGATGGGTTATTCGTTGTCTGTACGCTTGATCATGTTATTTTGTTTCCGAGGATGTAATGAGTATGATCTGTTAGATGGGTTTCTCCTTGTTGCTAGAAAAGGAGGAAATGGTTTTTAGGATCTCTAATTTTCTTTTTTGTTTTTTGAGTGTGAATCAATTAATATAGACAATCAAATCGTCAACAGCTTCATAGAATTTTCAGTTACGTAGTTTAAATGTTCTTATGCTGTATACACGACATCAAGTGTTTCATCATTCAATGTTCCCACAGTGGCAGTATTAGACATGCATGTGTTGTGTATTTGTATTTCTTGTAATTATTATTCAAGAATATAGGAGAAAAAATACAGTAGAAAAAATCGGCAATAATTTTCTTTTGAAGCAAATAAAATCGGTGATTATTCATCAGATGTTTTAGAAATTAAATTTTTGCACAAGGTTAATTAATCGGATTAGTGATTTATATATGATTAGACACATATTTTCATGGGTTGTACAAGTTGTGGCTGGCATGAAACCTACCCCGTTGAAATTACCCGTGTGCAAGCACCATTGAACTCGGGCAAGTTGATCTCAGTGTCATGCGATGCGTGCGGTTGCGTGTGTTGCTTTCTTGATTTGATATGCATAAATAAATATGTGTCTGTTGTACGTATACATTATACTGTTGAATAATTGATTTAAGATTTTCCAGGATTATCTCGGTATCTCACACACGAGTGCGTGGTACAACAATGGCAGTATATACACGAGTTCAATAAAATAAAATAAAATAAAATAAAATAAAATAAAAAAGAAAAAGAAAACCACCGAATTCTTCGTGTATATCTGTAATGATAAAAAGCAATTTTGCTTTATGTTGTGTTACTTGTGAATTGAATATGCCCAATTAACGCCAAAACTTTGGTATAGGTTATTATTTCATGTCATGATAACTTCTTACGATTTTTGGAAAAAAGGGGGAAAAGTGTTAGACCAAGAGCATGTAATTTGAGGAATAATATTATTTTAATGATCATTATAATACTCTCGTGCTCAAGGACTATAGCATTCTAATTTTCTAATTTTCTAATTTAGCTTTTTTTCATATTCAAAAACATATTGAATCAAAGTTAGGTTGAGTATAAAATTTAATTTGGTTGATAAATTCGTTGAATATAAAATTTGCTTAGGTTGAACTGAAAAAACCTTAAATTTCGTACAAATTCTCATTTAATAAAAGGTGATTTAAAAATTTTATGAGCTGAAACCAAGCAATATATATATTGAATAGTTTATATGTAGTTGTTACCGTTCCATCCTAATGTAGTATATTTCTTTTCTAATTTGTTCTGCAGAGATCTTAATGTTGTATCCCTTCTCTCCTAAGTAAATAAATAAATAAATAAAAAGTATCATCAACACTACTTACTTTGGATAATAGCTACCAAATGAAGTTTCATTGGATTCCACTAGAAAAGACATCATGAATCCATGAATCCATGATTCATGAGGAAACGAGATAAATTACTTTTTTATTCCTTTTTATCTCTACTAAATATATATACTGCAGTATTTTCATCTTTTAGATTTTTTGTTTCAATTTGCTTGATTTTTCCTTTCACTACAATACAAATTATCAATTATAAAGAACTATTAACTTTACTTTTAAAATATATATTTAAAATTTTGATATTAAAAAAATATCTTCATAGATATCTACTTTTTAAATAAATTTCGGGAAGAATTAGTGCTGTATTGTGTGACATGGGAGTCTGTCATTGATTCTTTGATTAGTTGAAATAATTAGAAATAAATGAAAAGCATAAAGTACTTCATGTGGCCCCTTTAACGCTATGAATTAATGCAGAGCCCAAGCCCTAAATACGAGATTATATTGAATCCTTCAAAGGTTCATGTTCACAATATTGTTACCAAATTTGAAAAACACAGCTCATGAATCCCATCCCATACCTCATGCCACCTAACTATGATGCAATGATCTTCAAATTAAATGACCTTTTGCTAAAAGTCTTTAGCATCTGTTTTGGTTGAAAAACCACCTCTAACTCAATTTTCATTTCAACAAAACACTGTGTCTTTGTGACTCACATTTTAATGACACACCACAAAAAACCTGGTTCTGTAGCTAAAACTAGGGGAAAGAAGAGGAAATTAATTATAGTAAACAGCTTCCCTATTTCAAGGTCATTACTCTGTGTCCCCACGTAGAAATGGTAATGAAAGAATAATATCAGCAATGAGGCTGGAGGGTACCTTTCCCATTTGTAAGACTGAGCAGGCAAACCCTTATCCCGAATTTCCTTAGTGATATAGAAATGTCAATGGAATCTATGAAGCCTAATTCTGGAAAAAGATTTGTCTCAAACTTGTTCTGATTTCCCCTTTCCAATCCAACTTGTCAGGGGTCCCTTCACCTTAGGTCCATTAATTTTTTGCACCGTGTGATATTCGTATTTATACCAATTTCAACTGTTATGTTGTCCCAGTCAAACTTCACTAAACATTGTAATTTATTAAAGAATAAGGACCCTTCATTTGGGCCCTTTGAAATTTAATTTAACTTCTTGATCATTTGACTACCAGCAGGAAGAGTACCAAGATCCCTATTTCAAGGCAACAAGTACCATTATACCATAAATAAATAGAGAATAAAAAAGTTTCTCAGGAACTTTATCAGGGAATTAAGAATACAGTTCATTGGGGGTTCGTTTTTGGATTATAAGAGTCCATAACTATAACTGTGGTTTTAAAATATTGCTAATAATGGTTTTAAAATCCTAAGACCGCATGCTTTTCCCACGTTTGTCGTTTAAAGGAAGAGAATAATGAACATTCAACTGCTAACATATCGTCGCTTTAATTGAGCATTAGCTTTAATCGTTTTCAAAAAAGTTTTATTTATTGAAGGATCGATGCGGATGATGTAATATGTTCTTTTTTGTCATAATGCAACATACTGATGACTCAACTCTCATTTGCTAAGATCTCTAATCGGGTTTATGTGGCTTCATTCATGTGCCCTGTGATTGTAGGCCCATGAATCATGGAGTTGATGGACATTTATTGTCAACTCATTTTTCCATATCAATCAAAACGATTATATCATAAAAAAAAATAGCATAAAATTCATTTTTTATTTCATAATAAATTATTATATACGATAAATTTGTTAATTTTAATAATAATTTTTTAAAATTATAACAAACATAATTTTTAATTGATTGAATAAAAAAATTTACATTCAAAATGCATATCGATTAAACTCTTAAATAATTGCAAATGATTACCTTCATAGTAAGTGAATTCATGACCCCACGGTTAAAGCAATAGCGGATAATCATAGTATATAATGCGTATCTGATATTAATCCAATAATTCCAGTAACTGGGTGGATTATATACTTTGTACTGTTCATAGCGTCTGTGTACATTTTTATTACCTCTTAATAAAACGAAAACACATGAGTATCATAAATGCGTATAAAAGTTAATAAGTAAAAATGATTGTCTATGTTTCCAAAAATATTAAAATGATTGCCTTAGTTATTGGTGGACAGCCCGTTTGTTATGCATCTAAGCTATAATATTTATCCAAATTATGTAATATACTTTTCCACCGGATTTGGAGTGATGATAAAATTTGTATCCGCATAATTAAGTAGATCTAACCAAGTTATAACTAAGGATTATTCTTTTATTTTATTTATTTATTATCATTATTATAAAAAAAAAAATTGAGCGTGGGGGTTGTTTGGTGAGGCATGTAATATGTATCTTAAATGGGGAGATAGGTTGTTACAATTGATCTTGGGCTAGTACAGGGCAAGCAGATTATAAAATGTTATCAGCTAATATTAATATTGAAAGTTTTTTTTGTGGGTGGGAAGTATTTATGATCGATAGTTGTTATTAATTTTTGTGAGAAATTATAAGTTTATCAAATGATAGGTATTTTTTTTTAATATAGTTTTTTTTATATTAAAAGATTTAAATATTTAACATTTTGTTTAAGAGATATAAATAACAATTATTTTACCTATATTTTTCATAGCTTAAATTTAGAAAAAAAATTCAGCAAGATAAAAATATTTTAGAACAGTAAAGGATTATTTTATTATTGTGGATGGAAGCACGGTTTATTAGGACAAAAATATCAGTTTTTTATTATCAATAAAATAGATATATTATATTCATTTTTTATATATTTTAAAAGGCATATATTAATATTATTTCAAATAAAAAATTGTATAGTTACTTTAAAATAATTTAAAATTTAAAAAAATACTTTTAATAAATTTAACTACCTTCAAAGAATAGGTTCTAATTTAATATAAAAACCAGGGGGAAGTAAGAAGGTATGATGGTTTGTAAAAATTGAACTGCGAAATTCAATTGTAAACGAAGGGCGTAATATAATATGCAATTTCAATAATTTCACTTGGATAGTAAGGTTGTTGATTGTTGTTGTAGGGCTACATATGAGGTTCATATTTTTCAAAGTAAATATCCCTGCCCAAATATGATTAATCTACAAAGACCTAACGAAAAATGAAGAGTAATGCAATTGGAGACACACTAAATACAATTTGAAAATATCACTTCGAGAATTGCGGGAATTGATGTAAGCATATATTGGTCATGCACAGACGGGGATAACACTAACCATACAATTAGGGACCAATAATAAAAAGGCAAACATAAAATATGTAAGATGCATATTTTATTTCAATTTTCAATAATCTTTTATTCTTATAATTACTGACTTGACTTTCGAAGATTTCATCTAAAATTTTATTTTCACCCTCGAATATTCTCCTTCATGTGGATTGTTACTGAATATTTATATTGTTCCATTTAATAGATTTTAAAAATGCTTTCAATTTGAGCTGGAAGCAAAGAATATTTATTTTAGGAGTAGAATGTAACGACATCTATCAATTATGTAGTTATTTGGGTATAATTGCTTTATAAGATTTTATTTTTCTCAAATACTATATTATGAAGCTTGCAAATTGCAATGTTTGAAGAGAGTCTCATCCAACATTGCATTTCTCAATGTTTTTTGTTACAAGCAAAAAGAAAAGGCAAAGTGAAGCTAAAGGCGGCTATGAGGAAGACCCACCATATGAAATAGTACGGTGTTATAAAGTTGCACAGTATAAGAGTTCCAAAGGTCACCTGTAAAAGATCCTACTTTGCTAACTAATCTGCACAAAAAATTTCCTTGCTCAACGGATAATAATAATAATAATAATAATAATAATAATAATTATTATTATTATTATTATTATTATTATAATAATAGTAATCATAATTATTTTGATGAAAAAATATTCATATATTCTCTTTTACTCTTTCTTTTTTTCTTTTATTTATATATATATATATAATAATAATAATAATAAGAATAAGAAAAGATTTACTTATTTCAATAGTAATATTATTGAGTTACTTTTCATCCTCATTCTTCATTTTTTTTGTGATTTAATAGATAAGATGTGTTACCGGTTAGAATTGTTACATTACAACAAAATGAAATATGAGGATGATGAATAATTTTCTTAGAGTTATTATTGAAGTAAAATGATCTATTTTCACATATATAGTTATAATAATAATAGTGATATGATTAATTTTATATGAATATGAATAAAATAAATATTAATTATTAAATTTTATTATTAATAATTAAAATTAAAACACATAAATTATGTAAAAAAATTAAAAAAAAAATCATGTGACTTTTTAATTTAAGTTGTTATGTAACTTTAAATCTTTATTCTTATATAAATATATGAGTCATAATCTTATTTTAGACCTTGATAAGTTTATGGCTCATGCTATATAATGTATGTTTTTTTGTTATTTTCAACAAAAAAAAGATACAAGTGTTATTTTCTTTCAACTCATTGTTTTTATATATTAATTGATGTCACCTTTGAAAACATTTCATTTTTCACTTCATCAAATAGATAAGAATCTATCTCTCAAACACTACCAATTCTTTCTTTTGTACTTTATCTCATTATTTATCAATGTCATTCCCATCCAACATCAATAAAGGAAATTGACACCACTAAAACAAGTGTTTCATCTCTTGCTCCAATCTTTTAACCTACTTCAATCCCACTCGAACCACATGTAGATCGACATATAGCACTTCGCAAAGGTACTTGTTTTACTATAAATCCTTATCCCATTTACAATTTCTTGAGTTATCATCACATATTCCTTTTGATTATTACTTTTATGTGTTATTGTTTTTACTGGAGATTACCATGATGGTATTAAACATCTCAAGCAACATTTGTGCCAACATTTTTAACATAAAGACTTAGGCTAATTAAAATATCTCTTAGGTATCAAAGTAGCTCAATCAAAGACAAATATCAACATCTTCTAGAGAAAGTATGTACTTGACACTTTGGAAGAAACATAGATATGTTAAACTTAAGCCTAATAATATGCATGCGGATTTGAATATTAAACATATGTCATGTCAAAGGTACCTATTTTCAAATCTTGTTAGATATTGAATGTTGGTTGGGAAGTTCAATTCTCATTGCAATAACATTGAAATATTGTGATTTAGGATATATTAAAGGCTCTATAGGAAAATTATTATACATGAGAGTCATACTATTATTGTTGCATGTACATATATAGATTGGGTTGAATGTCCCATGATCAATGGTTAACCCCTTGCTATTGTTTTTTAAGAGAGAATATATCAAGCTATGCATCTTTTTAGTTAGGACTTATTAAGACTTATTAATCTAATATGTGATAATTAGGTAGCCTTACACGTTGCACCAAACCTTGATTTCCATGAACATGCTAAACAAATACATTTGATTGTCATTTTTTTTTATGTGAATATTCTTTTTTAGAGTTTAGGATTTATATAAAAACAGAAGGAGGGGGGAGGGGGAATTATTTTTAATTAAAAATATAGTAAAAAATAATTGATAATTATTTTTAATGATTTTTAACTAAAAATATAGTTAAAAATAATTGATAATATAAATATTGTCTAATAAATTTATTTTTAGTCTTCACTCTTTTAATCTCTCAATTAAAAAAATTTAATATTATTTTTTATATACATTTCACACTATTTTTTTAATTAATAAAAAAATTCTTTCAATGGTTTTTCTTATATCTCTGTATGTTTAAAATTTTTAAGTGTCTATCACGTTTAATTTATCATTTTTTATGTTCAACCCTGAAACTGAATTTCAATATTTATTTAATATTTTATAAATAACTAATATAAATTATTATAAATTTATATATTAGAAAATATTTATTTATTATAATTTTTAATTATGATATAACTTATATGTTAAAAAATATTTATTTATTATTATATGTTAATTTATAAAAAATAAATTATTTATTATTACATCAATAATAATATCTTATTTCAACTATTAAAATGTGTAACAATAACAAAATTAAAGGTCATAAAAATTTTATAAATTTTATTTAAATTAAATTATTAATATAATTAAGATATATGGTATTAAAATGTATACATTACTGCTTGTTTAAATTTATAATATTATATTATTTATTTAATAGTAATAGATATATATACATTTTGTCCACTATTTAAGTTATATAAAATATAATTTCTCTGCATATACTAAAGAATACATTAGTCTACTTCTAGTTTTGTTGTTGGAGCATAGGGATGGTATTTGATTTTCATGAACAGAACACGTAGAGCCAAAGACACGAGGAGAAACTTTAAAAATATGTTCGTCAGGAAACAATTGAGAATGAGGTGTTTTGTTGAGGTGTTTTGTTTTTCAGACAAGAAGATGACTTTCTATTAATCGAATAAACAGCAATAAAAATAACATTACATAGAAAATTTTAATGGAATATTGACATGTATATAAAAATACGTGAAATTTCAATAATATCACAATATTTTCATTTTGTTATATATTTTTTGGGAGGTACATCATAAGTTGAATGATTAATTACAACACCATATGTCATAAATTTATTAAAGAGATAAAAATATATATTATTTTGCATTATTTCTGTATAAGATGTAAATATAATATCTAAATTGAGTTTAAATTTCAACACAAAAATTGAGATATAGTAAATAACTTAGAACACTCCTCTATTCAAATTAAAAAACTTTAAAAAAACCGTCAATAAAAGTAATAAAATATTTAAATCTTTTAATAGAAATGATACAACTTAAATTTCACACATATAAATTAATAGGGTAGAAGGGGGAAGTTGTTTGATGATGAACTTTGTTCCATAAGGTAGCCCAAACATGTTTATGGAATTCACAAGACTCATTCTTCAAGGAATACAACCAGGAAATATTGAGAATCACCTACTTTAACTTATTTGATTTTGGATGACCTAGGGTCGGTTTGAATAAACTTCTCTATAAGTATTTATAGGAGAGAAAAATAGGAAAAAAAATAAAATAAACTTCTTCATAAGATAAAATTAGCTTATACATACATTAATTTTTAGAAGTTCTCTCTCTCATATTAGCTCATATTATTTTTTCTTCATATTTTCTCTCCTATGAGTGCTTATCGAGAAGTTTATTCAAACATATCCTAGGTCATCCAAAATTAACTTATGCATAATAAATAAATAATAGTATTTATTATGTTAAAGTTCAATAAAATAAATAAAACAAAATATAACAAGAAAAAATATTATTTATTGGAGGAAAATTGAAATTGGTAAAACAAAAAGTATTTTTAGGAAAAATAGGAAAAAATCTATTTAAAAGATATTTTTCCTATTTTTTTTCTATAATTCTCTTTCTATTTTACTAGAAATTGTATATTTATTTTATACCATACCTTATTACATCTTTCTTTTTTTTAGGGGGGATAACCCTTTTTATTTATTATTATTTTGCAAATTTTCAAAATTTATTTCTATATATTTATTGATATTTCCTAAGTAGATTATCTTGAACCATTGTATATGTGTGACAAGCTAAACGAAAAATACTATTTTTTAGAAAAAACAAGTCAATGATGACTTTCCATGGATTCACCTGTATAAGCCGCAGCTAAAGTAGCAAAATTTAGAACTTGAATACCACTGGAATTATATTAGCTAATATAATGAGGAGAGACTTTCTACAAATTATATTATACATAAGTTAATTTTTACTTATGGAGAAACTTATTTTATTTTTTTTTCTCATTTTCCTCTTTTATAAGTGTTTATGAAAAAATTTACCTAAACATGTCCCTATATTATGATAGATGAGACTCATGACTCCATAGCAATGCAAACTTTAGAGATGAAATTTAAAATAGTAGAACGAATATGGTTCATTTAATGCGATAATCGTCTTCCACGTACTCTTGTCCTATATAAAAAAAAATAGTTAGGAGCAAAATTTATAGAACAATTAAGAATGTGATTGAGTTAATTGATAAGATTAAAACGAAAGGAAAAATAGATATAAGAGAAAAGAATTTAAGAATAATAAAGGAAAAAGTTACTTGACTAGTGACTTTGACATTAGTTTTAAAACTCATCAACAAGGATGATACAATGAGAAATTTTGGGTTGTAACAATTTTGATAATAACGAGGAATTACCAATAATGTAATTAAAACCAATCAAATCTAATCAAAGTACGGAAAATAAACTAAAAAATACTCGTACATGCAATAATGACTAAAGTTTTACTTTTGAAACACAGATATTCTTTATACTCAATCTAACATAATGTTTATTAGGCTCATTATATGCGAGTTTTGGTACCAATTTGAATGGAATAAATATTTTTTGCGAATATTCTAAAGTTTATGTATATCATTTGTTCTTTTTGTAAGTGTTTATTTAGCTTAGAGATCTATTCCTAAGACTTTAACTCACCTAAAATTTTATCTATAAAAAAATATATAGTTTGTATACAAGTAAAACTTAGATAAGAAAAAAAAAAGTCTTAATTGATATTATAATTATAATAAGACTAATAAATTCTAAATCATTATCTTAGTTACACTAACTAGAAAAGCTAATAATTATAATAAATTAAATAAGAAAATTAGAAAGGAACAATTATTACTGCTAAATAATTGTAATCAACGAGTTGAAATGGTATCGGGAATATTATACAAAAATTAAAATTGAAAAAAGTTGATGTAATATTTAATCAAAAAGTCCATGAGGATCGAAAAAGAGAATACACTGATTTTATATCGAGTATTTTAATTTATTATATAGCATTGAACAAGTTATAACTGTTACGTTATGATGTCATGTGCATAATTACATATTTTGATTTCATTTTAGAATATTCCCAATCATCTGAACATGGATTAAATTTCAAATTTACCATTTCTCATACTCAAAACATTGGTGACTTATTTATTTCGTGTTACCGAAAGATAAAAAGTGAAGTATGTGTCTATGATAAACCTTGCCATTCTTATTGAGTAAAAGTAAATACTAATAAAGAATTGAGAATGATACCCAACCACGCTTAATGTTGAGCATTATTTCAGCATATGGAATGATAAGCGAGTATAATTGATTTGTGTATATATCAGTTTCATCATCAGATTCAGGATGCGTGAACTCCGTACTAATTCTTTTTGCTGCTTACACGGGGACCTATTCACTAACTAGTGGATTATATATATATATATTTTTTCCATTGATATTTTCTTTATTTCATTGATTTAAGAATTTTCTTTTTTCCACCATTGCTTTAATTTTTTGGACAATGAAAAATATTATTGCTAATTATATGTGGGCTTTTTATCATTGGGACAATCACTGTAGTTCCGGTGCACCATCGCGTGGGTCACTGAATAAGTTATTATAAGGTACCAAGCATGCATATTATAACTAATTTCATTTATTTTTTGCTAAACTTTTTTATTCATCTTTATGTACTTTTTTAACAGCTTTGATTTTACAGAATTTTTATTTCTCTTGTATTCTTTTAACACTTTTTTTTTATCTCCTTTTGTTTCGTCACCTTTCTATTTTTTTTTATCTCTCTCTAGTATTATTTTGGATTATAGATGTTAAAAATATTCGACCCCCAAAAAATATGACTTACATAAAATAAAGTCAATTTGGATGATCGAGGAGTAAAATTGGTTAGAGTACATAAAAAAGTGATTTGAAACATAATTAAATTTATTTAACTTATTCTTTTTTAAAATCATATATATTTTGACAATAAAAATAAATTAAATTAGTCTTGTCCAACTAGTAACTAAACTAGTACAAAAACAATACATGTGTAATTCGAGACGGCTAACACATTGTTTATATCGATCTATCAAAATACTTATTTTAACAATTTTATCTCATGTTATTATGTTAAAATTAGGAATGAACGATGGTCAAATTGGACTGAATTTATTTTTATTCTTAGTTAATTCAAAATTTTAATTGTGTTGATTATTTAAATCTAACCCTAATCTCACCAAAATTCAAAAGATATAAGATTAGATTGAATTAAGTTGATTCATTCATAAAATATATTAATTTTAATATTATATATAGTTCAATTATAAAATAAATATAGTATTAACTTAAATAAAGTATATTTATAAAATATATTTTAAAATAAATAATATTATTATAAATATAATATTTATTAAATAAAAAAATTTATTATTAATACATAATTACTAAAAAATAATCATACTTAAAAAAATATTAGACACCAAACCTATTTGAATCAATTCAAAACATAATATAAATCAACCCTTAAATATCTTTAAATATATTGAATCTAATTTTAAAATCCAACCCTATCAATATCAACTTCGAGTAAAGTCTGCTCATGGACGAAGTTCCGTTCGTTAATGAATTCCGCTATCCTATACTTTTAAAATGAACTACGCTGGCTTAGTTTCCCATCAAATCATTAAAATTTACAGATAAATTTATCATTTAATAAATACCGTTTTTTTTTTCAGATTTTTCTCAAATGAGATGAAATAGATGCATTTTATTTTTAGAATCATGGACAGTCGCAATACCAATATAATACATTTTGAGAAGCATCTTGGAATTATAACAGATTCTTTCTAATATTTTTATTAAAAACTATAATATCAAGAGAAATGTGTTAAATAAAAAGTAAAATTTATTAAAATTTATAATTTTTAATAAATTTGAGAAGCATTTTTAAAGTATGTTCTTATAAATTTTCTTTGAAATTTTTTAGACTTTGATGAAACTATTAAAAGCTTGAAAATGTTTAAAGCAAAAAACAAAAATAATATTTTTGACACTCTTAAAGGTGCGTATACCCTTTGGAAAAAGAGAAAAGAATGATAAAAAAAAAAAACGTATGATATGATGAGAGAAAAATAAAAATGTTTGATTAATATAATTTATACAAATTTATGAATAAAAATTGTGTTTAAAACACTCATTGAACACTCCTAGAGAGAAATTGCTAAGAGTGTAAGAAATATATGAAAAATGAAATGTGAAAAATCAGGATAGTTAAAATCATCTTATATAAAAATTCTAATTCTAATTATATTATTCTAAATATGATATACTTTTGGATTCTCACTAATTACTGCATTAATTCAACTAATCCATAAATTATGAAAATATCTTTTTTTTTTTTTTTTTATCTTTACTGCGATGAGTCAAAACTAAAGTTTTAATTTCTTGTTGAGTAATAGTTCATATAAGTTTTGAATGAGTTCCGAGAAAGCTTGATATAAATAAATAAATTTTTGTCTCCCATTTTCGAACTATTATCTTCAATTAAATACACGAATAAAAATCTATTTTTTAATTTGATTCCTAAAAAAAATCATCAAATAATCTCTTAAAATTATAAATGTAGGATACTTTAGTTCTTTAGTAATTTCCCTTTATTTTTAGTACATTAGCCCCTGAAAAATGAATATGTACCAATTTAGCTTATTTAAACATGATTAAATACCCAAATTGATGCTTAAAAATATTAACAAAATTGATGAAGGATTAAAACATCCTATATTTATTATTTTGAAAAAAATATTTGATAACTTTTTTTCTTTAAAAATTGAATTGGGTCAAGTGATTTTTTTCATACATGAAATTAAATATCTATACAAACACATCAATCATAATTTTTTTATTAGTTAATTGTGTAAACCAACAATAATAAAAATTAAAGTGAATAATTAAATAAAACAAACGAATGTGGGTGTGGATCACTCTTATCGAGAAAAGAATGTGAGCCCACTTGTCGTATGCCAGATCAAGTTGAGTGGCCCACATTTGTGGGTAATGGTAGCCCCTCCACAGTCCTCTTTATATACGCTCAAATCATATACCTGTATTTGATTTGGATCCAAAATAAAAATATACCATGCCCTAGATGATCCTTTACAATGTTGTTGGGTATACATGAAGGAAGAGAAAAATAAATTAGAGAAAGAAAATAAGAGAAATAATAGAATCTCTTGTTCTTGGATAAACAAAGAATTGGAAGAGTAAGAAAAAGTTTATACAATTTTTTATCCCGTCAATTTTGTCAATAAAGTTGAGAGAAAGAGAGGGCTTTTTCGCACCGTTCCTTACTTACCTTTGTCTCCAGTACTCACTCCTCCATAGTTAACAGTTGAGTATGAGTCCCTTTTAATGCACTTAACACATTCAATGCTCACACGAAGAGGGTTAACAAGACATCTTCTAACACTACTTTTATTTTTTAAAGCATTTATTTTGATTAGTTAAAATTTATTAAAAATTATAATATTATAACTTGAAATGTATTAAATAAAAAGCGAGACTCATGTAATTTGTAATTTTCAATATTTTTTTAAAGAATATTAAATGTGATTAAAATAAGTGTTACTATCATCTGAGGTTCATATCCTAATCTTCTATTCTCCAAACCATTTGTTCTGTCTGGTTTATTTTTTAAGATAATATATAATTATTGAAAAAATTATTAATTACACGTTACTAAAAATTATTTTCCTTAATAAAAATACCCTTATCAAGAGTTATAATATAGTTATGAATTCATTTGAATAAAGGTAAAAATATTAACAAGAGAATCATTGAAAAATCAATTAATACTTAATTTTATACAGTAACAAGTATTTTAAATTAAATTAAATTAAATTAAAACCATGAGTGACATAACATACCATGACGATTACCAAAAAAAAAAAAAAACATAACATGACGAGGGTAAATTTTTGTTATCAAATCATATTTGCTTGAATTAAACGATTTCATGTGTAGTCCCGCGCGCAGACTTCAAATGAGCAAAGGAGGTGCTGGATCTACTACATGAGAGGTACTCTTAATTTTGTCTCTAAACGCAAACCTATTTTACATATTTTTGAATATTTTTTTTATTATTAGATAAATTCCATTGAATCATATTAAATTTTGTATGTTTTACTTTATTTAAAAAGGCTACTTAAAATTCATAAAATAATTGAAAAGAAAAAGAAAACGTTAATATAATTTTTACAATTTAAAAAGTTGAATTAGGTAAAAATCATAATAGATACAAGCTTTGCATAAAAAGTTGAAAGAAATGGTTATTTACCAGAACTTGAAAATTAGAACACGAGATTTAAGCACTAAAAAACAAGCCATTAAAAGTGAGCTAATTAAGGTGAAGTGACTGAGTATTTTACATAATATTGAAGTTTAAATCTCACTAACACCATTACACAGCCGAAAAAGCACTAAAATAAAATGGGCAACTAGTCATTCTAACCTTTCCCATCGCACCATTGACTAGCCAAAAAAAAAGGGGAATAGGTTCGTCCTAACCTAACCTTTTCCATCATACCATTGACCAGCCAAAAACAAGGGGAATAAGTTCACGTATATTATTGACAAATGACAAAGTAGGTTGACAATCTTAACACACCCCACTTAGTGGTAGGTTAGCCCACCAAAAGTAAAAAAATAAGTAGATTGGTGGCCGGTGGGCGACCTACTAAAATAATAAAAAATAGAAGTTATACAAAAAAAAAAAAACAAATATACAAGTATTATCCAAAATGAGATATTTACCAAAATGAAAAGTAGATTATGCAAAGATGGGTCAAATGGAAAGATGTTCTCTATCTCTGATGGTTGTAGCAGTACCGTACTAGGCAGTTGCGGGCTAGCACCACAGAAGGGGAGCCTGCAGTTAGGAAGGAAAACCGAAACCCAAACCTCTAATGTAATAACTAAATTTCTGATATTAAAAAGGGGTAACAAACCGACCCCGATCCATCCCTACCTGTTATCTTAATGGATTAAAGACCCAATCCGTCCTGCCAAAAAACAGGTTGAACAAATTAGCCCATTCACTCTAACTTGTTTTGTCACTCCTAACATAAATACCTGTCTTCATATACTCTAGATCATGGCTTTGCACGATACAGACGTTACAACATGCTTGTCCGACTGCCCAATCCGCATAATATTGTATACATGAAATTAAGATGAATGCTTTAAGAACATCCTTTACATGATAAATGACGATAGATGACCTGTACTATTGACATGCATAAATGCAGCTGTTGACATCACATATATAAATAAAGCAACGTACGCCTTTTATTTATAAAAATGCTCTTAAACATTGACTGGTGAATTGCCTCTTATTCTTTGATCTGGATATTAACATGGGAGCTACATATCAATGTTTTTTGCAGCAAGGTTTCACTCTGCAGCACTTATTTTCCCTCGTTGAGAAATGAATAATCTGCTCAGTGACGTGCTTCTGACTTGAAAGGGATCGTAAAGTCGTCCACGAACCATAGAATGTTTCCGCAGCTTGTGCGGAAAAACCATTATTGCTAAGGTCTAGTAATTGCAAGTTCTTTGCCTTACCAATAGCAATTGAAAACTGTTGCGTGAAATGGCACTCGGGAGATGAATTTCTTTGACATGAACTGGTACAGCTGTCGTCAATTCCAGAAGTAGCAGCAGCTTCTAATGGAATATCTTCACTATCAGCAACTTCCAGCTGATGGTCGGCAGTGTTTAGAGAGCAAATGACCTCTTGATTATCATCAACTTTCATAGTATCAAGTTTCTGTTCCTGGCTTTGTGAGCAGCTTTTTATCGATAAATCATATTGTAGAGCAGAAACTTCCTTTGGAACAGAATTATCAGCAAGATTAAGTTCCTCAAGGCAGCTGTTCTCTGATAAAAGAAACAACATAATCATACAATAGTAGTAGTTGTAAAAAACGAACTAACAACCAGATACAATTGAATGCCTACCAGCCAGAGCCTCAATTATGTGAAGAATTCCATCAAGCCCAAGTTGACACTTTCTAAGGACCAAAACTTTGAGAGAGCACTGTGGATTTACGAGAAGAGAAAATAACGTATTGCTGCCCTGTATTCAATAGAGAATTAAAACAAACCATGGGTAACAAAACTGGTTAAACTCACAAAATTATCACAAATGGTATTAGAAGCCTGATTCTACCGAGTATTACAGCAATACATAGTAACACGCAACTAAAACCAGCCAAAACAAACATGCATTACAATAATATTAGAAATAGAAATCCAGTTACAGGCAACAAACCTCAAGCATGATAGGATTTCCTTCCAGATTCAGCTCTACGATGGAACAAAAAAAATAAACACTGATGTTTAAAACACAATTAGATGTTAGACCACAATATGATAGGTCAAGTTTCACAAGCTCTTCAGTCCCTTTCAGCAATGATTCTGCTAATTTTATCGCTCCTTCCTACAGAATAATGCCTCTATCGTCAGAAGATCAGGTGAGCTAAGCATGCTAGAATAAACCATAGTGGTACAATAACATGAAAACACAATAGGAGATAGGTTTTACTCACAGTTCCAATACCCGTGCCTCCAAGTATTAGTCCTGATAGAGTTAAGGTCCCTGCAAGCTTGCAAAGGGCATCTACAACTGGTTTGCCTAGTTTTAGTCCACTCATATTCAACTCTGAAAACCTACAATGAACAAATTTAATTTAAATTTATCTAAAAAATCAATTTATGTAAAGATGCTATATAGAGATGGAAGGTGACATTGGTTATTGGTACAATTGATTTTAACCTTTTCAGAGCAGAAAGCTTGGTCAGAAGATTAACTATAGCATTTCCAGATACAGGGCTGTTGTGTCCTGTCAAAGTTAGATTACCCATTACGCTGTAAGATTACTTATATCAGGGATTTGAAGAGAATGATAGATTCATCATACCTATACATAGATGGGCAAGTACAGATCTAGAGTCCAATGCATCCGCAATTTTTTGAATAGTTCTGGATGTGACACAACAGTTCTCTATATTCAGGCTACAAAGAGCTATACAACAGAATGTAAGTAAATAGAAGTATGGAGATATCTACAGCAGGAATCCACATACGAGCACATTTGAGAGACCATAAGTGCATCATATCATAAATAAATTTGATATAAACATTTTTCATAGCTCAGAGTGAGACCATGTATACTAGAAAGGAGAGAAGGGAAGGACATGGCAATCAGCATTCTTCAAGTGATAACAAAAAGTCAAAAACAATATTCAAATTGGCAGAGCTTCAGGTCACGCAGCTTACCTGTACAGTTTTTCAAGATTGTTGAAAGATAAGATCCACATGCATCAGTAAGACGGTTTCCAGAAATGTTAAGCACTTCCAGTCGAGCAAATAGCAGTGAACATTCACAAATCTGACAGGAACAAGCAAAGTTATTATATTAGCAAATTTGAGATTGGTAAAATGGCATCCTAGTCGTGCAAAAAGATAAAAGTATTCTTTTATCCTATTAATCAAGAATTGTATAAATAGATTGTCCTTGTGTAAATACTAAATAGATTATGGTTTGAAAATTATTGAAAAAAATGGTCTTTGGTGGGGACAAGTTCGGTGATTTTAGCTGATATTTCAGTTATATAAGAGCAGATAATTCTTTTTCTTTAAAATATCACAAGTCACAACTAACATGAAGTGTGTGCATCCATTATATTGAAGTTTAATTTTTTGAGATATTTTTCTGTAATAGAAGGTACAGAGCAACCATCATGGAACGAGAGGAAGGCAAACAAGCAAAGATCAAAAGGGTTGCAAGTAGTATCATACCTGAAACAACGCTGTTGGGCCAAATCGATTGCAATGCAAATCCAGAGTTAAGCCACCGTAAGATTGGCCTGATGCTGCGAACACCTTTTGAAGTTTCTCGATTGTTCCATTTCCTAAAATATTATCGACTCAATAAAAGGCTAAAAAACTATTCCATAGATTCCGTTGTACATTCTTGAAGAAACATAAGAAAAGAAAAAAGCAACTACTAGACAATTTACAGACAAGACAACTACAGCAGCGTTTATAGCAAAAAAGATGTACCTAACAAATTGTGAGAGAGATCAAGCATTGCAAATGACTTTTGGGAATGCAGTGCATTTATCAATGGTGTAATAGACAAATCTTGCAGGTCACAGTCAGACACAACAATTTCGTCATCTGAAACCTGTTGACAATAATAAGTCAAAAGCAGTTGTAAGAAAAAACAAACAAATTCAACCCAACATCTGAAAATGAGAAGGCATATCTGTCACTGTGCAGTGGCAATGAAAGAATTGATACAGCTAAGATCCTTCTTACCTCTAAATTGTAAAGCTTCTTCAGTACCTTGATGTTTGGTACCTCAGACAACTCCTTGCAGCAGTCTACATACATTTTTATCAGGCGCTTGTGAATCCATCCTGTAAAGGATAAAAAATCATTTGTGCGTCTCACTTGGAGATAGATAGTGGAAAGCTAAAAATTAATGTTAAATACAGCTCCAAAACAGCCAAAGCCTATAACTGCCTAGTTTCCAAATAATCCCAACATCTTAGGCTGTCAACTTCCTATGCTTATTGCTTACATAAATTGCAATTTCCAAGATCAATGAATATCAAGTGATTAGTCAAATTAATTTTATCTATAGATAACCATGCTGCATCTAGTCTAGCGATCCAAATATTTATGTCAACATATGTGCAAATAGTTCAATATCCCGACAAGTTCCTGACAAGAAGCCAGATAAGAGGAAAAAAACTCAAGGACACGGTATAAAGAAAAATTGAATGATGATATCACTGAATAAACAAAAAGCATCAGTATCACATACCAGCAATGGAAGCTTCAACCATGTCATTTCCCAGAACTTCCTTAAGATGTTCAATAGTTTCCACGGATTCTAGATCTCTTCCAGCACATTTTATATGCTCAATAATGGGCAACAGACCTATTTATAAATTTGTAAGTGCAGTCAAGCATACAAGGCAAAAAAAAAAAAAATCAATTGAAGGAAAACTGTAATAAATAAATAAATAAAAATACATGAATAAAAAGTTGATATAACATGGGAGTTGATAAAACTGCAACTAAATAGACTAGCACTGAAGAATGGAATTAGTTGCTTGATAGCTTCAGATTGTTTCACATGTTGGACCCCAGTATCTATACAACTCCTATGCAGTACAAGAATTTGTCATAAGCAGGTTAGACACAACCAGTTTATATTTAGCCACATTTTTCTTACATCTATATGTTGGATCTAGCAGCGTTACAATGCATGTCTCAAGCAGTGTCTTGTGTTTGATGGCTCTATCCAAACCTCATTGCTAGAGAACAAATTATTATCCATAGGAAGCTTAAAATCATGTAAGAGACAAGTACACTATAGTCAATACATAGGCAAACTTATTTATGCTGTGTCACATGGTGACACTTATATACTCTACCTCAATATCTGACATAGGCCAACCAATTGCTGCACCAAAACTAATTAATCCTAAATCCTGGCAGAAGCATTCATAATAAAATTTTCATCTAGCTAGGAACTAAGGAAAAATTCACTTAGGAAAACTTATTGAACATGCATTTTCATTTCCTGAAGAATTAACCAATCCATGTTGAAAATAAAGATTAATCCATGCCTAAAGAATACTTAATGGTAAACAACCAAGAAAGTAACAGTAAATTATGGCTTTTATATTAATTTTTCCCTAAATGGGATTTTTTGCAGGGGCACCGATCTTTTATTTTATTATAACAAGGAGCATCTGTGACAATTTATATGCAAAGCCAGAATATCCCAGACCCACCTCCTTCTTCTCTTTTATCCAATTCATACCAAATTAATTTTCAAGTCAACTGGAGATCTTCTATGCTAATATTATTAACTTACAGAAAACACTTAAAGAAGGAACTGCCTACCCGCTGATCTCTTTTCAGTTGGAAATTGTAGATAATATATGCATGCAACTACAGCCTTCAAAGAGTCAATGTTCAACTGATCACCGGTGGTACACAAGGTTGCTTCTACATGTATTAGATCATTCTCAATCCGGCATGTAATATGTTGCTGGAGCTAGAAAACATAAAGGAGGAAGAAAGTTAGAAAAATATCCATTAGATGAACATGACAATTTGGCAAAAAGCAGGAATCCCAAATATATTCATGCTCATGTCATAACTGTAGGACTCACATCATTTTGGGAATGATGCAAGTTGGGATGGGCAAAATCATTTTGTTTGCCAGAGACATCTGTGTCACACTTAGAACCACTAGGAAAATCATGTTCAGCAACTATATCATTGCTCAAAGACCTGGAATGTCTGCCAGTTTTAGTGGCTGCATGTGGACTCCAGCATTTGAAAGAACTACTACTTTCTTCAATATTAGTTGCACATTTGGATCCATACTCTGAGATAACCTGCCATCCAGAAAAGAAAAAACAAAAACAAGGCTAGGCATTCACATGGTGATACTTGAACAAAGCTCTCACACACACAACCAAGTGGAGATTTCTTTACCTGAATTTTATGAGAAGGACTGGCTTTACTCTTAACTGCAATCAGACAAGTATCAATCAGAACATAATTTTGGTATAAGGGAATCTTTGGGTCAGAGCATAGCAAGTAACAGAAAACATACTTGCATCATAACTGGACAAGTCCTCTACCAGGCAATCATGATCCTTTCTGCTTGAACACTCCACCTCCTCACCATCATCATCATCATCAGAAAGAATGACACGGACACGTTTACGACTAACAACAGTCTGATGTTCATTGGTTTGATTTTTCAGACTTTTGGGTGACTGCTCATCTTGCTGGGTAGAGTTGGTAAGACTTTCTCTGTGGCCTGCTTTCTTTTTGGACGAGCCTTTTATGGACTGATAGACTGACAATAGAGGGACGTCATCTTTCAATTCTTCTCCAGTAGTCAGAGCTTTTGATCGAGAAATTGTCTTCGGAAAGCAAAAATTATCAGACCCACTATTTGACAGATAATCATCTGCTTCAGTATCAGTTTCAGAGCAACAATCCTCTGGCATACTTTTAGCTTCTGCCTCTTTTTCTTCTGACTTCTTCAGCCTATCAATCAGAAGCTTCAACCTCCTATGAAGGATCACATTTGATCAGCAGTAATATTACATTTCCATCAAAAGGACTCATGATAAATTGATAATGGAAACAACAAAATGGATTCAGTTTGCAGAGTACAAGATTTTGGCCTCCGGAGGTTTGAATACTAAAATGGATCCACGAGTAATTAAAAAAACTGCAATAAATGTATATATAAAGAACCAGTTACCTGGTCTCATCCTCATCATCAAATCTTATCATGTTGCTATAATGCATATTTTCCAAGGCAGAGAGTTGCACATCAGGAAGGTTTGCTTCAACAGCGATACTGCAATATGATACAATCAGATCAATGCAGTTCATATAAGACCATCAAAAGGATGCCAACATGGATGTATTTTTTAAGGAAGTCCAATCAAGGATAAGTCATATAAGTAGTAGGTGGTCAAGTTTCATTCTAGTATTGGCTGCAACTGCACAAGAAACACTTTGCGGCACTTCAACCAAGTAAATAATGTTATAACAGCCAACATATTTTATCAAAGCAATAACTATTGAAAATTTATAAAGAAACCGGTAGGTAAGGCTGGGTCATCAGCACAGCAAGAAATGGAAACTACATGATGAGAAATATCTTATTCTAGTAATTTTCTTTCATGATGCACAAAACAATAGTGGTACCCCCAACAACACACTGCACAGTTACAGTACATGGTTCATGTGTCTTTGCAACCAAGTTGCATCAAGCATGAGGAAACTATTGTGTTCAACATAAATTCAGCTACTTGGAGATTCGATTATAATTACAAACTTTCTGGTTCCATAAACTCTCTAATTACAAGAAATAAAATCATCCAGTAAAGTTTAAATATATGGATATTATTACCTGTAGCTCTCTTGAAATGCATCCAGTGCTTCTCTCCAATTGTCAGTAGAATCCAAAACATTACCAATATTAATTTTCACCAATGCTTGCCCCTATAATCATTACTTGCAAAGTATAAGAACCAACCAAGTGACAATACACACACAAACAAACAAACAAATTATTTCACCTACATTTATATTTGGATACTAAGCTAGGAGTCTAGGAAAATGACATGCTTGCATCTTAAAAGTTACTTTCTCTTGATTTTGTATATAAATTATAGGCTAAGTCATAAAGATTTTGAAAATTGAATTTGTGATTAGTGGCTTGTTGTTTTTAAACCCTGATCTTGAAATATACTAGTAGCATGTTTCGTTCAGCTTAATTCTGGAAAAATAATCTCTTATTTATCAAAAGCTCTTTCAGAAAGGTAGAAGAAACAAGTGATTATTTCTCCAAAATAAGTTGAATAACAAATGCATTCATATTACCAATTATTTCAAATAATCATAGATGTTTCTAAATTCAGATTTGTGTTATATTGAATAAAGTTAGGTTGAAAAGGAGGAAAAAAATAAAGTGTTAAATTTATGTCATAGAATAATGAAAAGTTACCTCTAAGTTGCCAATTGTTTTATACATTTCCCAACTCTTTTTGTACCATTTGATTGCTTTGTTGAATTTTCTGAGCTTCTGGTATGATTCTGCAACATCCAGATATGAATCACCCAGCCTCTGCCTATCACAGAGTTCTGTTGCTATTTTCTTCTTCTCCTTTGCAAATTCACAATGCTAAACAAAACATTGTTTAGTAAGAAAGGTCACACTTTAGGAATTACTAAACATACCATAGCTTCAAAAGGTCTCTGCATTCACCACATAATACTAATAGGTCATTAAATTATCAAGCATGGAGGAAAACATCATATGATTATATCTACAGGTCTGAGAGAAATAAATGCACAATGATTCATGATTTAAGCAAATATGATACCTTGTTCTTACTTCTTAGTGCTGTAACAATCACAAACTTCAATATATAACTACTGAGTGAAGTCTCAACTTTTCCTTATAGTAAATCATGAAAGGCTTTTCGATTGTATAAATAGCTCAAACAAAACAATATGCTTAAAATAACTCTAATGCATCCGTGCTTAATCCATTACAAATCATGAGCAGGTGTACATCAGTTCCTCGAAGCAAACATTACTAGACCAAACCAAGAAGACTTCTTTACATGTAGTAAAAGGTCAAATATAGAAATTAATGTGAGGGAACATAGCAATGCAGGTTAAGCATTTAGTTCCTAAACACGATAAATAAAAATTGAACATACTAAAGAAATGAAACCCACTTGGTGTAGTGAACATAAGCATTGGAAAAATTATGAATTGCATTCAGACAAGTAGCCGTTTGAAGACAGACAGCATTCAGTTGACAGAATCATGATAAACAAACACAAAGATAGAACCAATACCTTCTCCCACGCAGAGATCATCCTTGCTTTCTCAACAAGGCGTTCAAGAACCACATTCTGCTGCAGCAAACATTTGCGCTCATGCGGTGTCCCTCTGGCAGTGGCTATATCTCTTTTGAGTTTCTTAAGGCTCTGTTCTTCTTTCCTTATATCAGCCATTAACTTGACAGCTTGTCTGACAGTATCAATATTCTGCTCAATTTGCCTAACCAAAGCATCCTCATCCTCCAAGGTCTTCGCTAAACCAAGCGCCTTCTCGTAATAAGCCTTTGCATCTTCATACTTCTGAGTCCTGTAATGCACTTCACCAAGATTAATATACCCCTTGGCTTCCCCTTGACAGTGTCCAATTCTGTTGCAAATCACAATATCCCTCTTAATGTTTTTCCTAGCTTCACCCCAAACCCTAAGTTCCATATACACATTCCCAAGGTTGTGGTGGAGTCTACTGCGGCCATCATCGAATTCACGGACCTCCTCTTCATCACAAATCTCCAATCCTCTGGTCAAGATCTTCCGCGCCTCGTGCAAGTTTTCGAGATCCATCTCCAGCATGCCAATGTTGTTGTGCGCGTCGATGTATTCCTTGAGAAAAGAAGACTTGCTGTTCGGAGGATTCTCCTTGAGTTTCACCGCGAGATCCATCGCGCACTTGAAGTACTTCTTCGCATTGCGAATCGAGTTGTGGTCGTGCTCCGATCGCGAGAACAGTTCGTGGTAAGTGCGACCGAGTTGCGTGCTCGCCCGCTGCTGCTCGACGACGTCGTTTGAGTCCCTTGCGAGCTCTAAGTGCTTTTTCTGTGAGCGAGAGAACTCTCAGTAATGAATAGGAAAGTATAGGTTAGGGTTTGGGGAGGAGCAAGCACTGACCTGGTAAATTAGGGCGTCGGAGAAGTGTTCGAGACGGAGGTAGATTTCGCCGAGGGATTGGCAGGTTGGGAGCAAGTGCTTTTCCGGTAAATGTTTGAGCGAAATGTCGTAATCGATTCGGAGCCATTTTAGGGCTTCAACGTACTCTCCTCGGTTTTTCAGTATGTCGCCGATGACGTTTGCCCACCGCGCCTCCTCCCGGTGGTTCCCCTCCACCTTGGCGTTCCGGTACGCCGCCTTCGCCGACTTGAGCTCTGCGTCCATCTCGAAACGACGGCAAATGGTGTCGTTGTGGATTATATGTGAAACTCTCTTCTCTTCTTTGTGGGGTGAGATTTGCAAAGGCAAAGGCAATTGGTACTTTCACCCCCGCGCCGTCTCCTCGAGGCTTCAAATGGATTTCCTCTTTCCCGCCAAAAACACTTTATTCTTGTATCTCTCCTCCTTTTTTCCTATTCTTAATTTAAAAGTAAAACTAGTTTACTAGTTTATGATTATTATTTATTATTATTATTATTCACAGATATAGATGTTTGTTTTTATATATTGAGTGTTTATGTGATTTTTTAATGAAATGATAATAACTAGCAACAATACAAATGACAGCGCCTGTGTATTCGGTTTTTTTGTGTGCTAACAAATTTTTATTGTATTAAATTTGATAATTAAAATAAATTTTGTTTGTATACTAATTTGTATTTTTTTTACTCCTTATATTTTACTGTTTACGGGAATTTAATATTTTTTTGGTACTATAATAGCATATGCAAGTTTTATTGATTAAACTTGAAATTGTTATAAAATGGAGAAAAAAATATATAAGTTAAAAAGAGACAATTAAAAAAAAAAGAAAGAAAAAATAATATAAAAGTAACTTACTTAAATGAGCAACAAGAGTGGAGCTTAAATTAGAAAATAAGTTAAATGAATAAAAGAATGTATACAAAAATTAAAAAGAAAAATAATTATTATATTTATAATATAATTAATAGTACAATAAAATATTGCTAGAGATTAGCAAAAATATTTATTCCCAACATAAAAATAACATAACATAAAAGAAACATTTTTAAAATAAATCACATGACTAGAAAAATTCACAAAAAGTTTCTCATTCATAAAAAAAAAAACATAAATAATCAAGTACAAAATAAGCAAAAACAAATATACAAATAGGTAAATAAAAAACCTCAAATGAGTAAAAAAAATCATTCAAATGAGTAAAAAAATAAGCAACAAAAAACCATGGAAATATAATAATAGAAAAATCACTCAAATGGATAGAAAAAAAAAAACTTGTGTAAAAAAAAAGCAACTAAAAACACATTCCAAATAAGTGAGAAAATGGAAAAGAAAAATACAAACATGTGAGAAGATTTAACAAGAAAAAAAAAGGGTTTACAAATATTTTTGATCTCTTTATTTTTACTTTTGTGCAATTTTAGTCCTCAGTTGAGCTATTTTAGTTTCTAAATTTCATAGGGAGAAAATTTTATGACATCAATCATCTTTTACTTAAATGAAAACCTATTTCTTAAGTAAATGAGGTGAAAACTTTTGACATAAAGAATATTTTTAAAATATGTTAATTCACGTTGGAGATTACATAAATTTTTTCTGTGCCATCACATTTGCTTATAGTTGAAATAGTTTCACAGAGATAGCAAATATCCACAAATTTTGTTACACTTTAGATGTCTCATTGAAGAAGGATTCAATTTTAACATTTGATAAAATTTAGACACTAAAATCGCACACTTTAAAAATATAATAAAATTTAGAATCTAAAACCGCTCACTTAATAATATGAACACTAAAATCGCATAATTGTAAAAGCAATGAAACCAAAACTGCATTAAACTATTTTTGAATTGTAAATAGTAATGCTAAGTCATAAACAATAATTAGATGGTATCAAGGGTAACTTACTATTCTGTATTTTCTATTTCAGGAAAATTAGTTTTAACAAAAATAATTTAAATTATTAAATATATTTAGGATGAGTTCAAATTAATATCAATTACAGATTTTATATTAAAATGTGTATTATGTTATTAAAAATTAATTGTTATAGAACGGGAACTCAATAGATCTTCTAAAAGAAAATAACTTGCCAATTGCCATAACAAAAGGGAACATTTCCATCCACACCGCAGTATTTACACTTTGACTTCACGGGTATGAAGAAAGGATGGGACACGACAGGTAACTATTAAAAAGACTAGTAAAACCTCTAATATCCCACCCCTCATTCCAAAAAAAGAAATAAAAAGAAACTACTAGTGAAACCATATACTACGATACCATCTTTTCTGACATTCTCCTTCTAATCTCCAAGATGGCCTGGTATCTTCTTTTGGATAACTCATTAATTGCCTCTTGATACTTCTGTTCAATCATTTCTAACTCTAATTTCAACTCATCCTCAGGTTCAGACGAGGAGGAAACATTGTTGGGATGACTAGGGAAACTTTCCATGTCTGAAAACTTGCTCTTACAATCAGGTGATGCCCCATTTTCAGATACAAGTGAGGATTGACTGCCTCTATCAAATCCTGATTCAGCAGACATGAATGAAAGCATGGAAAACTTATTATCATTGAAGTCAGTTGTTGCAGAAGCATACGACATCTCAGAGCACAAATCATCTGCCTTGGTTGCTCTTTGAAGACCAGTGAACTCATGAGATAAAGCCTCATCAAAATCCATATTATCAAGGTTTTCTTTTGCAGCTGATCTTGCAGATGAGGTTGAGGGACCTAAATGCTCAGCCGAATGTTTTGAGCTTCCTTTGCTTTTTACCAACCCCAACTCTCTCTGTTGGCTCACACAAGTCCGTTTATTATTTGGAGAAATCAAATGATCAATTGCTACACAAGGTTTCCAATCAGGAACCAATTTCATCAATAACAAATCTATTAACTCAGCTATGAATTTAACATTATGATCAGTAAGTTCAAGTTGCTCAACCATTTCACTTGAAACTGAGACAGCAGTATCACTGTCGTCAAGGTAGAATATGAAATGGATATTCCTTGCTCGTCCTGCATATAAATGCCAAAGCATACAACTTCCCATCAATAAATTTAAAAGACAGTTATTAGAGTAGAAATGAGCTAAAGTTATACTGACCACTGTGATCAGCTATCCGCAGAACTAATGATACTGAATTCTCATCATTTTCTTCACCTTTAAGGAAGAATATATCACCTCTCTTCTGCCTCCTTATTTCAACACACGTAGAACTAGAACATGATGCATCATCAGTAGATTTATCAAATACAGTGATCACAGGAAGCTCACTTGTGTCACCAAGATCCATAGAAATTTCTCCATTACGTGCACTAGCAGGACCTTCTGACACCATACACCGGCTCTCAAAGGCCCCAAATTTGGGAAGAACAATATCTGGCAATGGAAAAGGACCATTCTTTGTTGAACCATTCATTTGAAGAAAGGGGTCCATCAGAAGCTCCTTGGCTGACAATCTTTCAGATGCTGGGACAAGACATTTATCAATAAATGATTTCATTTCTGGATCTATCACTTTAGAAAGAGCAACAGGTTTTACACCCTGAAAAGTCAAATATTGTATGACCCAATAATCTCAGTAATAGCCCGTGTAGAAAAAGAAAATTATTAACTATGTAATACTCACAGATGAAACTTTCTTGTATATTTGGGCTGAGTTTCTGCATTCACTGTAAGGATACTCGGAAGTTACCAACTCAAGCATGCACATACCGAATGAATATATGTCAGCTAATTCATTGTAATTTTCATCATACAACTCAGGTGCCATAAACTCCGGGGTTCCTACCAGGATTACATATGTGTAAATAAAGCAAGTATAGAAATCAAACAGCATTGGGTCAAAAAAATCAAGGAATAAAATTACTGTTCCAATAGCTATGAGATGGGAAAATGATTAAAATTTTGGTTAACATTTTAACTAAAGGATAAGGATCAACATGTATCAATAGAAAAAGAAAATGTGGGGAACAGAAGAGCATACCAATTACACTCTTGGCATTACTTCGCTCCAAGAAAGTTGCTAACCCCAGATCTCCAATTTTAACTTCTCCTTGGTGACCATTGATGAATATATTATCACATTTCAGGTCCCTGTGTATAATTGGTGGATTGTGACAGTGGAGATAGTTTAAACCCATTAAAATCTGTCTTGCCCATCCTTTAACAGCCTTCAAGTCAACCTTCTTGTGTTTTTTACGAAACCTAAATCACGCATTGCATCGACTAACAAAAAGGTTGATTTCACAATAAAAGGCACAAAGAAATTATTAATATGTATAAGAGGGATGGTGAACATACTGTTTGAGGCTACCCGAGGTAAACAACTCTGTAATCATATTAACTGTCTTGCGCTTGTCATCAATCCAGGAATTGTAGAATCTTACTATGTTATTGTGCTTCAGTGATCTCAATAGATGCACTTCTGAGTATAGCCTCTCTAAGTCACCAGGCGACTGTAGCACCTCATCAATCTGAATCTGGCTCCACCCAACTTCAATTCCATTGACTTCATCAAATGCCTTGTAACTGATTAGTCACGAATTATGGAAAACATATATAGCTAGAAACAACAAAGCTCGAGTCCAATAATAAAATTATTCTTCGTTTTAACCATAAAATGCATTGCATTATGTCCTGAACGTGCTTGCCAGTCAAAATGTTTTAATTTCAGCATAGAGAAACATTCCATGATAACGTAAAAGAATTATGCTGCCATAACAATGGATACACAGTTTTGAAAGCTCCTTTGCCGATGACTTCTTTATACTGTTATGAATGCAAAAGGCAGAATTAGCTTACTGCATTGATATGTAATTCTATTTTTGCCAGGAAGGAATAAAAAAAAAAATAAAAGAGGAGAAGAAACAAACAAACATATTACCTTGATGTAGCGACAAGTTGGATCAATTTCAAGGACATCAGGATCGGGAGGCTCCAGATGCCCTACACCCTCTTCCGAGCTTTCTGTACCGGCCAAACTCATCTATACCGTACTAAATCATCCAAATCAATATTCAATTTGAAATTGCCTTCGGAATCAAAATTACTAACGAGCAATTGTTAAACAACGATAGGTATCAAAATTCGAACAAATAATTAAACCTGATTAATTAATAAACATGAGAAAGGTAAATAAAAGATGAATTTCAACAATGCAACAAGTTTCAGTGACGAAATTACATGAAACTGAAAGAAGAAAAAAGGAATCCAGCTGAATTTCTCGTTTTACTTCCTGAGAACTTAGGCAGCGAGAAGGAATCAGAAAAAGAGAGAGAGAGAAACGTAACCCTAATTGAAATTAGCGAATTAGGGGAACAAGAGAGATACAGAAGGAACCACGTCGCAGCACTTCTCCTCTCTCTAAAAAGTAAAATCAGAGAGCACCACTCTCTATTTATACTTTACCATCATATTTCTCCTCCCTATAAATAAATATCTTTCACATATCGCAATCATTGTTTGTTCCTGTCCCCATCATCCACATTCCACATTCCACATCGCCGTCATGCCCCTGTTGCAGTGCCTTCGTCGTTTTCCCCTTCTTTTACGGGGCTAAATAGTACCCTCTTAATGGGCCTAGCCGAAACCGGCCCATTGACCCAATAAGGTAACTAGCCCGAAAATAAAACAGAAAAAGACACAAACGATGACGTTTTAGCGCGTTGTGACGAGGATGGAGTTCCTGGACGAGGACGCCAGGCCGAGGTTCGTGTTTCAGTCCGGTGCAGCCGCGAGCGCCGAGCCACCACACTCGAACCAAAAACCCACCAAGCCATTCCTCTTCGTCACTGTTTCTCTCTCTTCAATCTTGCTCGCTCTCTCTCTCTTCTTCCTCCAATCCGAGCCCTTCCAATCGCTTCTCTTCTGGCTCGCCCTCTCTCTCCTCCTCGGTCCCTTCGCCCCTCCCTCCACCACTGGCGGCGACATCCGCGTCGGCCTCGGTGGCGACGTCCAGTTCCCCGATCCGGAGCCCGAAACCGACGACGATGCTAAGAAGCCTCCGCAGCGGCGAAAGCCGCGCAGATGGGAGGAAGTCCCCGCTGTTGGGCCGGTGGTGGCGCCGGAGAAGAGGGGAGGAGGAGGAGGAGGCGGTGGAGTCGAGAAGGTTGCGACGGTGGTGGAGGAGGAGAAGGAGTGGAGCGAGGAGGACTTTGAGTTGCTGAAAAAACAGATGGTGAAGAATCCGGTGGGGAAACCGGGGCGGTGGGAGGCGATTGCGGCGGCGTTCGAGGGGCGGCACGGGGTGGAGAGTGTGATAAAGATGGCGAAGGAATTGGGGGAGAAGAGAGTGGATGATTCGGATTCGTATGCGGTGTTTTTGAAGAAGAGGAAGGCGATGGATAAGAGGGTTGTGGAGGAGAATAATGGGGGTGAGGATTCCGTAACGGCGGCGGAGAAAGGTGTTGACAGTGGTTGGAGTTCTGCTGAGGATATCGCGTTGCTGAATGCGTTGAAAGCGTTTCCTAAGGATGCTTCCATGAGGTGGGACAAGGTTGCCGCCGCTGTTCCCGGCAGATCCAAGGCTGCTTGCATGAGAAGATTCGCCGTATTGAAGAAAGGCTTTCGGGATGCTAAAGCTGCAGCCGAGTGAACACTCTCAAAGGATCATTTTTGTTTAATTTTGATGTGGTAAATTTATTCCTAGACTTGTTATTCGTACACATTTTTATTTATTTATGTTGATTGTTGTTTTGATCAGCCATTCTTTGCTCCTTCCTCTAGGTGACACTCAAATTCTGGTTGTGTAACTTAATAAAATGCGTTGAACTGATCCAGATTGTGTATTTGGAGTTTCTTATAGTGAGAGTTGATATTTAATATTTCGACTTGAATCTTGGAACTTTTCTGGTTTGCTTGTTGGTTTAGCTGTGGAATTACTGCAATTACATGTGTTCAGCTTGGTAAAGTTTTAGTTGTGTATCCATTCTCTCGACTCTTTCCCTTTGTAAATTTATGCCCAATGGCTTTACATTTTAGGTGCCAGGTTTTTCTCATTTCCCTAGTTTAGTTTGTGGAACTTTGATTTAACTCTTCCTACTGTTTTTGGGTTCTGAATGTTTTATAACTCTTGGATTTTGATCCTTTCATTTCAGCGTTGTATTCTGTTATTTGTGTTCAGTTCTGTTTTGTGGAACTCATCTCTATTGATTAGTGAGAGTTTCTGCAATGGGTGTTTCAATTACTTTGGTGCAAGGTGCCTACAATTTCCAGCATGGCTAATTCCTGAGAAAGTTGTTTGTGAATGTTATGATTCATCAGCTGTTGGTAGCTTTGCTATCCCCTTTTAACACTACTAATCTTTAAGTGGGGTGTGGGGAATTGCCTTCTTATCTCTCATTAAATTTCAGTTAGGTGTTCCACACCTAATTGCTAGCACCGTATTGGGGAATTGTTGCCTGGTCTTCAACAAGAGGGGGTCCAATGTCCTGGTTGTTTCACCGTGGATTATCATTGCAATAATTGGTTTATTACAGGGATTGTTCCACTTACACCCTGCATATTTAGAAAATTACACTAACCTCCCTTGCGTTGTTATTTTTACGGGCATTGTGTGTATAGTCCACATTCTGTAAATAAAAGTAAGGTAGTTGTGTGTAATTTTCTAAGAGTAATGAGTGTCTATGTGTAAGAATAATATATAAAATGAGGGAGGTAGTTCAAACAAGCAAGGTGTAAGTGTATTTAGTGCTAAGGGAGGGCAATGTAATTAGTCCTTTATCATATGTTTTTGTGTCAAATGATCTTGGAACCAGTTCCATGCTGCTGGTCAGTTTATTTGGCTATTGAAAAGATGCATCTTTTTACACTAATAAAATCTTCAAAAGTCTTTACCTAGTCCGTGATTACTTTGATATGTTGGTTAACTTACCTTGTCATGGTCTCTTGAACACTTTGGTTGTTATGGTTTATATTGATAGCAACTTGCCGAGTTCTGTATGATTTTATACTTCATTAGTCCCTAAATTGAACCATACAAGCGTTCCAATTAGAAATTTCAGATTTGAATTATTAGCCGACAAACTAACAGTTGTCATTTAAAGTCGGATCTGGTTTTGCGTATTGCTTCTAGCTGACAGCTTGTGATGTTTGACTCAACTTGAGTTTTTCATATTGAAATAACACCTTTTTTTTTTTCTTTGAATCTAAGAAGACGATTAGCTTGTTTTATTCTTTAATTATTTTTTTTATTTTGAGCCCAAGAGAAGGCTCGTAATAGGTCTTGCAAAAAGGATGGGACTAGGAGATAAGGAAATTGGAAAGAAGCAGAATGCACTGCAGCGAATTGAATCCATATATTCATAATTTATGTCTTGTAACTTATTCAACTACGTTGACTTGAAGGAACTGTGTTTATCCTGTTATTATAAGCTAAAATGGGTTTACTTATGATTGCAAAAATGTTATTTCACTTTTTGGTTTGAGATTTATGAATGAAATTATATTTTTTATCAGCTGATGGTCGGACGGTGAATTTTTAAAATTTTGATTCGTTGCTAGTACCAAATTTCTGTCGAAGTTTGGTGTAGTTCATATTTTTTTCTTTCAAGAAGTATGCACTCTTTCGACCATAATTTTGAGTTTGATGCACCTAAATCTCGTTCTTTGCCACCTCCTCCCGTCTATCCAATTTCAGATCTTAAATTGGCATTATTCAGTCATCACACTAAACCTTGGCGCATTGTTTTTCATATAACTGGAGTTAGGAAAGTTGGAACCTCAACTTTGTTTTGGGCCATAACTATGACAACTTCATGTTAGATTGTTACTCTTTCTACAATTGAGGCACTAAGAAACTAGTTATTAAGCCCGGTCCTTAGTAAGTACTGGACAGATTTGTAATTTAAGAGAATTAAAAAAATAGCAACAAAACTTGGATATATTTCTAAAAAAATTTTTCGCTTTCCCTTAACCAATACACCATACTATTTACTATCAAGCACCATCTCATCATCATGTAAAACTTTGAAAGTGTAATATACAATACGCTACGTGAGTGATTGCTAATGTGTCTTATTTTAACCGTTGGGAATCTGGATTCACAATACAATCACGCAATTTCTTCTAGTAAACCTCGACGATCGAGTTACACATAACAGCCTTGACGATAAAAGTAAGAACTAGGTTATTTAGCTCAAGTAATAAATGATTAAGTTTAATTATAATTTTTCCAAAATACATATCAATTGAATTATTTTTTAAAACGTATTAAACTAATTTAAATAATAATTTACACAGCCTGAACTAATAAATCTGTACAAATACATTGAAATGTCCAATACCGATACTCCTATCCCATTCACCATATCACCCATAGAATCTGCTAAATAGTGAAAAAATTGAAAAATAAGTTTGACAACTAAAAACAAAGAAAGAAAGAAAGAAAGCAAAGAACCAATCTATTTGACCTAGTGAGTCGGATAAGCCGTTGGTACCCAGATTGAAGCCACAGTCAAAGGCCTTGACTTCCAACACAAGGCCAGCCTACCCTTCTCAAATTGTACCCAATAGCCTCCCCCAAAGAGGCTTACCAAAAACTTGGCTTGAGAAATATTACATGTACTCATAGGAACACGTTTAAACCCTTTCAAGGAATAAAACCCTTCCTCCCACATCATTCTCTCCTTTCTCTCACAAGGAAACTGCCTCACACTGTCCAAGATTCTGAGCCCCAGAACCTCATTTTCTATCAGGGTCAACTCCACCTTGTGGCTACCCCACAGACTACTAGCAAGTGAATCACAAAGTGCAGTATAGTGATGCAAAGCCTCACAGAAGAACTCCACAAAGGACATGGATTTGAGCCTAGAAAAATTAAATAGTTCTTCTTCCACTAAAACAACAAGCCTTGGGGATAATTTGCTTACCCCATCCAAGAAAGTTTTGACCAATGAGAAGCTCCTATTAGGCATCCACTGGTGTATCATACAGTTGACTACAAGTGTTTGACCAAGTTCAATTCCTTGAAATTCTTCTTCCCTTGCCATCACTATCTGATCAAACATGAATGGAAAGTTGATAGAAGCTGCAAACTCTTTGAGCCTTCTTCCTGTTTGTTGAACAGAAGCAGCACCTCTCTGGTCCACTGTGATGGCTGTGACTCTAAGGGAAGTAGTAATTTTCCTCATTGCAAGGTCAACCATCAAGGGTGGCCACTGAATTCCCTCCATGATGTCAAAATCAATGACGTGAACATTCTCAGCACCTTCTGTGGCTTCTAAGATTGCTTGGTTTGCAGTGAAATGAGCAAATTTAACATAGGGAGAGAGTTCTTGGAGAACCTGAAACACACAGAAAGCATTTGTGTGTGTAGAAATAGTACCACACTGCAGCAATTCAGGGGCATTTGTGCTTTTATAATACAGACCCTGCGTAAAGAAAAGAGCCAACCTGTTCAATAAACCATCACCATTTTCTAAAGATGAGGCATTGTTGAGTTTCTCAATTATGTCTGAAGCAAGGGGCCAATTCTGTGCTTCAACAGCTTCAGCTCCTGTTAGCAAGAGCTCAGCTAAACTAGTCTCTTTCATTAGCTCTGCTTGGATACACTTCAAAGAAGAATCCCCTTCTTCCATTGAAACATGCACATTTTCCTCAACATTAGGGGTAAATCCATGCCACAATTCAGTCTCTAGTGGATCATTGTTGTTTGTATGTTGCTGCAACAATACTTCCATGAACTCTTGATCAAACATTTCATCCAGGATGGTATTTGGTGATAAGAGATCTTCTGTTTGAAATGGAAACGCATTTTCTAAGCTACACTCATGGAGTTGATTCATGTAAGGAGGGCCAAATGGGTAATCAAATTGCTCACAATCCATCGCATTCATAGCAGATGGTGAAAAAATAAAAATTAAAGTTAAAAATGCTTAAACAAGGTACACCTGGTAGAAACTTAATTCAAGTACTCTTATATATAGACAACCTAATCTTGAATTGGAAATAATTAAACAAGTAGATAGTAAAACCATGTATTGAAATTATGATGTGTAATGGAAGTTGACAAAACTGCCTTCTAGAAGTAGCTTAAATGATAGGAGTGAAATTAGATTATTTTCAGCCTACTACGAAAGAGGTCTTAATGTTGTAATATTTCTTGTAAGCAATGAAAATAATTCTATATATATATATATATATATATATATATATATATATATGACAAAAATGTATGTTGATTTATCTGATAAAATAACTATTTTTATATGAGAGTAACAATATCAAAAAATTTAAAGACTTATCCGTTTGTAGTCAAAACACGCAATATAATTTCATTTGCATCTTTAAACTATTAGAGCATAGATTATTTTTTCTATTTTTAATATATTTTTAATTTTATTTTTTATTATTAGTTAAAATTTATTTAAAATTAAAAAAATTTGAATCTTACTTCTTATTTAATAAGTCATAATCATAATTTTATAATTTCAAATAAATTTTAACTAATACAGATATTAAAAAAATATATAAAAAAATGTCACGTAATCACGAATCTTGAAACAATTAAGTAATTCAATACACGATGCTGCGTATCGACTTATTATTGCTTTGATACTAGTAGCGGAATTGTTTTAATTATGGTGACGATGTAAACAAAATAAACCTTTGTTTTAGGCTATTTAATTTTCAATTCTTATATTTAATAAAAAAAAATATAAAATACTTGATAAGAAATAGACTATGCAATTAGAATAATTTTATATAGTTATCCACCTACGAATCATTGTATATAGTTATGTTAATTTTTACAATATTTATATTAAAGTGATACTAACGAACAAATATAATTTTAATTATTTTTAATGATTAAAATTATTTTTACTAAAAATATTTTTTATATAGAACGGGTCTAGGAGGAAAAAAAGAAATATGATTAAATATGTTAAGATGCGAAAGTGCAGCCTCACATCCCTGTAGCAGTTTTTACAACCACCACCAGCTAGTGATAGAAGACGTTGGCACTTACTCACTCTTAATTTATTAGTGGAAGAGGAACCGCAGTCCCACCCACCATACAGATAGGATTTGCAAACATGCATGCTTAGTAAGAACAATATAATCAATAATCCTATATAGAAACATGCAACTATTCTGTATCACAAGTGTCTGGAAAGAATAGTATATGATAAATAAATACAGGACACGTGGATTAGTAACGTAGGTCAGAGTGAGTCCAATCTAAATTGCGCAAAACAAAACAATAATTTCAGCTGTATCGAAAAGCAACAAATCTAAACAATAGGGTTTCCAAGCATTTAACAATTCACTCTTTGGACTTTTTGCAAAATTTGAATAGAAAGTTGCAAATATCAATTCAAGATTTCCAGCATATTCTTTGCATCCCTGTTAGTTTATTGCTGAGAAGTTGTCTCCTCCAATTTGTTTGCTGAGTCCAAAACGAGATTCTGAGCTTACGCAATACCAAAAAGTACGTTGTTACAAATCCATGATTACAAACTCACAACCACTCAAGTTTTAGGACGTCAAACTTAGCAGAGTTCAGACTATTGGATCCTAATATATAATATATAATTAAACATAATTACGTACGCAAACTAGTGAGCATAGTGTCGTTGGTCTAGTTGGCTACCTTTGTTTAGATATCATTGGGTGTAATTATAAATCTAGCCTGTTTATTAGGGATAGTGTGTAATTTTGGTTGATTAATGTTTTCCTATTTAAATTTAACTTTTTTAATTATTTTTAAGTTTTTTCATTTTTTAATTATGAAAATTAAGATTTGTTATTTGTTCAGGAGAAATCGTGATGATGTCTCCATGAATCAAGGTGATTGAGAAATTTTTGTGGTAATAACAGGAACTTCTCAAGTTAGTAAAAAAAAAAAGAATGAACTAGCAAAAGAGTATTAATAATATAGTTAGATGTGAAGTGTATTTATATAATAGACTTTGAACAAGAAAAACAATTAGATAGTTACAGAATATGTGGCTGAAGTAGTGAATACGAATCATGCATGTTTTATCATCTATGTTAGAATGACATGACTAATGTTTTATCATCTATGTTAGAATGACATGACTAAAGATAGTGAGAAGTTAGTATAATAAGATTGTCATTAGGTATTCTGTCATATGCATGTCAATGAGATATTCTATATACATCCCCAAAATACTATCTATTTGAACTATTGTTAATTTATTTTATATTATAAATTTAAGTATTTATTTTTGGAAGATAATATTATGTTTAGTCTTTTTTATAAAACTTAAATTTAAATTTTGTCTTGATTCTTTTTACAAGAAGTATGATAGAATATCTCATACATTAATTATTTTTTTATAAATATACTCATAATTATAACTCTTTTTAAAGTCAATAAATAGAAAGTAAAATGCATTAATATCTTTGACTGAGAACATTTTAATAAACTTATTTTTACTTTTTTTTTATAGTCAATAAAAATTAAAACAATAAATATAATGATGAGAAAGATTAAAATAATTAAAACTAATAAAAAAATATATAAAATATTATGTCTCATTAATGTTAAAGATAATTTTGAAAAACTATATAGATTTAGGACACATTTAATGTTACTACTTAAATAAACTAATTTTCTTAATCTTACTAAATTAATTAATTAAGTTTTAAAAAAATGGATAAAGTAATATTTTAAGAGTTATATGCATATAAAATCACTTGATTTCTCTTACATTGAACATTTTTCGAGAATTTTTTAAGAATTTTTTTTTAAATAATATTTTATATGTCAAAAAATATTTTTTTTTTATTTTCAACCAAAGATATGCTCTCCACCCAAAAAATTAAAGATATTTTTTTAAGAGATATTAAAATTTAAAATTATTGTAATCATAGTCGATCTTAATTTAAAATTGATTTTAAAACTTGATTTTTTATGCATCATATATGTATCTTAATTTTAATAATATATTTCCATAACTTCCACTTGTGTTTTAAAAGTATAATCTCTTTAATGAGAAATGTTAGGAATCAACTGGCATCAATTGTAACTGGGGAAGTTTTATTGGAAATAAATTTTCACCCCCTTGACATCATGTATAATAATGGGTCTCCAATTGATTAAGAGAGTTTTTTCTTGCTTTTCCTATCTCTTACTTTCGTACTAAATAGCATGGCTTCTCTTTAATTGATTTTTATTTAATATAATAAAATATTTTATTATTAATAAAGAAAACTTATATTCTTTTTATTTGTTGTCAGTAAATTTTATTTAAATTTAAAATTTTAATCAAATGAACTTTTTATTTGGAAATTCATTTAAAATTAAAAATACTCGGGCATCCTTGGAAAAAATTTCTAACTTTTTTTTATAAAAAAAAAATTAATAGTGAAAAATAAGGACCGGGTGTTTTATATAAAAGAAAAGTGATAAAAAAATTGATCGTAACAATAAAAATAATAAATTAAATGAAGTAACTAAAAATATGATTAAACTTTATATAGAAAGATTTGCCAGCAACATAATTTTGCATAAATTTGATGACACTTGATTATATCAGATTCTTACCCTAAATTTTTATTTTTATTTTTGTTGTGGGGTTGTTAAATTAACTACATACAGATTCAATTGTGGCATGTAATATATGAATAATATTATTTTTACAATGATTTTATTAATTAAAAAAATATGAGACGTAATAAATAATATGATAAAAAAGAATAAAAATAAAATTATTATTTTATATATTATTATCTGAATAATCAATATGATATAAAATGATTGATAAATAACCATATTTTTTAAATATGTGATAGAATTCAAAAGTGTGATGTCTAAATATGAGTGTAAAAAAATTGTTGGAAGAGATTAATCTTTTAAATGAATCTTTATATTTCGATTAATTAATTCTTACTCTCAACTAAAAATACCATAAAAAAATTACATAAAAAATATAGAGTGATAAGAATAATTATAAACATACATCTATTTTTTTACAACTTTGTTTCACCTCATGTTTTCTTCTTCTCTCTGTCTGTATTTTTTTATCTATTACATCACATACTATTTTATATAAAAAAAATATATTTAAACATCCTAAATATTATATAACATCTGGAGAGAAAAAAATATAAGTATAATAAAAATATAATATGGATAAAAAAATAAAAATATTAATAGTGTCGAAATATAATTGGTTCTTATTCAATGAGAAATCAAGTTCCTTTTGGTTCGTTTTCTGTGATGTAACACTGGCCATCCCAAACTTTTGGTTACAGGAAAGGACAAAATCCTGAGCCGTATAAGCCAAATAGCCAATTTGCCATGATATGTAACTTGAGTTCTGAATCCAACCCATGTGCGAATATTCTCTTCCTTTAATGGTGATGGATCTTTTAATTATAATTGATCATGTGATATTTAAATATAGAAATTTGCTATTGTCCTCTATAACATTTATTATTTGATCCTTGCCACACTTGGTTTTTAATATTTCATTCATTAGCTAGCGTTATATCAGCCATTACTGATTTCATCATTAGCTCCACAAGTAATTTTTAATCTCTTAAGTTGACGTTAGTAATGTATCAAAATAGTGCCCACAAAAATAATTGAGTTCAATATACTCCACAGTGCTTGTCCAATTCTACCTAGCTATTTGCTTCTTTTTTTTTTCATACTTTATTTAAGGTACATCTAAAGTAAAAGTTCAAGTTTTAAGTGTATTAATAAAAGGTTATTTATTATTATTTTTTATAAAAAGGTGCATATATTAGTAAAAATATTTATCATATAAATCTTATTTATAGTAAAAAAAATTCTCTCAAAATTAATTTAAAATCCCACTCACCATTGAATTGGCTACTATTTATCTCATCATCTTATGCACTAAATGGTATCACTATTTAATAAGTGACAAAAAATTTAACATTAATTAAGATGATACATTTTTGTACTTGAGTAGAAGTCATTAAATGATATATAAATTTGTGTTAAAAAAATGTATTGAGTATGAAAAACTTATAGATGATATATAATGTAGGGGTGTAACTGATCAAGTTAGGTTAGATTTAATATAATTTAAGACTTAATTCAATTAAACATAATTGGATTAGGCATGTTTTTTTAACTAGTGAGGTAAATTAAATAAAATAATAATACATTAAAAAAATAAAAAAAATCATAAAAATAAAGTACATAATTAATTCAATCCATTCAAAATCAAAACATTCAAATATGAAAAAACTAGCTAAACAATAATAATGTACAATTATATCATAAGCAAAATATCATGTATAATATGCGAAAAGTTTAAAATGACTCATATATATATACTATTTTAACTCAAGTATAATTAAAAATTAATTATATTACTAAATGATCCAATGCATGTGTAAATTAAAATATAAGTTGAATTATCAAAATCTAATTATGTAACTGAATAATTATAATTTTATTAGTAATATTATAATATCATATTAGATTAGATTTAAAATTTACTAATCCAACCCTCAACCTAATTATAATTAGGTTAATAAAAATGAAACCAACTCAATTCAATAATTCAGTTCAACAATTGAATTTGCGAGTGAATTACAACCTAATTATAATTATAATGAATCATAAAAGTGAATAAGTTTACATGCTCCTGTATACTTTCAAGATAAACTTAATAATAAGCTCTCTCCTTCCTAAAAAAGAAACACTAAAACAGACGGAATAAATTCACAATAATTAATTACAGCTTTTTGTGCAAATAATCAATTTATGAAATTATTTAACAATTTTAATTTAAAATAAAATTCTTTCAATATCTCCCTCGAAAAAGACATTAGATATGGTCCCTTGAGCTTAAAAAATCTGTGTCCGATTCATGTTATTTTTTATTAGAAAATTTAATTTTTGAAAAAAGAGATATATAATATGTGGAGGAGCTCATAAACTTGCATGGTTAGACTCTATATTTAAAATTAAAATGTAATAGAAAATTTAAATACTAACAACCATCTAATTTTATAAATAAATTGATAATATTTTTAAATTTAAATGATAAGAATAAAATTATTATTTTTATCTCAACGACATTACGAAAATTTGAAACAAATTCCTAAAAACCAAGGATTCGTCTGGTTTTGTTTTCTATTTTTATTTTTTTTATTTTCAAAATTTTAAATTTAGAAAACTTGTTTATTTTGATTTCTTGTTTTCTATTTTTAGAAAATAAAAATATTAAAAATATGTTTAGTTTAACTGTTTTCAATAAAAATTTATGAAATTATTTTGGTATAAAGCTTATAAAAAAAATTTGAATAATAAAATATATATATCTTCAAAAAAATTAAAATCATTGTATTATTTATTTTAAAACTAAATAAATATAAATATAACTAGCATTATATCTGATGTCTCCCAAACAATAAAATAATTGACAAGTTGGCAATCATGTTTATAGCATACTTGGTAATATGTTTAATTACAACAATTAAATAATATATAAATATATGTAATAAAAATTTATATAAAATGATTTTATTCACGTCAATCACTTTGCAATATTAACAGTTAATTGAATTACATATATATTATACGTCTTTACCATACAAGCTTATAGTATTAAATAATAAGCTTTGGACGAGATATAGAAACATGAAATTAAAACGGAAAGAAAGTAAGGATATTAAGATGCATAACGAAAAGAAAGAAAAAAATATCGGATAATTTACGACTAATGCCACCACGTTTTCATATCAGTCGTGAAAATGATAAAATTTGGTTTTCAAAATTAGGTTGTTTTTCAAATATATTTTTTTAAAGAATATTTTTATTTTTTCAACCAAACATATTTTCATCACTATTTTTTATTTTCATTAAAAATGACAAGAGAAAATAGCGAAACCAAATAGAACCTACAAATTTCTATTTCAAGCTATAGATATTTAGATATGTTTTCAACATTGTTCTTTGTCTTAATATTTGTGGAAATCCAATATTTAAATTTTCAAATCAGACTTTCTTCTTTTTTACATGCTTGACGTTTTCTTTTTTCTTTTTTTTTTATAATTCTTATTATTATCTTTCTGGAGTAAAACTAGTTTTACATTTGACTTTAGTTTCTCCTAAAGATATGTTATTATTTTCACGATTAGTTTGATCTTTGATTTTTTTTATTTCAATTATTTTAGTTTTTTACAACTTTGGTAGATGTTAAAAGGGTGATATAGTTCCTTTACATGTTCATCATTTACATCTTCATTCTCCTCTACACTTAAAGTATCTTCAAATATCTTATTTTGATTTTAATCCTTCTCTTTTGTCTTATCTATTTGTAGTTTAATCCACTTTCATCAAATATAAAGCAAATTCTTGTCTTTCATTTGAACTTTGACCAATTTTCTATTATTTGTATCTTTAATCATACATTATTTTATGTTCACACAACATCTTATAATTTTTCTTTGGTAACTAAATAACAAATAAAAGATTTTGTTTAATTCTAAGAACCTATTAAACATCATATATTAACTTCAAACATGAGCAGTTTTTAATTGAAACTATTCATTTGTCTTTTATTATCATGTGTTTATTTTCAATTATGACTTTGTAAATAACAATTTTGTTGAGTAAATTAAAAAGCTCTCAATCATAAGTCATATTTTGTACAACCACTATTAATAAGTCAAAATTTTGTGAATGTGTTGGTTGTAAAGGATGATATTATAAATAGTTGTTCCACTCTTAGTTGATCATCAACAAACTTGGTTTCTTGTTGTTTGTAAGACTTCCATATTTCTTCAATGTATCCCAATTAATTACACTTATAACATCTTGCATCAAGCCTCCACTTGACATCTTTTGTGGATGATTAGTATTTTTTTTTTTTTTGCAACAAGGGTATGTGGAAAAGGTTGAATGTTATTGTTTTGGTTTCTATTTCCAAAATCTCTAGCATGTTTCTTTTTTATTTTTTGTTTTTGTCACCATTATTGTTATGCAATTTGCTTAAAAAATACCTTATATAGTTCTTTATTTCCTTGTAAGGCTTCTTGCTCTAGTGTCTACTTTACACGTAACACTTTTATTAAGTGACTTACATAAATATTTTTTGTTCTAAAAAATGACCGTAGATGTTTTGTATTTTTCAAGCTTGATTATTGATCTTTTTTACAATTTTGGAATCAAGGAATTTGGTAGCAATGTCAGATAATTTGTTTGAGTATTTTTTAGTGAGAGATAGATGTTATTTATATTAGAAATTGTACAATAAAAAGAAAAATATACGAAAAAAGAGAGAAAAAAAATATATTGTAATTAATGATGAGATAAAGAGAGACAAACACAAAAAATAAAATATACTGGTTATAAGAATTATTATATGTATAGCATATAACTTCTTTAATTATTTTTTCTTTTTTATAACTTGAATTCTCGCATTATATTCAACATAGACATGTTTTATATTATTTCATTTTTTACATGTCTTTTTTTCAAGAAATTTCAAATTATTTTTGTTGTTTTGAGAGTTGTAATTTTCGTAAATATAATTTGTGAAACACCACGAAATAAGTCTACATTTTTTTTAGTTTTTCCTTTCTTATTAATTTTTATTTGAGTTAATGGGATTGTCTAGCAACAACAAAATATCGTAACCTTCATTCATAATTTTCTAAATATCTAAATTCTCTAAGTTTAATGTTATTCTCCTTACTTGAAAATCGAAACTTTCTCCATAAAAAACAAGAAGAACAAACTGTGAAAAGTTTGTTACATATACATAAAAATATAACTCCGATACTAATTTTATTGATTTTTTTTTATAGAAATGATATTGTTAAAAAAAAAAGAAATGTTATGCAAAAGAGATTCCTAAACATTTATTACTGGGCTCTATATACAGAGTTAAATCATAATAAAAAAAATTCAAATACTAACCGCATGTTCTTAAAATTTTAAAATAAGCTATTCAATTTCAAATATTTTAGCACATTTTCAATAATTCAGATATACTTTTGAGTCTTGTACGCATGGAATGTGACATTTTGCAACTATAACTTGAGTGGGGCCTTTTTTCTTTCTGAAGCTATGAGTAATTCTTAAATAGATTATGGTCAATGACAGATCAATGATGGCACCATTTCTGGAATAACGTGGAAACAGGTCACATCTTGAACGTGCTTACTCCCTAGTAGCCAAATAAGAACAAATTAGCTCGAAGACGTTTTCTATGCTTCAATTGGTCCACCAAGGCCCCAACCCTAGCCCAGTGTTTTTTCTTAACATAGAAAATGAAAAATAATAAGAATCAGCCCAAGTAATGGTTCGTAGTTGTACTTTCAAAACATTTAGTTTGCATGTATTTGTCACATCATGCACCTTCCTAATATTTGGGCATAGTACGTAGATTCTTAATTTTTAATCGGACATATAAAAAGAAGAATCCTATCTTCGTTTTAGAGGTCCACCGTCCACAACTATAACCTAAACGGACTTTTTTATTGTCTTATAATCTTTGCTGCTTTAAATTTATCTCATTTGTAGCGACAGACTGATTTTTTTAACTAATAGTTATAATTCTTTATTTTATTTTCTAAAGTAAATTTGAACTATATTTGGTTGAGTTGAAAATAAAGAAAAAAAAAAGGAAAAGAAAAAATGGGTTATTTGGTGCTTCTATGGTTTGGTTCCAACATAAACATAAGAAAAAAGATTACTTACATGACCCCATCCCAAAATTCCTTTTCGTGTATTTTGGGAAGAAAAAAAAAAACTTGAATATATAAAAAGACAAAAATACCCTTTACATTAGTTGGCTTAAAGTGGCCTTGTATAAGCAATTATATAGTAATCATTCAATTCCCTGCAGAATAAGGTTGATCTTAGCACAAGTTTCGCTACGTCTTTACTCTATATTTTTTTTATATATTGGAGCGTTAAATTATATAATATTCTTTTATAAGTGCTAAATTATATAACGTTGACATCAAGCTAAGATTAATTTTTTCTTATTTTAACTTTTTGAAAATAATTTATTTATTTTTAATTTAGATTGCTAATTTTGTTTTTATATCATTTTATAAATAATATTTTTATTTTATTGATTTAACTTTGTTGCCAAATAATCTTATTTAAGGATATTTATGATTTTTATAAATATACTTTTTTTCTTCTCATTTTCTATCCAATCAAACGAAGGAAAAGAAAATTTATATTTTCTTTTTTTCACTTTTTTCTATCAAACAACTAAAAAATATTTCATTTTCTATTATTTTTTACACTTTTTCTTTTAATTTATTTCCTCTCACTTTTTTTTAACCAAACAAAGTGTTAATGAGTCAAATTCACATGTCATATAATTTCACAAGTTATAGGGATATTCTTGAAACTAGAAAAAATATAGCGCGAGAGTGTGGTCTTTCTCTTTTAAATCTATCACTATAATTACAGTTATGTTTTTGTTGATGATCGGTAAAAGTAGTTGAAAAATTAGTTAAAAATTAGGGGTCGGTAACTATAAGTTATTAAGTTAGTTTATTAAATTATAAGTGTTTGGTAAAATTATATGTTGGAGTAACTAATAAATGTAAAATAAAAGAAATTGATTATAATTTTTAATTTTTTGTGTTAATTAATATAATGTTAAAATATTTTAAAGTATAATTTTAAAAATAATATAATAAAAAATGTAAATAATTTAATGGTTAAAATAAATAATGTGACATAAAATATAAAATAAATACATAAATTATCAATATTAATATTTTGAAGTACAATACTAAAATAATAAAATAAGTATTATAGTATAATGGTTAAAATAAATAGTGCAACATATAAATATCCAAATAATAATATACAAATAAAATAAAGTTGTTATCTATCATTATCAATATATTATGTAATGAAAGAGTAAAAATATAAAAAAATAAAACTCTTCCTTATGTAAAAAAATTATAAAAACAATAAACCATATCTTATAAAGGAAAGATTTAAAACAAAAAATAAAATAAAATAAAAACCCTTCCTTAAGTAGAAATGGATAAAAAAAATGAATTTAATAAATATTTTAAGAATAAAAAGAAAATAAATACAAAAACTAGAAGTTTGTGTTTTAAAAAATACTATTTAAAGTAGCATCTAAAAAATTGAATGTTGTCACTTCAAGTGATATAGTAATTGTGTTCTTTATTCAAGGTTCAGAGTTCCTTAATTGATAAAACTAATAACACCTAACTGGTAGTTAAAAGCTAATAACTTGTATTGATAATGGATAGAATAGTTGAAAATGATTAAGCTAACTTATTAAATACGTATTTAATAAAATTATTTGTTAAAGTAGGTGGTAAATATAAAATAACAAGAATAGACAAGTTTATATGGTATTTTTATAAAAGTTTTAATGTTATTTTATTGATAAAATATATTTTAGGATATTTTAATTTTAATTTTTAATTAATTTTAAACTCATATCATTTTTATTTATAGATAAATTATTTTTTATTACATTTTATAGTTTCAATTATTATATATTTTATATTGTATATTATACTATTAATCTTATACTATATTTTTAAATATTTTTCAATTAAATTTAAAATAAAATAAAAATAACAGTTGTCATATATTTATTATATTAATTAGTATAATGGTTAAAATATCTTGAAATATAATATTAAAAATAATATAAATAGTATAATGATTAAAATAAATAGTATAATATAGAAATATTAAAAAATATATAAATAAAATATATTTATTAATATCAACATCTTATAATACTAAAATAATAAAATAAATACAAATATTATAAATAGTATAATAGTTAAAATAAATATTATAATATAAAAATATATAAAAAATAAAATAAAATAAAATAAACTTATTATTTATCATTATCAATATCTTATGTAATAAAAAGATAAAAACAAAAAAAAAACTCTATCTTATGTAAAAAAAAAAAAGATAAAAATGATAAAATTCTACTATATGAGTGGAATAAGAGAAATAAAAAATATATAATAAAATCTTACCATGAATAAAAAAGGATAATAAGAAAAATTAATAAATATTTTAATGATAAAAGATAAATAAATACAAAAAATTAAAAATTACATGCTACCATTTTAAATATATTTAAAATTTAAAATAATATCTTAAAACATACTTCAAACTACTAAAAAAAAAACTTGTTTATCAAACAAAATTTTCAACCAATAAAAAAATTATAAACTAGGTAAATTGACATACTAAACACGGTCCAGCCTTTTTTATTATTACGTGCATATAATGTTGGATTGATTTAATTTTTAAAAATAATCAAAACTAATTCATTCAATTTTAACTGAGTTTAATTTGACTAAAAATTGGTTTAAGTTTGACTAAGTCCAATTCTAATTGATTAGTTAAGTTAGAACTTTTGGTTTTTTTTTAAAATATAATCTTAAACCTACGTTATACATAGTTAATGATTAATAATAATTATTAATCATATGATCGGTTAAAAAATCATATTTATTAATTTTATAATTTTAACCATTTAAATATAATTTTAATATTCTATATTTAGAATTCTTATTTTGTACATAAATAAAAGTTATTATTTAATACACTTTACATCCCCATATATATATATATATATATATATATATATATATATATATATATATATATATATATATATTAATGTGTATTTTTTAACCGCAACCTTTTAAATATGATTTACTAGTCTTAATTGGTAGTTGTCACTTGATATGTTGTCAAAATATTCGTGAGAACTCTTTTTAGGTAAAAAATAGAATTACAACTATAGACAGTTAAATCTATTTGAATGAGAATTACATATAATTATTCTAAGTAGTTATATAACCGCTCACTATCCGTTTATACAAAAATAATCATATAATATATAATAATTTTAATATATATTTATGATAATTAATCAATTAAATGATTTAATTAATAATTTGTTTGATTTAATTTATAGATGATTTGATTTGATTGATAGATAACTAAAGTATAAAGTTAAATTAATTAAATCATGAATTAAATAAAATCAAAAAATTTACTTGATTGATCAATTTATATATATATAATATGCTAAAGATATTATAAATCATAAAATTATTTTGTATTAACGATTAAAAAAATGGTTATATGATCATTAAAAAAGTCATATATATTTTATTTTAATATTGATCATTTAAATAAATCTAGTTATATATATATTTATAATTTTCATTTTTTACCTAAAAATTAATTTTGTACTAATAATTCAAATTTAAAATAACTTTTTTTAGAGTTACATTCGTCTAATTTATATATATATATATATATATATATATATATATATATATATATATATATATATATATATATATATATTTATTCTAATATTATTTTATTGTTGTGCTTTATCCACCCATACAACATTAAATTAAATAAATAATATTTTCTTCTAAAATTTGTATTTAAAAAAATACAATGAAATTAGAATTTGGCTCGTCTAAAGTGGGAACATGCAAAGGTAATGTGTGTTTATAATCATTAATTAAAAAATCATTGCACTTTGTAATCGTGTAATTCTCTCACATTAGATAGAGGAGTCAAATCCATTGAGATGAAGTCATCAAATATATATTATATTTTTAGAAAAAAAATATTTATTATTTATCAATATAATAACAAATACTATTAAGACTTAAATAATAAACATTATGCATTTTCCCGTGTTATTTTAAACATATTGTCTCTTCTAACTTGTATATTTTTCAAAATTCGAGCATAATATGAAGTTGCAGCTAGTTTCTAAGTAATCACGGGTTATAAATTAATCACCATTTTTTTAATAGCTTCACAAATTGCATCAAGATTGGCTTTCCAGCGCAGCTTCCCTATTTGAATACTTTTTGGTAGGACCACCTTTGAAAATATCACTTCTTTTTTTTACAATTTTTATTTAGGTCTCATCTTAATATCTATCAAATTAAACACTTAGATAAAAACAGAGAAAATATGAACGTTTTTTTTTTATTCTTAAAGAATACGTGAATTTTTATTTTAGCTACTGTAAAAAGGTTAAACCAAACCAAGATTATACAGAAATGTTGATAAACAAATTCATGACAGTCAATTTACTAACATGACACTCAACTATTGAAATTCAAGTATAATTGAAAATTCTATATCAATTAGGAATTAACCGATGATCATATAAGTGAATACACCAATAAATTTAGGGTGTATTTGATATTGAATTTTAAAAACTATTTTTAGTTAAACAAAAAAACAAAAAATATGTAGTCACGAAGTTTATATCTCACCATGTAACACCATTCCGAAGATTCATGCCCTTGAACTAGAATCACAAAATAAAAGAAGAGATGAGAAAATATCTTCCCTCTATTTTTTTTTTTAAACAATTTTCAAATTTTAATATATATTAGATTAAAAAATTAATTGCCAGATATTATAAAATTGTTTTAGAGAATAATTTCTAAACCAAAAAATTACAAGGAAATCAACTGTCTTGAATTGTTCAAGACATGCTTTGTGCGCATTTTGAAAACAAAGGTTCAAGTCTTGAACTATAGTTCCATGTCCAAAGAGTGCAAGTCTCATTAATGAATCGAGTTGTACGTGGGAATCACCTAAACTATGATCTTTCACTCTATGTACATAATAATAATATAATCAAAGGTAATATGAAGCTTCTGCCTTGTTATATATAATATATGACTATTAGCAGATTCAAGTATATAATTTACACAATATAAGGCTGCACCATGCCAGCCAGGTCAGACCAGATCATAGATCAAAACTCAAGAGTCATAAAGACTTAATCATCATATTTACACGTATTGTCAAAACTAAGAACATATTCTTCAACTGCAAGGACCAATTTATCAAGGAGCACAAGTGTACTAACTATACTATATGCTGTTATGTACTATGTCTGGTGCTTACTACCTCGCATAAGCAACAGGTTTTTAATCTCTTTGTAACCATGGAACTCTTCCAATGCATCAGCTGTTGTTTTCCTAGTGGCTATGATCTCAGAAGACATTATGCTGCTCACTGGCCTTGATGCCTCTAGGATCTGACTGGGCCCTTGAATGTTATTGTTCAAGGTTTCAGGGTGAGTACCTTGTGACAGGTGTTGTGATGTGGCGCAATCTTGACGGAGAGGTGGTGCTTTCTTCAGCATATGTACAAGTGCACCAACAGCAGCATCTTGAGACTTTCTAATGGGAAAAAATCCTCCAGCTTCAAGCGTCTCAGTCATGTGACCATGATCTAGAGATTCAGCTCTGGTTATGCACATGGAATCATGTTAGAATTGCTAAATTAAAACACAGTCTAGCAAATTTTATGTCATCTATAGCTTAAAGAAAAGAGAAAAATGACCACATTATATGTTTTCTTTCAAGTTTGACTCGACATAGAGAAATTGTTAACCGAGACACAAACCTGAAAGTAGACCCCACATCTTGATGGAAACAAGTTAACAGCTATTCAATTAAATAAAATATAATAGCACAAGAGGAAACAGTTGACAGATTTATAAGTGTGACTAAGTTACATCAAATCAGGATGTTCCCACAAAAAATGCAACAGCGTGCTTTATCTAGCAAATTGCTTTTCATGCATGCAATACTAGATACTAGATCTACCAATTAATTCCTACTATAAATAATAAATGAAACCAATATAATCTGCAATCAAGATGCTTTTTCTACTCTGATACAAAATACCACATAATGTCTTTGCCTTTAGTGATCTCTCAAACCACGCTTAAAACTATTTTATAACTGCTAAAGCAAATCCTTTCATGTAACAAGGAGCAAGAAAGTTCCAAATTATTGAATCTCCTACTGCATGTTTAGATGTACGTTGTGTTAGATTCAAAATCAAGTCCTTTCCACATTTGATGCAGAAGCATAAAATGATAGCTTCTCTTTTTCCGTCTAATACGCCCGTCCTGGGTTGTTGGACGTGAAATCAAACACCCATCTAAACACATGCTAGGTAGCCCATAGAATCTATTCAGAACAATGATGAAAGTGCTCGTTATAAATTAAGTTACAATTCATAACTCCCTTTGAAGGAACATCCAGTACTATCACTATTCACTAATATTAGAAAGTCATATGTAGTTGCTAATCTTGTTCTGCCAAACTTGTATGAGATGGATCTTTCCAACCAGTGGGAGATCTGCTAAGACACTACTAAAGGATACCAGGTAAGATTTCATCGGTGATCAGCCAAGATCCTTTTCTCCCGGGTGATCTAACTTCCAATCCACAGTAAGTGGTATCAAGCTTGTGGTCCAATATCAATAGACATATATATCATTGATCCTACTTCCAACAACGACATGATGATGATCCTCATAACCATGGCCGCCAATCCAGTGCAGAATGCTCCCATTTTCAAGGATGTCTCTCTGCATCTTAACATGTCATGGACCATATTGTGTTTCTCGTTGGGATTCTGCTCATGGCTGCTTCAAAGGAATTTCTGTTTCAACTATGCAAAGAGACTAGGCAGCATAGCAAAACTCTTGACTTTTTCATATTCTTTGATGTAGTTTCCTTTCCTTTCTTGGAGGACCCCTTGGGGCTTGTTTGGTTTGAGAAAACATTTTCTATTTCCATTTTCTGATTTCACAAATAATTACAAAAATGTCAACTTGTTTTCATTTTTCAAAGACTTACATAGAAAACAGTGAAAATAACAAAATATTGTTTTCACTATTTCTTATACAAGTCTTTGAAAACAGAAAACAAAATGAAAATAGGAAATGTAAATTTTTTCTCTAAATTTTATTTCTTCTAGAAAAATAAAATAAAATAGTTTACTATATTATCAATTGGTGATGAAATCTAATCACAAACCAACCCCCCCTACCCAGATGACTGACTACCTACTATCAGCCTGGTGGTCGAACTAACCTTGAATTAGAAGCCAATATGCCCCCTCTCCAAAAAATAAAAAATATACAGCACTGAGGTTCCCGAAGGAAATCACACACCCCTCTCTATTGACAAAGAATGGTGGATCCCTTATTACAGTCAAATAACAGTAAGGATACACATGATCCTGGTATCTTGTCTATTCACTTTCAGTCTCTAACATCCCACTGGGTTTTTAGATATAACTGGCTGAACTAGATCAAATTTTTGTCAGCCAGAGAATCAGTAGAAATGTAAAAGGGAGAACATGATGGATGGATGCAACAGTAAATAGATTAATGTTGATTGTTTAAGTGCTATACTGTAAGACACTGTTAAAGAAGAAAAAGGCAGAGCCAGCAGATTCATTAACTCCAAATATGCCACACCAATCATATATTTTTTGGAAAATATAGCATTAAGTACCAAATCACCAATAAAATACACCTTCAAAGATGAGGTAAAATGAAATAAGAAGGTGCATCTAAGCCATTTCAATATTATAGTCATTGACATACACATAAACATTTATACAATTTCAATGAGCAATTGTACAAATCCAAAAATACTTTGAGGAGAAAAAGAATATGCAAAACTTTCACCAAAAATATAGGCGAAGCCAGATATTTATGCATATCAAAAGTATGTGTGTTTACAAATAATGTCTAGATGCTAATCTCTAAAGTGGAAAAAGAGGACTAGCAATAAACACTGTGTTTTGATACATGTCAAAAACCATGCTGAAGACAGAGATAATAAAATTAAAACAATAAAGCTTATTTCTTATTTTGCTTCTAATTTTTAATGTTAGTCAATTTTTGTTCCTTTCCTGGATAAAATTGTTAAACATGATTGAAACCCTGTCCATCCAGAACCCCCAAGTCTATCACCCTAGACTTTCCCAGACTAGAAACATGAAATCCCAGTGAGATGGAAATGCACCTGTTCCTGTGACCTATTCAAACTGAGTTACCTACTTACCCCCAATTATGGGATTAGATCCTCTCCTATTTCTCAATAACAAAATATGGCCAAAGAGAAAGACACATTTTATCATGCAAGGACCCACCAAGATATGTTGTTCTCTCCAACAAGACCATATTCTGTTATTAGCATATCTAGCTTATATACTATTCTTATGTAAAAGATTAGCATATAAGCAATCATAAATCCAAGTGAATTTCAGCTACGAAGTACCTGCTTCCTGGATCCGTCATATCATCATCATCCACATCAAACGGACAAGTAAAATCAGTATCATCAAAATCGTCCTGATAAGACCTACTGGAGCTTCTGGAAATTGAAATCTGTGGTGGGCTGTTAGCTGGTATCCTGATTCCAGAATATTTTCGAGACTCGTCTTTTCCAAGAGAAAACAACTGCAGAAAGCAGAAAACATCCTTAACAAATCAAATATATTTTGAACTATAGAAAAAGTTCATTGTGGTTAGCACACAGCATACCTTCTCAGCTGTTGCACCTGTTTGCGTTGAGTTTGTACTACTTCTATCAATCTTAGCAGTGCCCCTTGAACCTCTAAAGGGAGGAGATGGAGGCAAATTATGCCTATTAGAGTATCCAGGGGAATTAGCAGCTTCAGCAGTAGGTATGCTGACTGGAGCACTTTCAGATCGTAAAAGTGGTCTGCATGGTAGTGACACGGAATTATAGGATGAAGATGATGGAGAGGGATAAAAATCATCAAAATTTGCATTCTTCTTCTGAATCAAACACATGTCAGTTGTATGACGAGGCAAACATGCAGGGGGGAAACGCCGCAAACTTGCATTAGACACTGACAAGAGTGATTCTGAATCAGTAGGAGAAGGTAAATAAGAAAGAGGTGCTCTATAGTGGTCAAAACTCCAACTACGTTGCCTTGAAGATGGCAACAATGATGGAGAGCCATGTGATGGCAATCCTGCCGTAGGAAGAGAGGGAAACCTCCTCAACGGATCAGTCGATGGACTCCCAACATAGTCAGTTATAACTTGTGGGGATATAGGAGTAGAAGGTTCAGAGCTCACATCTGAGACTGAGGGGCAATACATCACACTAAGACACAGCCTACCAGATGAAGTATCCACGGGGGTGAACCCAAATTTTGTCATTTCAGCCTCTTTTTTCCGGGTGAAGGGCTCAACAAAAGAAGACACACGGTGAGCAAGGGTAAAGTCCTTAATCTGTCCAGATGAAGTAAGCTCTCTGAAAATTTTATAGGCAGGTAAAAGTCTAACAGTGGCATACAGAGACCTCAAAAGCAAAGTTGATTTCTTATACAAGCTATGCAAAGGAACATGGCTTGACCTCCTAGTTCCAGAATTAGAATCCCTTGGCTTCCTACTCTCATACTGCACAACCCACCTCTCCACAATCTTTTCACTCCTTGCCACAACCCTAAATTCTTCCTGATCAGTGTTCCAGCCAAAATGGCATCTTTCCTTCAGTGAACAACTCCTGGGAATAACCCTTTTGGGAGAAAAACTCACAGTCCCAGGATCCCAATCCAGAGGCCTCTGCACCAAAATCACATCAATCACTATGAATTCAAGATTGTTCTGACGCCAGAGGTCAATGTTCTCCATCGCGGCGGGGCATTCCCGGAGCGCCAAATTGAACCACTTGTCCCTCGGCCGTACGCTTGATGAAGATGAAGATGAAGACAATGGACACGGAGATGAAACCGCTTGATCACCATAGGAATTGCGCGAGGACACGTACAGTGCCCTTGATTCGAGTATTATGTGAAGGCTCTTCGCAAAAAACTCCGTGATTATCTGTTCCATCTTTGCTGCATCCGAGTGTGCATTACCCTGAGACGATGCCATTACTTTCAGGCCTCAACACAACCCTCGCTCCCCACAAAAACCAAAGATTCAATTTTCACCCCTTAGCTTGGACCCCCAATTCACCGCGTCTCACTGCATCACCATCGCACACAAACAACAACAAAATTCAAATGCAACTGAGCCATCAATTCTAATACTATTACTGGGTTGTTAAAAAATAACACTCTGACGACAACTTATAACAACATTATCATCATTAATAATGTTTAATTCTTCTTGTAAAACAAAAGCAGTGTTTATAAAATTAAAACAAACAGCAATTTTTCTAAAACAAAAATAATTATAAATTTAAAACTTATTGACACCTTAAGCGTAAAAATTGCATGAAGGAGACGGAGAAAAGATAACCTAAATTACCCATGAACGTGAGATGGCGAGTGGTTGAAAGGGTTTGATGGAGTCTTATCATCGAATCTGTTACATAAATTTACATCAAATATAATGAAATGGAAGGGTGTTGAGAGAAGCAAGGAAAGAAAGACTAGTTGAGGAGAGGAGAGGAGAGGAGAGTGGAAAAGTGGGTCCCATTGGCAGTGGCCGTTGTTGGCTAAACCCCGATGCATAGCACGTTTGCAACATCCCATCCTTTTAAAGATCAAAATCCTATATCTCTTATTATGTGGAACCCATTCACTTCTATTCTCCCTCTTTTTTTCACTTTTTCTCTTTCAATCATATACAACTAGTTAAACATATAAATATAAATTATATTATCACTCAAATTTATAATAAATCATTTATATTGTAATATAAATTTATTTTTAAATTATTAAAATTTAGTTTCTAAAGAAAATATTAAAATAAATAAGAAGTTGATAATTTTTTAAAATATTCTAAAAAAACTTTTAAAAACACTTTTATTCAAAAATGGTTCTAAAATTATTCATATTCTTGTTCAAAATCATTATTCTAATTGATAAAGAGATGATTTTATATTCTTTTTATTTAACCTCAAAATTTAAATAATAAAATATTTGTTTATTATAAGTTCGTTGTATCACTGAATTAACTGTTACTAGTACTGAATTTGTTTATCTCGAATTTGTTTATCTCAAATTCAAATTGTCACCATACAATATAATTTACTTTCTTGATAAAGAAATATATAACAATTTATATACTGTGATTAACCAAGAGTTAAAAGTAATGAATAAATTTATGTATCAAATCCTTATGTAATTTTTTTGTTTTTAGTCAATAGAGATGTAAAAAAAAATGTAAAAATAATTACATGTTATGTATAAATAAATAAACACTGTAGCAAAACTATTATTCCAACCATACAAGATATATTTCATATCATTCAAATATATTAGGAGTCGATTTAGGAATTAGTTGGATAAAAAATATATATTACTCACTGAATTATTTAAATATTAAAAATAAGAGAAAGGTTGTTTAAATTGATATAAAACGAAATTATAGATAATGTCATTTTAAATGTTTATAAATATGTTTGATATCACATACCTTTTTTCTTTGTATCTTTGTATCTTTGTAATGGTCATGTAAACTTTTATTTTATTAAGAAACAATTCAAAATTTCATCTCGTGATATCTTCTAAGAATAATTATTTTAAATAAATGTTTTTTTAGTTTTTATTATTCAATAAAAATATTTTTAGAAGTTTTTATAATTTTTATAAATTAATTACATTCAAGTTGAGAACTAATAGAGAACTAATATAAATATCTAACTACTTATATTAACATCATTCAATATTTTTATTTTAAATTAAATTTTAATATTTTAAATAAAAATCTTATCCATATATATAATTTTAAATATCTTAAACAATGATTTTACGAGTTTTTAACTCAACTAAAAAAATTATTTTAACGATAATCAAAATAAATTAAATATAAATTATAAATATTCAAAATTTTATTTTTCAAACATAAAATTAGATATGTTTATATTTTAATAATTATTATCTTTGTATATAAATTATAATAACTCTTGAATTAGAGCATTGTTAAAAGTTTTTTTTAATCTTTTATCTCTTTCAATCTATTTTTTATTTTTATTTTTAAATTAAATTTTTATATTTTTAAAATTTATCATTAAAATTTAAATTATTTATCATAATATAATTTATATATTTAAAAATATTTATTATAAAATGTAATTATAATATGATTTATATATTCAAAATTACTTAATTATTATAAATTTTATCTATATAAAATAAATGTTTATTTTATCGGTTAGGCTAAAAGAATAGTTTATAAATATTTTTTTATATTTAGTATTCATAGAAGAAATTTAATCATCAATTAAAAATATAAAGTGAAATATCATTTAATTAAATAGTTAATTAGTAAAATGTAATACTGATTTAATTCTATTTAATATGAAATTTATGACATGTGCGTGTCACATAATGAAAAGACATATAATTTCATATAAATGAAATTATGACACACCTTTACGAAAATTAAATATAATAACTCACATTTATGTTACAAAGAATGATGATAGATTTGAAAATTAGCAACATGTAAAACAATAAGTAGTTGCTAGATTGAGAACTCTCTTCAACATAAAGTTATGACTTTGAATTCTGATCATGTATAAAAAATTCATGTTGTAAGAGTGAAGCACACCTGTAAGTGTTTACAGTTTTTTTCTAGTGGAGATTAAAATTTTTACTAGACATTCCCTTGTAATTTTCATATGCGTAAAAAAATTAAATTCCAATAAAATTATTAGAATATACTAGTAAATCTTAAAATGTCATTTAGTATTACTTATTTACTTAGTTGCCATTTTTTGTCTGATCATAATTTATTTCCCTTATTAGTTAAGATTGATATTTTACTACGTGCATCCTACAAAATAAATATATATTTATATAATTAAAATTTATAATAATAAAAAATAACATATAAATTATATTATAATTAAAATCTATAATAAATAAATATTTTTAAGATATAATATATATTTAGATTTACAGTAAATAATTTAATTATGTAGATTATTTGTAATTGTTGATAAAAAAATTAAGAAACTATTGAAATTTAATTTAATGATAAATATAAAAAAAAAAGGAGTGAATTGAAAGGATAAGCAATTAAAAAGATTACATATATAGATAAAAATAAAAAATGTAGTAATTTGATATGGTAAAAAAAATTATGACCAAAGTACATAATTACATAGCGTATGAAATACACATCTAAATAAAGGATAAAGAAAAAATATTAAAAATGTTTCATTAGAAAAAAATTATATATTCTAATTTTTATAATATGACAGTATATTGTTATTAGTATAAATAAGAGTTAGTAGTATATATATGCAGGACCAATTGGCTAGATGTCAAACTTTTAATGTTATGTATAATATAAAATTCACTAATTCAATGGTTGAATTGAATTTCTTATAAAGTTAATTAAGTTTATAAAATTTGATGCTAATAAAAAAATAATTATTACTTCATTGTATTGCTTTTATTTTTGATAAATAATATATTATTTAAAATATAATTAAATTTTCATAATAAGACAACATACCAACAAGTGTCTAATTTATGTAAAAGTTAATATATGTGATAAAAAAATATAATATTAAATTATTTAATAATTAAAATTATTTTTTTTACAAAATTATTAGATAATGTGATTTAAATACAAAATTTTAACACCTTTAATCATATTTATAAAGTACGTTATATCATATAGTGAGAGGAAAAATCAAATTATTATCTATTATTATTTTTTAATTCGTTTTAATTTAATAATCAAATATTAGTTACTCATTACATTATTAAATTAAATAAAAATAAAAACGAGATGAAGAGTAATTATTTTAAAATTTTTATTAGAATAATTTTATCTCTTATTTAAAAAGTCACTTAAGTAGATCGTATCATTATCAACAATAAACATACATTCCTATTGTTATAATAATTGTCATCAATAATAATATAATACTATCTATAACCATGGTAGTGACAGATAATTATTAAGAAAAAGAAACATTTTTGTTTGTATTAATATGATTGAAAAATTATATGAAGTAGACAATGTGTATAGATAAAAGTTAAAAAAATAATAATTTTTTTTTTACCATTTGACAATCCGAGCCAAACCATCTTGATGCTAACTGAATCGATTCGGATTGACAATATATATATATATATATATATATATATATATATATATATATATATATTTTTTTAAATATGAAGTAAACCAATCAAATTAAATATCATCCACTTAGATTTGTTTTTACCTTGAATTCGAACCAAAGCAATCTGAACACCCTAGACCTCAACCGCAATCAGTTTTATACCATCACAGTTACTCGCTCGAGATTTTAGCAACTTCAGGGGAATTAAACGCACACTTATTTTTATCAAACGAGTTTTTTTTTTTCTTCTTGTTTTTAAAAAACAAAAAATAGCTTTTAAGATTACAAAATAAGTATACCCATAGAGATGTTTTTGATTTTGTAATTTTAAGAACTAAAAAGTATTAGTTTTTAATTACTCTTATCCAACATTTTCTTTACGTTCTGTTTTTAAAATCAGAAAAGTTTTTAAAAATAAGAAATAAACATGCTCTTATTTTTTTGATCTACAGATAATGTATGTATGATTATAAAACAATAACAGTAACCTATAATTGAACTGTGCGAATGTCAATGCATATGTTTTATGATTTATTGATTCTCCAAATGCATATTATTATGTCTACTTTCATGCCCTCGCCATCTTATCATTTCCCTACCATATCTCTACGGAAGACAAATAATGGAGTACGTCACAAACACTTTATAATTTATCAACCCAATACCATACGCCTTAGAGTGTAAAAATTGATTAAAACAAAAATAATTCAATAAAGTAATTAATAAGAAGACCATGAAACAAATATCGGATTCGGATGCCATGCAAAAGCAAATAATACCTCCGGACTCCAGACGGTAGTTTGGGCCTCAATTCAACATCTGCAGTTTTTCAAGCTGCAGAATTTGTAATCTTGTCATATACTAGTTCATATTTAGTGTTTTACTGGTATTATAGTAAGTGGAATGTATAAAATAAATATTTATTTATATAATTAAAATGATAACAAATATATATTTTTAATATATAATTTATATTATAATTAAATTTTGTAATAAATAAATATTATTGAATGTATAAGTTATATTTTATATTTATGATAAATAATTTATATTGTAATGTAATGTTGTTTTCAATTATTAATAATTTTTAAAAATATTAATTTTTAATTTAAAATTATATATAAATATAAATTGAAAGAAATAAAAAATTAAGAAAAACTTCGACCATGTTTTATTCATTTTTATAATATTTTGTCATACAATAATAAAGTTTTTGCAAGGATTTAAGATGTCTATAGTTAAATAAAAAGAAAAAACTGCAGAAAATCTTTCAAAATAGTGATTTGTTTAGGGTTTATTTATGGGTTATAGGGATAACAAAATGGGTTTGGGTTGGCTCGTCCTGTTTTGTTCCTCTTTGCCAACTTGCCAAAAACGAGTAGGTTGAAGTTGAAAGTCATAGTTTGTTCTACTCATTAATAGATTGATGGGTTAGTGCCCAGGTTCACTAAAATTAAAAAATATATATATTAAAATCTCTATTTTACATTGTCATTTTGTTTGTAGGTTAAGCGGGTTTGTCAGCTAGGTACAACCAGTATTGTCATCCCTATTTGTCTATTTCTCTTTATAGATATATTTAAATATTTAAACATAAAAGTTTAATATAGTTGATTTAAATAAATTTTTTAGTAGGATTATTTTAATTAAATTTATTATTATCTACAATGTGTTATTTGAACATATGACAAAATTACTGAGAAAATTGATTATCCCTTAACTAATATTCTATATTTTAAAAAATTAGTTTCATGACTCTGGTTATATATAAATACTTTTCTTTCAACAACATTTATTATTATTATTATTCCTTCACTAATATTCTATATTTTAAAAGATTAGTTTCATGACTCTGGTTATACTTTTCTTTCAACAACATATTTTTTTATTATTATTGGTGGGAATAGAATGAGTAAATTTGACGGATTTTGCACTGGATTATAGTTAGCAAATAAATGAACTTATTAATGCATTTAGGATTCATTAAAAAACCGTTAAAACTATCAAATCCATAAACCAACTTTTTTTTTTGTTGATGTAAGAAATATATATCTAATTAATCCATTGATTTATATTAATAAATGTGTGACAGGTGATACATGCCTAACTCACTCATTTGAAGCAACACTTTGTCAACATAAAACTAACTCCCTCCATGTCATAAATTGACCTAGGTTTGTACAATAAATGGATTAATATTATGGTGCCCTATGTTTAATACACTTCATCATCAAAGTAAACTAGTCTCTAGCAAACTAATATTCAATTTTTTACTGAAAGGTGTTTATATTTAATATTCAATCGTGTCGAAAAAAAAATTGTTTTTGACAAATAATACATGTTACGAAAGAAATATATTTTATTCATTTAAAATATTGTTATTCCTTACTTTTATGTTTATATTAATTTAATTCATTTATACTCTTTTTTTAATACATTTTATTTTCTAAACCGACATAATCCAATGCATATTTTTCCCACTGTACTTTAGTCATTCAATAACTTAAGTTAATTTAATCTATCAAATTTGTTAAGCCTATTAATATAATTAGTTTTGTTAAATACACAAAGAAATTTTTTTGTTACTTATAATAATTTTATTTGACTTTCTCTCTAGTAAAAAATACTTATTATAGCCTTTAATATATATATATATATATATAATTGATTGGACGGATCCGGTTAGGTATTTTCGTTAGTCTAACAAAGATTAAAATATTAATATCGACATTAAATCTATACTAATAATATGATGTAATGCACCAGTCTAACAAATAATTTTATTGATACAAAAACTCTTTTAATGATTAATAAAGATTTGATTGGAGTATAAAAATTTAAGAAAATAAAACCTTGTACCACGATAATTGTAGATTTTTCAATGTTCCTCTACAGGGTGGATTCCAACATCTGGGGATTATAAGATATTAATAAGTAAATTTTATATTAATTATATAATATATTTTAAACAGCACTAATGCCACTAACTTTTTATTTTCAAATAACTTTCCCCTGTTTTTTTTTTGGTGAAAAAATAACTTTCCCTTATTTTTGTTGGTGAAAAATAACTTTCCCTTATAAGAGTTAAACTTGTTGGGAATTATTTCAGAGGGCCGTGCAGTAAAAAGTGATAAGTGAAACTGTGTAAGAAGATATAAATCAGAGTTGGTTGTCTTTGAAGGTGGCTAAGAGTAAAGGATTTCTTGCTGTGAATGCCATATATATAGAAAAGCGAATAGAGGTGCTGACTTCATGGTTGTGAGATGGATATTCATTTATGGGCTTTCTCATCTCTTTCTAGTTTCTCACTTTTGGGCTTAGGCTCCTTTCAATACCAAAAATTATATACGGTTCTCGTATCGTGCAACTAAATAGATATTTTTTAATTCTGGTGCAGAAATTATCTTGAGATGATCCTCAGCAAGAGTAAATTAGTACAAGTTTAAGAGAAAATATCTTGTATTCAATCACAACACGTATGTAGTATACAGTAAATTTATTAACATTTATAATAATTATTTTAAAAATTATACTCATAATAATTTATTATTAAATTATAATATAAATTTATTTTGACATGCTTAAAATAATTTTATACTATTATTTAATCACAAACTATTATTAAAAAATATTATAATAATCAATATTTTACAGAAGTTACGTACATGCATCTTACATATAAACAAGAGCGTAAGCACTAGCGGCGTAGTGGTATGATAATTCCGTAGCAAAAACGAACAGTATCCTACGACCGTAAGATTCAATTTCTGGCTGGTGCAATTATAGATTTATGTTGTTTGGAAGTTGCTACTTTAGGAGTTTCTACTTCAGCTGTTTAGTTATTCTCTGTTGTAGGTGTTGTTCTCTTATGTCATGTTTCATATTGGGAGTGATTTTTGGTTATTACAGTTTTGTATTCAGATGAAGTTTTGTTTTGTTTTAAGCTAAAAACCTTAGTAGACCCCCCTCAGTGCCGGTTACAGTGACGCCGCCGCATCGCATGGCCAACAGCAAGGAGGCCCCCGTCCCGCTCTGGCTGAGGTTTCAGTCCCTAAACTCTGTTCTTTTAATCTGATGCTATTTTTTTTTTTCAGTGGGCTTGGTCCATTTTTGCTTTCCAAAATCTTCCTTTTTTGTTGGGCCTGGCCATTTGTCTTTCTTTTCTCTAATTCCTATTATTAAAAAATTGTGATGGGTTTGCTCCCCTTCTTTTTTCTTGATCTGATTCCTTTCTATGTGTACGCACTTAGGCTTGGTAGCCCACTCTTTTTTCTTTTTTTTTTTTTTGTCAAATTGTATTTAGTTTAAATAAAAACTGATAATTAATATTTGAGTTTAGTTAGTTTATGAGTATAAATTTATAATAAAGAATGGATACATCAAAGGGTAAAATGATTATTTAGTTTGTTAAGTATGCTTAGTTTTTTTATTGATTCGACATCTATGATATAAATATTAATTAAAATCCAAATGCTTAGTTATATTAACATATCAACTTGTAAAGTATCTACTAAAATCACACTCTTTTTTATTACAAATTCATCAGTAAAATATTTAAATTATTTTATTTTAGAAAAGAGTAAATCAAGATATAACGTCTTGTTAATATTTTATTTTTAGGAGCATCTAAATTGTGAGAATTTCATATTTATAAATTTTTAATAAATTATTATTATTACTCCTATCATTTAAAAAATAATAAAATAAATTAAATTAAGCACGGTGCCTCTTATGAAGCCAGAGTAATTTAATTTGGAACATTTAAGCTAGGGTAGTTTAATGATTTTTTTTTTTAAATTACATGATGGCCATCATTATTATTGTTATTAAAAATAAAAAAAAGTTAATTTGGATTATAATGCCTTATTTATCTAATAATTTAATTTGGAAAATCTAAGCTACGATAGCTTAATGATCTAATTTTTTATTTTTAACATAATAATAATAATAATAATAATAATAATAATAATAATAATAATAATAATAATAATAATAATAATAATAATAATAATAATAATAATAATAATAATAATAATAATAATAATAATAATAATAATAATAATAATAATAATAATAATAATAATAATAATAATAATAATAATAATAATAATAATAATATTATTATTATTATTATTATTATTATTATTATTATTATTATTATTATTATTATTATTATTATTACTATTATTATTATTATTATATTTTTTTAAAATATGATTAACTATATTGATTTGAAAATAATCATTAAAGTTGGTCTAACTGTTGCTAGAAGAGTTTGGATAGTTATCATTTTGATCTTATATATAAATAAAAAATAATAATGTTACGTTGTTTATATCAAATATAAACAAAATTCAATTAATTTTATTGTAATTAATAAAACTATCTAAAAATATCTTTAATTCACCACAGATTATGTTTCAATTACTTTTTTTTTATTTTTATATTAAGTTTTAATAAAATGTAGTTTAGAAATAAATTTTATTGTTAAATGAAATTGATACGATTAAATTATATTTAAATAACTTTCTTAATTAACAAAAATCATTTTTTCTCCTTATATTCGATAAAAAAAATATAAACAAATTTTAATTTTGTTATTATCATTATATTTTGTTTTTATAAAAAAATTAAAATATATAAATTGTGAAAACTTATTTTTTTAATTAAACCATCATCCTTATTACAACTACTAGTATTATTAACAAAATCGATAATTAAATTTCTTACAGATTCGATTTCTCATAACATGTACGAAAAAAAAAAGGAATTATCTCAGTTAACAAGAAATTAATCTCCGAGAAAAGATAAATTATTGTGCAAACTTTTTAGTTTCCAGCCAAAAAGGCGGATCTCAGCATGTCAATTTTATCTCTTGGAGCTCTCCCTCTTCTTCAGTTTATTTATTCATAAAATGAATTAATTTATGCGTGATCTCTTATTAATTGCACATTTTAAGAATGTATACTTAAATTACGATAACTTGGTGATGCCAAATTTAATTTATTAAAACAAATTAATCCCCAAATACTTTTTTCCCATTTCACCTAGGGAGACGTAAGAGTAAGATTCACTTTTGGCAAGTTAAAAAAAAATCTTCACAATCTTTTACGTTATTTTAAAAAATTAACAAAGTTTATTTTAAATAATAAATATCTCGTGTTTTAAAATAATAATAATAAATAAAATATTCAAAAACTTATTTTCTAATAAAGGGCTCACATAAATATTTTTTAAATTATCATATTTTTACACCTTAATTTAACTAGGAGTAACCGTTTTACAATAAACAGTATAAAATGTTAATACTTTCTCGTGCATAATGAACCCCAGAACTTAAAATATAATTTGAAATACTATTTTTTAAGGATCTGTTTTTAATATTTGTTTTCAAATAAATAAACTTTAGTGTCCTTTTTATTTTTATTTTTTTCTTTTCAGTTTCTATTCTACCCTAAACATGCATTTGTATTTACTTATTATATATTATATTTCAATTCAAATTACACAATTATAATAGAAAATTCATTAATTAACCATTTTTTACAAAAATATTTCTTCCAGTTAAATGCTTAACATGGTATACACACACCAATATAATCAAGTACGGTGACTAATACATATATTATTTTTTAACATTTTATTGTAAAAATTTTACCAATATTTCTATAAATAATATTTTTTTATATCTTTAATAACATTTAATAAACATAAAGTAAAATGTTATTAATAATATTCTATAATATAACTAAAAGTTTTAAATACAATATTTATTAAAATATTATAAAATTAATAGATAATATTTTTTAAATGTTGTCAAAAGTTATATATATATATATATATATATATATATATATATATATATATATATATATATATATATATATATATATATATATATATTAGTATGTTTTCTAGACCAACATCGATCTATTTCTCAAGAAACATTAATATTGAAAAATAATATTGTATTAAGATATTACATGTGCAAAATATTAAAAAATAAAAATGTTTACTGCATACAAAATTTTGGATTGGGATTCCTGTTTACTGATACTTACGGAGAAGGCACTCAGTGCCAATTGGCTTGCCATTGGAATCTGTCTACGAGATTATGAGTCCTTTTCGAATAAAAAAAACAATGTATCATACTACTTGCATGTATAATATAGTATTAGTGTCTATTGTACCCCAATATATTAACTCTATGACTATGTGTAGCTTATGTCATCTATTAAGGTTATGAGAACACCTTGTAAATTTATATAAACTAGTATCTCTTAGGATAAGAATGCAAAATGATAGGTTCTTTATGGATATGGCGAATGGGTATCAGCATGTCTGTATCTTCAAGTTCACTTTTGTTCGAGAAATGCATAGTACATGAAGAATAATTAAAACAAGTGTGATTAAGTTTTACATATCCTTGTTGGTCTTAATCTACTCACGGTAAAGTAAAACCATATACATACATCAAGTGGGGTGACCAAACCACAAAAACAAAAAGAAGAAAAGAAACCTAGCAAAGGCCAAAAAGCGAATTGAAATACTAATTCAATACTGAAAAGAGCTCTAGAAAAATCAATCATAAGATCTTGGGATGAGATTATTTAATCCATTTTGCATAAACTACTGGCAGGAATATTATATATGGTCCTTACCATGTCCTGTTAACATCACACATACTTTGCAATTTTAATGTTATCATGGCCTAGATATGAATATACGGGAGGAATCACTTACATTCATTTTTTTACTATTAATTAGTTTTATATTTATTCAATGACTCAAATTATTAATTATTCGAATATATATACAAGTTGATGTGTAATTTTAAATTTATTATTTAATTATTATAATTTAAATTATTTTACTATTAAAAATACTCTATATTTAATAATTATAAAAAATGAAAGTATAGAAATAAAATTTTAACTCTAATTATATATATATATATATTATATAAAAAACAAATTTTAGAAAAATATACATTGGGCAGGTAAGAAGAGTTACATTTTGGAACCCAAACTCCCTTTTATGAATCGGGGAAAACTCAAACCCAATTCTTATGGAAACATTTTTTTTCTTGGTGAATATTATCATATTTATGTGTTGGGGGTTTATTTGTCATTGGAGGGAACGTATAATCGCACACTGTTTTATGTTTACTATGTAGAAACTGACGGTTGTAGACATGTGGCTGGCATGTCCTGTCATGGCGATTATACGTGTCAAGCACCACACGTAAGTCGGAGAAAGATAAAGACGACTTATTATCTATTTAATGAGAACCAGTAATTGGTCAAATATTATTTATGAAATTACATGATGCAGCTGATACCCGAAATTGCAAAACTATACATTAATGCATATACATACAAATTAAGTAACCTTTCACTTGTTAAATCAACCACTTGTGAGTGTGACCCAATCGAGATGGAGAGGAAGATTTTCCTGTGAACAAATCCAATATATATATCTAACTCAATCCTTTCATATATGATAAATTAAAATGTTTATTTTAAATAAAATCATCTCTATTTTTCTTCGTTAAATACATAATTGTTTTTTTTTTATTAAAAATCACATTCTTTTTATAATTTCCATATTGTAATACTTTAAGTCGCTCTAAATTTCTTCATTTTTTCTCCTTATTAGTTACATAAAATTTATTTAAACAACTTTTATATTATATCCACTATTTCGTACAAAGAGATTCGTAAGTAAACGATAAATTGGTTATTCGATCAATTAAGCACACATAATCATACATGGTGAATTGAAGTAAAGAAGTTATTTCAAATAAAATTTTGCATGTGAGTTCACCCTACTTCGTAATTAATTTATTCCCTACGTTTATATGATTAAGCAATATATGACTTAACTTTTTAAAGTTTTTCCACTTTAAAAATAAAAATTAATTTAACTTTTAGGGAAGTTCCATCTTTTCAAATTTTGTTCATTAAAATAATTACTTCAAATTTATTTTTAATATATTTTTAAAAAAAATTTCCTGGCTTGACTTCTTCTAAAAAGATGAGAGGTCCAAAAAAATCGGATTAAAAATAAGATTCTACCTATATTATTAAATATTAATAGTATTAAGTGTCTATCTCAATATATTAATAAGTTAGCTGAACACACTCTCTTAAAAATGGTTTAACCCTTTTGTCTACTCTTTTAAAAAATGACATAAATCTTGTCTTCTTTTAAATTCAAAATTTAAAATAAATTATGTAAATATTTTGAATATGTTTTTATCTAAACTGATTATATACATAATTTATAATTATATATACTGGTTTTCTGCAAGCCCACAGAAAAAGCGGGTGCATCCCTAGCACAAATCTACAAGTGAATCCTTGATGAAGACATAACATGTGTATGTTCATCAATATTTTCATTATTATTGGACAAAAACATGGACGCCCCCGCAAGATAATCTAATATCCTGTTAATATGTTATGTATAGTTGTTATACATTTATGCTCCTCAAAAGACCACTGTCTCTGTCGGTCTTTCTCTTATCTCTCCCTGATGTGGGACCCGACAAACAATAACAATAGTGAGATCCAACCCACCAAGATACGGATCCAAGTAGTGGTACTTGTAGTACTGCCAGAGCCAAAAGCAAAAGCATCCCTCGCTCAAGCCCAATAGCTTCTTTTCCACGGTTAATTACTGTACACGACTCTAATTTGTTAATCACTACAATAATTTTATACAAAGGCGAACTAATAAAAAAGTCAAAGAAGCTCTCTCGTTACATTACCTCATCAAATTTATAATATCCCACCCCCTAAATGAAGCACTTTCCGCGTAAAAAGTACAGCTGTAGACAAATAAAATCAGATTGGAGATCAAATTTAGCTTAAACATTTTGCCAATTTGATCATTTGTTATCATTAATAATGATGCTTTAATTACGAGCCACAAGTCGTTAAATCCAAGAGATTGCGATCTATCTACTTGCTTAGTGTGATGAAGATTGTAAAACAAATTCAAATATAGCGGAAAGGATTTGGGACCATTTTCTATCCAAGCATATATTTTGATATGACAGGCGAATAATTTACATATTAAAAACATAGTATAAGTATGTACAAGGAGTGACGCGTCAAACATATATATGAGATAGGAACTATACAAGGATTCGTTGTTGCATACAGGTGGAGTTATATAGAATGGTTTGTGGAATTTTAATACCCAACAAAATAAACTTCCCAGTAACTTGTTGGTTGAAAATTTTAATTATGTATGTTGTTGATTGAAATTTGAAATTTGTACTTCCCACACCCAATTCCCTTGTCCTATAATGTCTGTCTATAACATATTTACCAAATTAATCAAGAAGGATCGCTGATTATCCTTTCCTTTTTGTTATTTAGACAGTTAAATAAACCGGATTATTTTTGTATCTTTGGTGAAAAACCAGTTACCACTTCAGCTATTGCTCAAGTGAATTTTACTTGACTCATCAAATACATGGGTCTGATATTTACCTATTTGTTTAATTGAAACCAAAACAGTGAATATAAATTTACAAGTAGAACTAAATGTAACAATTTTCAATCACAGAAATTATTTAATGGCTAAATAATATACTAGATATTTATATGAAACCAGTCCCATTCAAACACAAACATAAGCAAGTAACCAGCTATTGTTATGATTCAAAATGTTGGGGGGAAAGTAGCATTATTCTTTGATACAATGTAATTGCCACCTGTAACATCACTATCTGCCGTGTAAAGTGGTACTGTGGGAAAACAATATAACAGCATCAACTTTCAGAATTCGTTTAAATTCTATACCAAATAGAATTCCTTTTGAAGGAAAAAGGTAATAATAATTCAATCATAATTTAATTTTATTTAGTTTAAGTTTAAGTTCTTAGATCAAAATGTTTTTCAAGTGGGCCATACGATTTTCTTTTTAAAAGAAATCTTACGATCAGTATTTTAAAATAAACTTTAACAAATATATAAGATTATGAGATTATGTTTATCCCATTTTAACTCATTGTTGATTTTTTTATTAACTGAAATATTTATTTGATCTTATTAGCTATGTTTAACTTAGTAAATTCTTTTAAAAAATTGTTTATTATCAAACAAACTTTTTAGTTAATGAAAAAATATTAAAAGCTAATTGAAATGACACACTAAAATACAGTCTTAAAATTAATATATCTATACAGTTGCACTTTAAAATTTATTTCTTTATATTAATTAACTAATTGAATTATTTTAGATATATATATCTCCTTGTGATAAATTCTAAATTCTTTCACAATTATATTATCGGGTGTTTGTACACTTTTTGAATATAAAATTAAATCGCATTCAATAATAGTAAGAGTTTACAGTGACCTAAAAATGCTTTTTATGTAACGATAATGATCAATCAATCAATCAATTTGTTGGTTCCTCAGACATTGGTGAAGGAATTGGGTGAAATTTCCTCTTTCTATCCTCTTCACGTGTCGATAAGCCTCGCACTCCCTCTCATTGAATGAGTATAGTGTAGACAGTAATCCACTAATCCGACATTAATTTTTGCCCTCAACAGTGAAGGGGTGTATCCTAATCATATCCAAAAAGAATCTTCTTTTAATACTGCACTTTTTTTTGTTATACTGTATACGGTAATTAAGCACACCCGCATGGACCCGCCAAACGTGAGAATTTTCCAGCATCTTGCCACGTTCACAATGGCTATACATGGAATGGACGATTGAGGTGCAAAGTGCCAAACCCATATATATGAAACAATCAAAATTATTCCCACCATTTTGATTATAGTTGATATTGTAATGCACATTACCAACATCTAGTAATAGATTGTCACATTCAATTCGATTGTTGTTTTTATAATAATTATATAAAAATTAATTAATAACGTAAAACTCTATTTTCCTTTTCTATTAAATTTTGAATGAAAAGAAATAGTCGACGGTGAGTTTTGAAGCTCAACGTGTCGCATTGGAAGATAACTAACAATGTTACGTCGGGTGGTAATAAAAACAAAAACCATTTCCTGAACTTTTTCATGCGAGACAGTACGGATGAGGCCACTTAGCTCAACTTTCTATCCTAGGGACCCAAAAGATGGGACATCGAATCAACCTTGAAACTATATTTCAAAGAAGCTTCACCATCACTTCACGGGCTTATGGTGCCACCTGGCACATCCTGCTTCGTGTAAAGTGGAATTAAAATGGACTCATCTTAGAAAGCCAAATTAATACACAAAAGGCTTGCTCAGTGGATCTTCCATATTATGCTTCTAATCTATCTCTAACAACCAAGATAAAAAAAAAGTTAAATTTCCCATCCTTGGGAATTGAATATTCTAACAACAAACAATAATTAATAGTTTCATATTCTAATATATCACATCCTATACCATGTTAAATTCCCCTATATATATAATGACCTAAGACCTAAGTTAACCAACCTCAAGCTAGCTCTAACTAACTCTTCTTCAAGATCACCAACAAACATGTATGGTTCTACTTCCTTTACTACACAACTGGTCCATGACCTTCTCATGGAGTCCAACACAAGAAAGCTACTCCTTCAAGACCCACTTCACCAATCAATAACAAACTCAGCCAACTCCCCAGATTCCATTAAAAGCTACAACTCAACAGAGTCGTATTTCAAAGGCCACGACTTCGATGCAAACGTTGTCATGATACTCTCGGTCCTGTTGTGTGCTGTTATTTGCTCACTCGGGTTGAACTCCATCATAAAGTGTGTCTTGAGGTGTTCCAACATAGTCATCAACGACCCTTCAAGTGCGAACTATAACCCTTCACCGCGATTGGCCAACACAGGAATCAAGAAGAAAGCGCTCAAGACTTTTCCCACTGTAAGCTACTCAACAGAGCTAAAACTCCCGGGTTTGGACACTGAGTGTGTGATATGCCTCTTTGATTTTGCCAATGGCGATAAGGTGCGTATTTTGCCAAAGTGCAACCATGGTTTCCACGTTCGCTGCATTGACAAGTGGCTAAGTTCACACTCATCATGCCCCAAGTGCAGACAGTGCCTCATTGAGACTTGTAAGAAAATTGTTGGATCCCAACAACCAGTACTACCACCAGTGCCAGAAACCATTATAAGGATCCAACCGCTAGAACCTGAATCTTTGGAGCGTAACTATAGGGAACTATGCTAGCTAATTAATTTAGTACTACATACTACAATGAATGCCTTCGGTTCTGGTTATATAGCTAGCAAAACTATAATTAATGTTTGTTAGAGTTTAAACTTTCAGTTGCTTTGTTTTGACCTCAAATGTAATATAAATCAGTTAAATTTGTTACTGCATTCTTTTCGATAATACTCTCAAGTTATTAATTCAACCAGGGATTTGGCGTGTCTTCGTGAAATTTAAATTAAATATGTCTCCAGATGAATATGCAAGTGAAGGATTATTAGGTTATTTCGGAACGAGAAAAGAAAAGGGCAAAGCAAACCGTATGTGTATTTTTGGTGGTAACCAACTTGTGTGTATCATTAATATTTCCACTTTGCTATTATTTTAATGTTATAATTAAGGTGACCATTTTCAATAATGAAATAAACCAAGCACACTTTCTTACTCCGAAGTTCACTTAAGAATATTGCTTAATCCAAGTAAATTATAAGATACGCGGCATGCCGACAAGAGTAATAGTATTTGCACATTGAAAATCTTGCATGACTCCTCCACCACTTCATTTTAATATAATAAAATAACATAAACACGCATTTCATTACTTGTACTTTCTCTCTTTTTTTTTATTTAAACTATAAAAGTGTAGTATTAATATTTTAATGTGTAAATATAATTTGTGTTTGATAATAACGTACTCCAAGTCTTTCAAGAGAGTAAACCAATTCGTCAATTGTAGTACTGTTTTATTGCGTGTAAGAGATAAAATATCCCGCCGAATATTTCTAGCGTGTCATTATTTTATTAAAGGGTTTGAAGTTTATATAAAACTGTGTTTAAACATCAAGAAGAAGAATTACACATTAATTTGTCGGAACATGTATGCCCACAAACGTTGTAGGACAAAAAATTCAAATTAAGATTAACATATCGTGCACTGAAACATACTATAATACCACACGAAAATTATGGTTGGTGGCATTGCTAGTTGCTCGCATCAACATGCTTTAAAAATTAGTGAGATAATTGAATCTTGATTCGATCGATTGATTTTATCATCAATTCTTCAATGAGCGGAATTGACGAATATTGAATTGAAGAAAATAATCACGAGTAATCCAATAAGAAATATACACATCACTTTGATTTGGATTTTAAAAATTTGCTCGCAAAAAGTGCCACAAGTGAATAATAGTACCGTTATGAACGGCCCCTAGATTGTTATAAAAAAGAAAAGAAAAGAAAAATAAAAAGTGGCGAACTTTATCCCGTCAATGGAGCATATAAATAATGAATGGAAGCTGAGGCAGATATCACTAATCAACTTCCAATCAAATAAATGTACTGAAAGGGAAATGTTGTAACAGAGAATTCATACACAGTGTATATGCTTTGGTTGCAGCGTAATATGGTAAATGTGTGTGCGTGCGACACTGAAAGCTAGGCGAAGCAGAGCAAATCAGAGGAAAAGAAAACCAGAAAACCAGAAAACCAGAAAAGCTATAAATACACAATATAAATTCACGCATAATAGAAGAGAGCGATGGGGAAAAGAAAGTTCAGATTAAATTTATATGCCAATAATTTACGCTGGAATCATTTCCCCCGTTACAATAGATCCGTGTGGAATTCATAGTTCTGGGTTAAATACTAACTTACCAAGCATCTATATTTAATAAAAATTACACGTCAAAACCTTCACATTACTTTTGCACTTAATTAATTTTCTCAGATAAAAAATTAAGTGTATGTATCCAACTTGGTTCCATGTGAGGTTGTGTAAAGTAATCAGGGCTAGTTCGAATTAATTAATTGGTTAAATTAAATAAAAAGGTGTGCACATATTTACTTTAACCTTTTACTTTTTAAAAAGATCGATTTTAAATAATTTTTTAAAATAGATATAGTTTATAGGATTACGTTTCCTTTTTAAATTGTTTTTTTTTATCGCTTTATACGAGAAGAAATGCTAACTGTGAGGGGGAAATATATTATTTTTAGCCTACTTTGTATTGGGCTTAATCGGATATGATGTAAGATTATTTATTAAATATATCATATCATTTTCTTAAAAAAAATATTTAACTTAAAATTTTAAGTTCTAGATAATCTCTTAATTTTAAGGTGAACAGATCGAATTATGTAAATAAATATAAATAATATTATTATTGTAATAATTTTTTGTTGTAATATTTTTAAACTATATAACATTATTGTCCTATTTTAAAATTTAAGTCCAGTGTCGTTTGTAAAGGTTGAAGCTCATTTGTCTTTTTAGACGTGTGTCTATTTGTTAATTTCAAAGACCATATATGCTATAAAATATTATTGTAATGTTTTTTAATTAGCATACTTAAAAAAAAATCATAGATAATATTATTGGATCACAATTTGTATAATAATTTGCTTGCGATATATATAATTAGAACATGATTATTAAACTTTAAAAAAATTAAACAAAACTTTAAAAGAACTATATTTAAAAATTAGACTAGACATTCCAGATTTGAGACCTTAATTTTGGAAATAGATTTTACTTTAATATACCCTTTTTTCAATATATTTTTTTCATTACTACTTGTTATGCTCTTTAATATACCTTTTTTCAATCTATTTTTTTATTAGTTAAATTTATTAAAAGTAAATTAAGAAATGATATTGCACCTTAAAGGTTATGACACAATAGACCACTTGACAACTTCACAATAAATCAATCAAGTCTAAGTTACTAAGCTAGTCGAATAAGCTAATATTTCTTTAGTATAAACATTCCAAAATCCACTAAAACTATTACAACGTGAGATTTTTGCTTGATTAGTCATCTTTACGAACATTATCTACTACGAATTTTAAAACTAAAGATTGGCTAAAATCTCTTTTTGCGGATTAACTCTCACTTCTTTTTGTACATATCTAAGACTTGTTTTTATCTGAATTCTTAAATTAAAAATTACTTCTTATAACTTTTTATTATTGAAATTTTGATATAATTTTTACACGTGTAAGAAATGTTCTCTATAAAAAAAACTGGTTTTTAACATATTATAATATATTATTTTGCACAAATTAATAGAAAAAATAATAAATTAATAACCGATTATCATTGGAGCAAAAAATATAACAATTCTTAAAATTTAGGTGGTACTAATAAATATAAAAAAAATGAAATAAGGACCTAAAATAGATTTTAGCATTGTAGTTGCCCTAAGAATATTATGCTAAAAAAGATATTTTTATATATTTGTATAGAGAGGTCTCTCAGACTTTGAAAAACTAAGTTAGGCTACTGGAAAATTGCAAGAAGAGATACATTTATTTTTTATTTAATAAATTTCATTTAAAATATTTTAATTTTTAATAAATTTTAATTGACAGTAAAAAGAATGTATTAAAATACTGGTAGAAGATTAATAGTTAAGGTGAAAATATGAAAACGTGGCATTATGAGATATGTAGAGATAGGAAGTCTTGCACAGCTGCCCCCCACAGATGCAAATTGAGGAAAGTGGGGGTGAGAATGCCTCACCAATCATATTATGTAGTGAATCTATTGAATTGCATTCAATAATCCACTGGGTTATGGGCCTGGACAATCTTTTTGACATATCCACATCTTAATCTACTTTGGGCTCATCCTGGACTATACTGGCAGGACTATAAACCCAATACTTAATAGACAAAGAGAAATATTCCTTACGAATTTAACTAAAATGTAAATATAGCGTAATTCTTTTACTCTCTTACGACAAATTTATTAATTTTTATAATATTTATTTAAAAAATTAACTAAATAATAATAAAAATTACATAACAATTAAAGTCTAATTTATATAGTTACTTGGAATGAAGAGAGGAAACCCAAATTTTGATGTGGGACCTAGAATAACAGACACCAGAGAAGCTGAGGTGTCCTAAAAATGACATGCAGGCAAGATTTGCCAATAAGGAGTGAGGCAATCTAACCTTATCCACACTGGAACCACAACCTTTAATTATGCTACACTTGTGGTAACACTCCTTATCACAAATCCTAGCCTCAAACGAAGAGAAAAAAGAAAAAAGAAAAATAAAAAATAGAGGCAGTAAGAGTGTAGGACGAAGCACCCACAAAGTTGAATCGAGCATGTCTGCCATGAACTCTAGTGTCTTGGCCTGCAACTACGCGAGGTCAGGATGTTCGGACCTCAATGTGAAGGTCACTTCCATGGCATCACCACCAGTCTCTGGTCAAAGGTTGCCTATGATCAAGGCCCAGCAAGCAAGAATTACAGAATCTAAGTCAAACGAAGGAAGGAGAAGTGCCATTGTTTACTTGGCAGCTACCCTTTTCACCGCTGCAGCTGCTGCTTCCAATTCTCCTGCCAACGCTGGGATCATTGAAGAATACCTTGAAAAGAGCAAGGCCAACAAGGTCTATCCAACCTCTTGCCTGCTTCTTTTGCTTTTCCTGCCATTCTAATTTAACTAGTTTTAATTTTACTATTGCTACAGGAACTGAATGATAAGAAAAGATTGGCTACAAGTGGGGCTAATTTTGCAAGAGCATACACTGTTCAATTTGGCACCTGCAACTTCCCACAAAACTTCACTGGTTGCCAAGATCTAGCCAAGCAAAAGGTACCAGAAATTATTACGTGTCTTGAACTACTATAGTCCTATAATTTATTACATGATACACAATTAAATTTTTCTAAACTAAAAAATTTAACTATATGTTATATAAAAATTGACTAAGATGATGGACGCGGTAATATGTAATAAAGTGGATGTTAGTTTTAACTTACTTTTGGGAAATAGTGATTTACTTTTATGTTTTTAAAGGAGTTTTTTTTTTTTTAAGTAAATATTTCCTTTATGTACGCAGAAAGTGCCATTTATTTCTGATGATTTGGAGATTGAATGCGAAGGAAAGGAGAAATACAAGTGTGGTTCTAATGTTTTCTGGAAATGGTGAAAGGGGCAACGTTTTCCTGTACCAAACGCCATAATTTTCTGCTGTACTGCTATTATTATTATTATTGCAGTTGATGATGTTCTCTGTTGGCTGTAAAAAACATGAGAAACTAAATCGAACTCGCTTCTTTTATTTAAATGAAAGATTCAATTACATGAGGCCACTCCAAATGCAATGCCTTTTTTGTTCTTTCGAAATTCAAAACTTTACTGATAATTATGTTATCTTATTTCCAACTCAGAGCTCGGGACAAATATCAGACTTATCTGCTTTTGCGTTTGTAGTTCTAAAAGAACTTAATAATGTATGGTGAAAGGTTCAACTGTACCCCTTACAATCTTTCGTGATTGGATATACGCTTCCTACAGACAGAAATATACGTTTCGATGATAAAGGCATAATTTTGTGGGTAAAATATGTTCAATTATTAATGAAAGAACAAAAATGTTATGTCTAAGTTAAAAATTTTATATAAATTTTATTATAAATATATTTTTGAAATAAATATTTTTGACACCCTACAGGTTTTGAAGGATAATAGAAACACGTACTGGCTATTGTTATTTTTCTTTTTCCACAAATGATTTGTTAAAAATTTGAAGTACAATTTTTTAAATGATTCTCTGCCTTGTTCTTTTATGATGAGAATGTCGATCAAATGTTACCAAATTTAGAACATTGAACAAATCACTCAAGCATGAAGCTTACATATTTATTTTGAGGCACTACCTAGTAAGATTCACATGACATTAGTCTATGACTACTCCAAGTTGTAGAATGAGCCAAACAGGAAAGTATGTGATAGCGCTCCTGATACAAAGAAATAAAAAGGAAAACTCAATATAGTAAAAATTTTATATATATATATATATATATATATATATATAAGAGTAAATTTATATCATATAATTATATAAGAATAATTAAATTTTAATATCACTAACTATTTAATAAAATTGTGCGATATTTTAAAAAATTCATATGATTTTTATATTTTCATTTTAATTATTTATGATAAGATCGATATAATAGTCAACATTTATTTTTTTCACTTTCACATCAAAAGAAAAAAATCACTAAATACATTATCTCTCTTTATAAATATTATTGTATATTGTATTAGATATTTAATCTTTCCTTGATTTGCATTCATCTTCAGAATCCTTGGACTCACTTGCATTTGAATATAAATTAAGTCTATCATGGTCTCCCATAATAATAGGCTTGGGATCTAAGTGACATATATACATTTAATTTTTTTATATAGATTTTATCTCAACTAGTAATATAGTAAAACCAATGTATATAATTGGTGTATTTCTCATCTTATAAGTTGATTTTATATTAAAATAGTATCAAAACTTATTCTTACTATTGTTGTTGGGTCTATCAGGATACCTGATATTGAATTGTTATCAAACTACTCACAAATGTCTAATCTTACAAATTTCATATTTAAAATATACAATCATTGATATTAGGGGTATGTGTATTCTCGTTGTACAAACTAGTTTTGTAGAATTCTAAGATGATATCAAAGCTTATTATAATTAGGAGTAAAAAAAAATCTCTTACCAACTCAAAAATCATAGAACCTAATTAAAAACTTTGTAAAATGAATAACTTAAATCGAGTAGACGGGTCATCTAGTTAAAAAAAATAATTTTGTTCAATTTTACTTGGTCATGTTTGGTTTTGAAATTTTAAACCCAACAGTACCCGAATTGACTAAGTATACATGAGTTATAAAATCTTACAAGTGTGCTACATTTAGTGTTGCATAGCTTTTGTGTGTCTCTCTTGTAGGTTGTCTCATTCCTTTTCTCGTATGTTTGATTTGATTCTTTCATCTTACTCCTCTAATTTTGCTAGAGTCACGTCATTCATTCATAGCCTCCTTTACTCAATATTTCTTGTTCCCAAACCCTCTTCCTCACTTAATTCTAAACCAAAATTGTCTTTCTCTATTAGGAAATGTAGTCTTTCCTCTTGTGATAATGGATGCACAATCACTAGAACTCGCCATACATGTCGTCATGATAAAGACTTCAATCACATGTTGGATCTTAAATGACTAAATTTTAAAATTACTATACATTCAATATTCAAAGATTTTAAATAATGAAAGAATGGTTGAAAGTTTAATAAAACAAAACAAAAACAAAAAAACACGTGAAAAAAAGCCTAATAAAACCAATTAAATATATTGGCCCAAAACTGTTTAGACCTATTCGCTCAAACTTGTCGACCATCTAATCCGAACATACTCAATCCAAAGACCCACTCAATTGAAATTAGGTTAGAAATTAAAGGGCGCAGTTTGATTTATATTGGGATTTTGGAGCCCAAATCTAATCAAATCCAAGTTTGATTTATATTGGGATTTTGGAGCCCAAATCTAATCAAATCCAACTTATGTCCTACTTTAATTCTATTGAGTGTTGTTAGATTTATTAGAATAGCTAATATCGAACTACTAAAAAAAAAATAGTGTTGCAAATAAATAGTGTTGCAAATTTTATGTTCAAGACGTGTAATTCTCTACATGAAAAATATGTGTATATAAGTAAAAACTAACAATTCAAATTTTAAGAATTATCATCAACATTACGGAAATTTCACTATTTTAAGAATGGATAGATCTACCTATATCATCCTGGTTCATTTTGGGGAAAATATATGGAGAATGTCCATCTCAATCTCAAAACTTTATCGAATACACTCAATTCTAGATAGTTTTACCTTTCAAGCAAATGACAATAAGGATACTAAGGGAAATAACATTTGCCTAAGTTGCCTTCAACCAATTTATATACATATTTCACATATACCTACATAGGCCAATTGCTAAAAATTGCTCCCCCTAAGAATATATTGAGTATGCATGTCCTCCCAAATTTCCACTATTTCGTGTGACTCCACCCCTTGCTTACAAACAATCCATTGTCAGCATTTGTGGATTAATTTAACCTGAAAGAAAATAAATGTTTTCTAATAAACACTTTCGCTTTTTTTCTCTCAAACAATGAAATGTAACTGTAACAAATTTTAAAAATTTTTAATGAGAAAAATAATTATGCAATAATCGTTTCTTATTTGCGCATATTCCACACGCTTTTACTGGAAGTCTGGAAAGAAGAAACATTTATTATGTCCAATGCTAGTTTTTTCAACCAATATAATTCATTCAATTTCATATAAGAGAAATAATAGTAATATATTTTCACACATTGTTTTTAATAATTTTTTTATTATTGAATATGTTTCATATATATGAATTATAATAATAAAAAAACTTATTTTCTTTTTTATAAGACTTACGTAAAGTTCATTTATCGATTAAAAAATAACGTGACACAGAAAGAGTGTGTTAACATGTGTGATATTAGCATTATTTTCTTAAATAAACATCCAAAAATAATATCATTTTCTTCCCAATTTGGCAGCGGAAACTTTCACCACTTACCTTGTTTATATTAATGTTACGATACATTATACTAACTAACATTTTTTAGTATTGAAAATTAATATTGACTATTTTAGTCTGTATTGTACAGGATAAAAAAATATTTTTATATAACTAAAATTTATAATAAATATATATTTAAATATATATAATATATCTTGAATTTACAATAAATTATTTAAATTATAATATAAAGTTGTTTTTAATTAAATTTCTTTTATAAAAATATTAAAATTTAATTTAGAAACAGAAATAAAAAATAACATATTAAAAATGATAACCAAGTAAAAAGATCGTGATAGCTTAAAATATTGAGATAAATTTTTTGACTAAGCATAGAAGGTAACCTGTGAAATGCACCTATAAGAAAAAGAATAGAGAAAATATTAAAAATGTCGTGAATGAGAAAATTAAGAGTGTCATTCTATAAGTAGCATTGCATTTTAATTTATAATATAAAAATAAATTATTAAAACATTAAATATTAATATGAATATATGATTTATTAATGTAACCTCACAATGTCTATATTAACAATTAAATTCTTCTAGTCAAACAAAATATATACTAACCACACATGTTTATCTCGTTAGAAATAAAATAAATGTATTTTAAATTACAGTTAGTTGAATAACGATATACTACAACTTTTGAATTACTTAGCTAATTTGTTCTTGTTAGTGCTAGAACCTTAGCTAATTGTAAACCTCTTAATGCTTGGTAGTGAGATGAGGTACCCTAACATGGAATGCAGCAAGAATCTATAATCTCTGCGCACCTGCAGAATCCTGACATGGAAATACAGCAAGATTCCCCTGACCAATGGTCCCATGCGTGCATGAAGATTGAAGATCGAGGGCGTCAATTGCAAGAAGCAACAACAAAACTTGTCCCTTTAAGTAAAGAATAAAATAAAATAAATCCTCACTATGTTCTTGCATTTGTTAATTACTTCCAAGCTATATGGAAACTTGTGCTGCAGTGATGTTAGATATAAAAGAAATTCTCTTTCTTCGTAGAAAAGAATCTTAGAAATTAATGTTAATTTAAATAATTGAAAATATAACTTCAACTTGTATCTGATGGTGCTATCTAGTTTCTATGATTGACGCAGAGATAGAGAGGGTCTTTGTTACCTGTTCTGTTTATGTCATGCGTATGTTAGAGACTTAGGAATATTTTATGGTTGGAAACTGTCACACTTATGATATTACCTCATACTCGTAGTCATTTATTCTAGCCATGAATCGCCTACATCTAATCAAGGACTTACCTGCATTTGAACCAACAAGTAAACCACATGTAAAGAAACTAGGTAACCACATTTTTTCATATATATGTGATTGAACCAGATTCAATTAAGGTAATAGCCATGAAATCCAATCTTCTTTTTAAATACATTTTGTTTAACTCTTATAATTGTTATCATATATTTGACCATAGTGCAATTATGCACCATTTGATATCAAAGTTTCATAAATTCAAAAGATAATTCAAAATTCTTTAAAATATATCTTATATACTTGTTAAAACTAAAATTTGTCAAAATTAATTTCAAACCGTGTTGAAAGAAGACAGTATTACTCTTCTACATTTTAAAAGTAGAAATGCCATTGATCTTTAACTTTTTGTTATGATGAGTACCCTAAATCCAATATAGAAAGATATCCATGATGCGTTGAGGAGATGCCTTCTCTTGATGGATCGATCAGTATCCCACTCATTAATTGGCGCTTGGCCGCTAAGTTATATATAGGTGAAGAAATCACCAACCACTTCATGCAGCAACCTGCGCATGTCAGCTTCATCCCCTTCCAACGTAAGACCACCAAGAATGTATTTTGACTATATATGGATTAGATAAAATACACATGCAAAAGTTTGGTGCATCGTATCTACTTATCTGCTAATAAGTACTTTTCTTTCCGAAATATTTTTAAAAGCTACCAATGTTGAATGATTGATATAACGACCAGATATATATATATATATACCCACCATCTAGGATCAGGTACCACCTAATATCATACGCCAATAAAAACTTCACCTAACATGTAGCATATACTGTATGCGATGAGTTGTATTCAAGCGAGGAGTAATGATTAAACCTTTGCGTGTAATTCACTTGTTTCCCCTCAAGCGCTTCTTCATTATCTACGCATTAAAATGCATACATGCAAAAAGTAAATCGCATTTTCAGCTCTTAATAATTCTATTCTTTGAAAATAAATAAAGGATGTGTCAAGGTGAACTTTACTGAAGGTGCTAATTAGGAAGGATCTCAGTGTACAATTCCAGGTTATCACTAATTAATTCCATCAATGGAAAGGTTAAAAAAGTTATATACTATTTACAATAGACTTCTAAATTACGAGTTCATATAATATTTAAAAAAAAAATCTCCTCAATAATGCGAAAAAAAAAAAAATAGAGGGGAAAATTTCCCTTTTAACCTTTTCTTCCTCCATTTGATCTCTAGAGTCTCTCCTCCCTGGTGCTATAGACCTGGTCCACCATGCCTCAATGGCCAAGCCCAACCAATGCCGCACCTCACCTTGTTCCCTTCCACCACGCTACCATTTCTTTAAGTCCAACGTTTCAACCTCGTTCATGTCAGCGTCACCCTCTTCTTCCAGGCCCATAGTTCGGGGATGACATCAACGATCCTCAACGACACATGTTTTAAAACTCTTTATTTTATTTATTAAAATTTACGTAATAGTGTAAATTTCTTTTTATATTTAACAAGTTACACTAATTATTTCGTAACTTCTAACCAATTTTAACTAACAGTAAATAGTGTTAAATAAAAAAAAGTATTAAAATATTTGTTAAATTTATGTATAATTGAGTTTCTTGAACTTGTTGGTGTTTTATTATTTGTCAAAGAAAAAAACAAGATATATTTCGATAATATCTTAGTCTCAAAATAAATTAATTTCTTTTTTTTTAATATATTTAATACAAACAAATAAAATAAAACATAAAGCAAATTTTCACCTATTAGCTCTAAGTGCGTTTTACCTACGTAATCAAGTTTCTTGTTTAATTGATTCTTGTCTCTGGAGTGATCGAAGAAAGTTGTGTAACATAAACAACAGAATGATTTTTAGTGGGAATATGGCTCTTCTTATCTTTGCGGATTAATAAAAAAAAATTACAGTCTTCAAAATCAATTATTCCAGTACAAAAAATGTTTTCTGTATCAGAAATTTATATCTTTATTAAAATCAATTAATATGTGACACAAATATATTTTTATAGTATTGAGATAGAAATTATATATTAATTACTATAAAATAGATATAGAAAATACTTTTTAAATCAATTGTAATGGGAATTGAACACGGTTATAGAAAGTAATTTACAAATCACTCTTTAACCACTCATCTTGGATGTCATTAACAACTTTTGATATTTCTGATAAGATTTTTTAAATTAGATGTACTAATAATGGATTTAAAAAAATATTTTCCACGTCAATTCTTAGTATAGTTGATTTAGAATGTTAACGTTTTTCATAAATTTTAAATTTTCTAACAAAATTTTTTAGATAAGTTGTACTAAAAAATATTTAGAAAATTCACTATAAATTGTATTTTTTTATTTCATCATCATGCTTGTTTTTTTATTCTTGATTTAATTTTCAAGTCTTCGTTCTTTGGTTTGATAAATGTAAGATTTATTGAGAAAAGTATTTCAGACACGTTTCTCAGCTATGTTTATCTTTTTACAAGTATCACTATTGTCTTCATTTTCTCTTATGTATATTTATTTGTTTTTGTTTGTTTTTGGAGATTTTTGTTTTTAAGTTATTGGTAATTTAAACCATAGTCTTGTGAGGTATTCTTTATACATCTTATCTCTTTGTTCTTTCATGAGGTAATCTCTCGTCAGTTATTGTGCTTTTGTTTTCAGATTTTAACATGTTTCTTTATTTTATATTTTCATGTTGTTATCTCTCCCTTTCATATAAATGGAGTGTATGTTTTGTTAAAAGACTCTAGATAATATATTTGTATATTTAAAATAGTGTATTGTAAATCTCTAACGTTGTCTTCGACTTATTAAATAAATCTGTTTCCATTGAAAACAACAAAGAGATTACGAGTCTTCTATATTTTTTTATTATATAGGTCAAATGTAAGAAATTTGACTATATTTTTTTTATCCATAGATGGTAGTTTTTTCTTCTTCTACATTTCTTTGACTATAAATCTCCCACTTGAGTTATATTCTTTCACCATTATTTTATACATTCCAACACCAATTTTTTTTACTATATCTAAACTTTCAAACAACTAGAAAAATAGATGTTGAAATGTATAAAGTTGTAATTAATGGATATAATTCCAATGAGGGTTTACAATAACAAAAAAATGGAGCAAAAAAAGGAGGATAGGTATCTTCAATGAAGAAATTGAATTCTTATTGGATTAAACAAAAAAATGACATTCAAATTTCTTACATTTTACTTATGTAATTAGTCAAATTTCATTATTAGTAAGGAAATCATTAACATGCTTTTAGTGTAGTTATTCTAATAAGAAAAATGTACTTGTATTTTGATAGTTGTGCATAGACAATGTAAAACAGTTATATGCATTTATCTAATCACAAATTATCATGTATGATAATTTTTTCACTTTTATAATAACTATCTTAAAGTCATACTAATAGTTATTTATTATTTGATTACAGGGCATAGTTGTATTACATTATTAATATATTACCATTAATCTCGTATATAATAGTTATACTATATAAGTTTTCAATCGATGATTGTCTTAGGTCATGAGTCTATTTGCAGTTTTAGTCCTCAGTTATCTTTTAAGTAATATGGTTAGGTGACACACAGTCCTAAGTATTTAACAGTTTACAACACCAATTATCGAAAGACCAAAGAAATATTTATATGACATGATTTAAAAATAAACTATCTTGAGATATTCGAGAGACTAGGCGATCACGATAGTTTAGGACACAACCCTTGTACCAAATCTTAGAATATGCAAAACACCTTTTGAATGTATTTATCATAAGTCATTTTTAAGTTGTCGTATAGAGGTGACTTGTAACTAAAATAATAATGAAATGAAATTATTAGGTTGTATCTTTTTATTTTGTATTTATAGTTTTCAAATATAAAATATTGTATATCAAACAAATAATATTATTTTTAAATAGACTTTATATCAATTATTGTCGATAAACTTTCTAAATTAATTGAGATAATCACCTCAACCCTAACCCATTTAAAAAGTCATTTTCTAGGTTGATTAGTAAAACTAATCTAAAATATAAAAAACAATTAATATTAAAAGTTTTTGTTTGTATTAGTGGAGCTATTTACTTATCCACTCATTAAAAGTTCAAAATTTAAAATAAAAATAATCAATTATTTTGTGTGTTTATAAAATGATTTTTAAGATACAAGGTTGAAATTATTGTTAACGTGTTTTTTCTTTCTTATCTATTGTCTCTACAAATAAGAAAAAACACATTATTGTTTTCTTTCGTTTTACCGTCAGATCAAACAAAAGAAACATTATTACTTATTAATATGCTTGGAAAAGTGACGGAGGAGTTCTCAAAATCCAGTTTGAGGCGAGTAGACGTGATTGAAAAAATAAAAGGATTTTGATTGTTTCAAACCAAAGTTGTTTTTACTCTTTAAATTAAGTTTCATTAGAGGAAAAAAATATAATCCTTGAAAAAAGAGAGTTTAAACTAACTAAAAGACTTAAAATTATAATAACCTTAAATTATTTTACAAAATAAAATAGATTTTATATAAAAATCACATAATATTATCCTTTTATATTATTTTATGTTACTAGTTAGTTTAAATTTAAACTAATTCAATAACTTTGTAGTAAATCTTTTAATTTGAGTTTAATTTTGGTGCATTTTTTATATAAAGATTTCCACACCGTTAACATAGTAGATAATATTGTATGTATAATTAATTTTTAAAGTATTTGTTACAAAATTAATATTTTTTTAATAATATGGTCCTTTCTATTTTATTGGTAGTGTATTTATTTTAACACTTTCAATATATTATAATTAAATCGATTCAATTTTGAAATAGTTTATCTAGTATTTTACCAAACAAAGCTGTGTAATTTTGCTTGAAAAAAAATATGCTCATCATACGCCCTTCAACCCGATATTCAGAGAAACCAGAATTCCTTAAAAGAGCTGCATAAATAAATAAAAAAAATGCAACTTTATACAGCATGCTCTCTGAACTTGGATTATTTTTTGCAGTTTTATATGCGAGTCTTCATTCCCAAATATTAATGTGTCAACAAAACAAGCCACCTTTGAATGTGCACATAGTTGGAGCATCATCGGATTGGCTGTACCTAGCACGTGTAAGCACATGCAAGCTTTTAAAGTTGTGGAAAAAGGTACCACGTGAATATGATCGAGGATCAATTTGAGCTAAAAAGCTATATTTCTGAAACTTGAATACTGCAAATTATAGTTGTGATTCCTTTTAAGAAGCTAACAAAACCGTTTCATTGATATTATTATTCATTTGTACAACAAGCATGCATGTCACATAAGTGATTCCCGGACATTAATTATAATTGATTAACAATTCATTTTGCTGTCACAGTTTGGCCAAAAAAATTCAGAGAATAAAGGAACGGCTGTGGTACATGTTAACAAAATATCTTTTATAATGATGGAGACATGCAAAAGAATAACGGTAATATATCTTACAACGATGAAGACATAACAATGCCCGCAATATATCTTGTGATCTCTGACCATGCCGTGCGTTTGTTTATTTTATTTTATTGTTTGCTAAAAAAAAAGGTGAAACAAAACGACAGTAGTCAAACAGTGCAGAGAATTTAATTAGGAATATATAAATCAGAAGCTTGGGAACTAATTTACGATTAGGAGATGAAAAGTAAGAAATCTCTATCATGTATTAAATAAATTCAAATAATTAAGTTATTGGTTTAAAGCAAACTACGAAAATAAGTGGCCTTTAGATAAGTTGACTGAGCAAGATCTGTAAATACTGTAAACCTGTATCGGATTCAATTCAATAAATAAAAAGTCAATTACAAAAAAAAAAAAAAAACTATTTACCCACAAAAATTTCTTGAGAGGTAATCAACTTTTAGTATATCTAAGGCTTAAAAAAAAAAAACTTAAAACAAAAGTAAACAACTGTTAGTGTGTACAAATCTTAGACCAAGGAAGATTAGACTTATAGAATGATCCGAAACTAGTAATGATATTTTAGGATTCCAGGAAAAAAAAATAATTTAATTGTGATAATTAAAGAAAATTAAACATGTCTTTTCAAAAAAATTAAAGTCAATTGAAGAACTTGGAGTAATTCTGCCTAAAAAAATTTAGGTATAAGCATAAAATAAATGTTTATTTTATAAAATTAAAATTTATAATAAATATATATATATATATATATATATATATTAATATATAAATTGTATTGTAATTAAAATTTATAATAAATAAATATTTTAAATTTATAATAAATAATTAATATTTTGATAAAATATTTTTTTATTGGTAAGTTATTTTAAAAAATCAATAAAATTAAATTAAAAATTAGTAAATTGAATAACATAAACAATTAAGAAAATCAAATATATAGAAAAAAATGAAGAAAAATAGTTTGAGACAATTTTAAAAATATTTTAATTAAATAAAGATAAATATATTTGAAATAAATAAAAAATTAAAATTAAAAAAAATAGTGTATATATAAAAAGACAAGTAGCTTATTTAGGAGCAGGATAACACCTTAAAATGTTATTAGTAAAAAATGAAGATTCAGATAGTAGAAATGATAATGTGTGTCAACCTAGTTATGACCAGTTAGTAAAAATAAATTGAAAAACATAACTTGCTTTGTTTAGAGGTGGATTTATGAGTTATAAAATGTTGGGTTAATATGTCAAACCTTGTAAAAAAATTAGAAAAAGTATTTAAAAATTAAAATTTTAATACATTACTCATTTTTATTTTATATATATAATCTATTTTTTAGTTATCTAAAATTATAATTTTATTTAGACATATTTTAAATATTAATGAGTTAGAGAAGTGGTTTAGGAAAGCCAATTTGATGAATTAACTGGCCTTGTCCTGTCTTTCTTTATCGCATTAGTGGGTTAGGGTATGTTGATAAGTTGAGTCACTTAATTTATTTTATTATTATTTTTTGGGTTGACTCAATAGATTTAATCTATTTTGCATCGTTGTAAAATTTATAATATAAGTATTTTAGTACATATATTTTTTACATAATAAATATTTATTTTTAAAATTAAAGTTATAATAAATACATATTTTTGAACATATAATTATAATGTAATTAAGTTTTTTAATGTTTACAGATTACTTTTTATTTAATAATATTTTTTTAAAAGAATATTAAAATTTGATTTATAAATAGAGTTAAAAGATGGAAAATGAAATGACAGTCGGTTACAAAAATAAAATATACACATGAAAGTACAAAGGATTGCATTAAGAACTATTAATTAGAAAAATTGATTGAAATTATGATAAAATTAAATACATATATATAATAAAATCTAAAATTAATTACACTCTATCATTTAAATTAAATATATTTTTTCATTCTAAAAAATCAAAATTTGCCTTGAGATAGTTGAGAGAAAATTTATTAATTATTTAAAAGAATAATATGTAAAATACACAGGGAAGGAAGAGAAAAAATAAAATTCGACAACATCTAATTGAAATTGTGAGGAGAGTGAGACCCTCTCTCTCCAAATTATTTTTTTTCTAAGTTTTGTATTATTGAAATCTAATTTAATAATAAAGTTAAAAGATGAAATTTTGAAATGAATGGTTGGTTAACAAAAGCTAAATGGACATATAAAGATAAAAGATGTTACAACGGGAGGATGCAATAATAACTATTGATTAGAAAAATAATGTTTAAGAGGGTAATAAAATCAAATACACATATAACAATATTTAAAGTTAATTATAATCTCAATGATTATTATTTTATTGTTTCCTCTAAAATACATCTCTTTATTTTAAAGAAACAATCTTAATGTGAGATAATTAGCGAGAAATTTGTTAACTAATTACTAAGAAAAAAGAAAAAAATATAGTTGAAAGAGTGAGACCCTTTCTCTCTTAATTATTTTTCTAAGTTATATATTTTAATTTATAATAAAACTAGTATTTTATCACGTGTAGCTATAAGATAAATATTTATTTTTATATAATTATAATTTATAATAAATAAAATTTGTAATATATAAATTACATGGTTATTAAAAAAATTATAATAAACAAATATTTTTAGCATATAAATTATATTTTAGATTTATAATAAATAATTTATGTTTTAATACAATGTTATTTTTAATTATTGATAATTTCTTTTTCAATATTATAAATATTTAAATAAAAAATAAAGATGAAAGTGATATTCTAAAATAGATAAGCAATTAAAATAAAAACAATAAAGATAATGATTTAAAATTGTTGAATATATTTTAGACCAGTTAATAAATCATTAAAATTATAAAATATATTTTAAAAAATAAAACTAAATTGCTGAATATATAAAACCAGAACAAGCCACATGGCTCGTTGACGGTGCTCTCATTCAAGAAAGAAAATTCAAATCTATGATAAAAAAAAGTAGATTAGATTGAAAGAAGGCTTACCATATGTTTGTATGAGAAGAAAGAATTTAGAGAAAAAATATAGATAATAATATATATTTTTTGTCTAGTTAAAAAAATAAAAAATAAAAAATTCCTTATAAAAAAAAAACATTAAAATTATTTTCTGCTTTTTCTTTAATTCGTGTTTCAAACTTTGATCATCTCTCCTTGTTTGTAATTTGAAGTATCCGTGCAAAAGTAGTAGAGCCAGGGGTGAAGTTAAAAATATGACACAAAGGTGTGAGGCAAGAAAGGCTGTCAGACAGGTCACCCTATGGTTCCCCCTCTCGTGAATGAAATGATTCTTCCTCTCCTTCAAATCCTAAAATTTCAGTTACATGCCTCACACCATTAATATTTCATTACTCAACTCAACTATTATTTTGTTATTTTAATGAAATGTAAACAGATTTAAACTTTAAATTACAACTAATGACTGGTTAATATACCTTCAAATATGATAAAGGTTCAGTTGATCAGTGTCAACTTATCCATTTTCTAATTTATTTTTAAAATAAAGTTACAGTGATATAACTAATATTTTGTCCAAGACACTCCTTAAGACCTCGATTATTCTTAATAAACCATGTCAACTTATTTAAAAAAATATTAAACTTTATTTTTTATATTTTGTCGGTCTATATTTTTATATTATTAATTAATAAAAAATTAATAATAATACAACATTTAAAATAATTATTACAAAAATTAATAAATTTATTATATATAATAATTTGTGATTGAATTTCAATATAAAAAATATTTTATACTATTAATATATATTATTTATCTATTTTTATAACACTTATTTTCATTTATAAAAAGAAGACTCAAAATAAATATAGTTGCTTATTACTTAAACTAAGAGCATTTCTAATGTAAAAATTCAATTTGGATTGTTATATATCTTGTAGCGAGTAATTTATTATCACATAAGATTTAAAATATTTATTTTAATAAAAATTCAAATTAATATTTTTATTTATTTTTATTTTAACTTAAAAATATTTTCTAATAATTAAATAGAAACCATAATAATAACAATTTATATAATAACTCGTTTATTTCGATAATATTTTGAAGTTACTTAAATTTTTTTTCTCCCAAAAATTATTTAACTTAAAAACCACCGTAAACCACTCCATTTGCCAATAGCAAGAAGCAAAAGGAAGAAAAATTGACCCTTTCTAATTACCATTTGCCCCTCGTTTTACTATGTTTGAAGAGCCGTGTAGCCAGAAGAAAAAAAAGAGAAAGAAAATTGACCCTATCTAATTACCATTGACCCCTCAGTTTGACGAGGCTTGTATTGCAAACAGCTAGAACACACGCATTGCTTTCGCTGTTACGCTCTCGCGAACACACGCATACCCCTACTCTCTCTCTCTCTCTGTATATATACCCCTCGCTTCTGTTCTAGCACCTCTCATTACTCCATTTCCTTTCTCATCACTGTGACTGAGTGCAAAGCCATCGTCTTCTCTTCTCGGATTTTGGCTTCGCTTATCGATCCTCTCTCGTCTCTCTAATTCAAGGTAATTCCCCGTCTAAACCGTCTTAGATCGCGCTTATTTTCCATTTTTAGTCAACTTTTTTTCTCGCATTTTACTTCCAAGTCATGAAGCGGTGAAAGTTACGTTTCCTTTCATCGATTCTTTGAACGAGGTTCTCTGTTTGGGGAAATGTGACCTTAAGACCTCAGATTCGTTCATCAGTGCTTATTTCTGTGTGAGATTGCCTCCGATAGCAAAACCGTGTCTTCACTTTACCTTATTACTCGGAATTTTGATTCACATGGCTTGATTGCTGGAATGGAGTTAGATTAATGATTATATGTAGTCGATCTATGGTTTGGTGATTTATATTGCATGCCACTTGCTCTATCTGATTCTGATCTACTAGAACTGAGATCTTGGATCTTGCTAAAACTAGGCGATTCGTTTTGTATATAGATGTTGTGTACGCATGACCGCGATTGTTTAGTTCTTCTGGTTTGTTAACTGATTTATGGTCTGATCTGGATTTTATTTATTTTTTAATATGGAAAATCGTTAGGTAGTTAAGGTGTTGACAATTGATAGTGATACTCCTGAGTCAGGGGTAACGTAACATGTGGTTGTTGAAGTATATTCCTTATAGAGAAGCTTAAATTACAAGTTGCGTATGCTCTAATCGTGTGTCCATGTAGAGTGGAACCGTTATTCTATGATATTTTGAATAATGTCTGTTAATTTTTAAATGTTGGCAGTTTAACATAAAGAATGTAAAGAATGGTCTCCTTTGTTTATTAATTTCATGTGACCTGTGCTGTTATCTTTTTCCATTTAAAACAACACTGCTTTTCTAGTTACTAATTAAATATACTTCAACTTGCAAATACTAAATTGTTTGATTTTCTTGCTTTGTTCTTATTCTTGTGTGTGTGTTTTGTGCTATGCACTTTTGCTATATCTTGGTTTAAAACAGATAGGCTTTGAAGTAAATCCTAGTCTTCATTGGCTGTAAGTTTCTTGGTTTCGCAGATTGGTTTTACAATGTTATTTGTACTGACACTGTATTTCATGGCACCCTATGCTTTCTGCAGGTTTGTAAAAGATGGCCGATGCTGAGGATATTCAACCCCTTGTTTGTGACAATGGAACTGGAATGGTCAAGGTTAGTGGCTTTGTTTTTGTTTCATGTGGATGTGCATCTGTGAGTCTTGAGTTCATAACTGGATCTTTGGTTTTAATATGGAACAGGCAGGATTTGCTGGTGATGATGCTCCCAGGGCCGTGTTTCCCAGTATTGTTGGCAGGCCTCGACATACTGGTGTTATGGTTGGGATGGGTCAAAAGGATGCCTATGTAGGTGACGAAGCCCAATCAAAAAGAGGTATTCTTACTCTGAAGTATCCCATTGAGCATGGTATAGTCAGTAACTGGGATGACATGGAAAAGATCTGGCATCACACATTTTATAATGAACTTCGTGTTGCTCCTGAGGAGCACCCAGTGCTTCTTACTGAGGCTCCTCTCAACCCAAAGGCCAACAGAGAAAAGATGACCCAAATCATGTTTGAGACCTTCAATGTGCCTGCCATGTATGTGGCTATCCAGGCTGTTCTCTCCTTGTATGCCAGTGGTCGCACAACTGGTTTGTATATTACCATCTGTCTCGAGTCACTTTTTTACCATCACATCATTCTTTTGCTGAATTAATTCCTTTTTAAAACAGGTATTGTTTTGGACTCTGGCGATGGTGTGAGTCACACTGTACCAATCTATGAGGGGTATGCGCTCCCCCATGCCATCCTTCGTTTGGATCTTGCTGGTCGTGATCTAACTGATCATTTAATGAAGATCCTCACTGAGAGAGGGTACATGTTCACCACCTCTGCCGAGCGAGAAATTGTTCGTGACATGAAGGAGAAGCTTGCATATGTTGCCCTAGATTATGAGCAAGAAATTGAGACTGCAAAAAGCAGTTCTTCAGTTGAGAAAAGCTATGAGCTTCCTGATGGACAAGTTATCACAATTGGGGCAGAGAGATTCCGATGCCCAGAAGTTCTTTTCCAGCCATCTATGATTGGAATGGAAGCTGCTGGAATTCATGAGACCACCTACAATTCTATCATGAAGTGCGATGTGGATATCAGAAAGGATCTGTATGGCAACATTGTTCTTAGTGGTGGCTCAACTATGTTTCCTGGTATTGCAGACCGGATGAGCAAGGAGATCACTGCTCTTGCTCCTAGCAGCATGAAGATTAAGGTTGTGGCTCCACCAGAAAGAAAGTATAGTGTCTGGATCGGAGGATCGATCCTTGCATCCCTCAGCACCTTCCAGCAGGTAATTGTTTTATCATTAATCAGCTCTTCCATGTGTGCCATTTTCATTGATTGCTAAAAATTGTTTTGGTTTTGCAGATGTGGATTTCTAAAGGTGAATATGATGAGTCTGGCCCATCCATTGTCCACAGGAAATGCTTCTAACTTCTAAGTACAAAATATGCTTCAATGGTGAAATAATTTTCGCTCCAGTTGTTTTTATGGGTCTGTGTCATGTCATGTCATGTTAACGATATTACAATGGATAAGAGGTGAGGAAGTATCATTGAAGGAGAGTCTATTCTTAGCTTGATGCATCATATTTTGTGTGGCGCTCTGAATGTGGGGGCAGAGTTAGAGAGAGGCATTTCTTGTGTTTTGCTATCAGTGGTTCATCTATTCCTTCTTAGTAGGTTGTTCGTAGCAAGGGAGTGATTGTGATGATCTCTTTTTCCCCCATTTTCTTTTTGTATTTTTAAAGTTTACATTTGAAGGGTTTTTTTCCTTGGAACATTGAATCATTGATGTTAATAGTTATATGTATTGAGAAATTTTATATTATTGCTATTATCAGTTCTTGCTCATAAATTCATACTGCAGTTATGTTGAACTACCAAAACATTTGACTGGGAGAGTCATAAAGTGACAACCAGGGATTCGATAATAGTATTAACAAATATTACAACAATAAATCCTAATTAAACGTTTGAAAATATGCACAATATTGAATCGTCAATCGTCATTGTCTTTCCTATAAGAATCAAATTTCCTTCATGTGGTATAAATCGTCATTAGAGTTGAAGTATATGATAAATTTCCTTCCATCATATGTAAACATAGAGCCGGGGCATTAGACCTATTGGAGATAAACAACTGAAATTATAAACATTTTACCAATAAAAGAGTGAAAATATGATTTAGCCAAAATCATTTCATTTATGAAAGGAACTAATTAGTTGAAATACTGACGACGGTTTGTTAAGATAGTATTGATGATTAGTGAAGGATGTTTATAAGATATTGTGATGGCTAGGAATCCGAAATTGGGTTTCTTGATGCAACACCATATGTAAATTAAGATAAGGGATGTGTGATATCAGTAGAACAATACTTTCAATATATTTACACAACGAAACAAGAGGAAGAAGAAGGGAATTCACTCTAATTCCAATTCTGAATTTGATTTTCGATGATCAACACATCAATATACACACGGTAAAGGTGAGCCTTCTATAGGCAAACTTCATGGCATAAGAAAGAAACTACGCTTAATAGCTAAGAAAGAAATTAAGCGAATAAAAAAACCTACACCCAGCAGGTTTACCTGATTTAAATAAAATTGTTGTCTTTGGTAGAAGAAACATATTGTCTAAAAAAACTTGTATTTTTATATTTTTTAACTTATTATTTTTGCTAAGATCATAACTATATATATAACTTCTTTTTATTTTTTATTTATTAAAATCATATACAACTTTTCTTTCTCCCTTTTGCTTAAAAAAAAATTAAAGTCCTAAATATGCCTACAACTTAACTTTATTTTTACAAAAGTCGTGCATAGACATACAGCTTTTATATCTATTACTTTTTTAATAACAAGACTTACGAATTTTGTTAATAATGTTTTGAACATTTAAAAATGATGAATTAATTTATTCATGAAAAATGAATTTGAATTATTAGAGAATTGGAAAGTTAATTAATTTAACATAATAAAATTATAAAAAATTTAGGATGAAAATTTATTTATTGAATAATATTAATTGATAAAATGTAAACAATATATTTATATCAAAGTGAATACAAGACAAATTTTAAATAACTTGAACAATACAAATTAATCACAAACAAAAAATAAAAAATTATATATTTTTATTTATTATTTAAATAATTGAAATAAAAATTAAATTAAGATGAATAATGAAATATAAAAAAATAGGGTCAATGGTGCAATCTTTTTATGAAACTTTTTAAAATTTCTGAATTGGAGAAAAAAAATAGTTACGTTAATTAAATTAATAAATATGATATGTCATTATAAGGAGCTGCGAAAAATTGTTAAATATCGACTATAGCAACTTATATGAGTTACTTCATTGGAAATGTTTTTAGAAGTTAGAACATCAAAACAGTTTTTAGTTTTTCTTAGAGTATAAATATTTTAAAATATTTATAAAAAGCTGAAATAGTGAAGCGATCCTGCATTTTATTTCGGTAGCATAAAAAAAGTCCAGCAATCGATTGATTTAAATATGAGCTCCAAAATTTTTAAGTACGAAATTTATTTGGACTCCCGGGAAATTAAAATTTTCGAAAATTAGAAAAGGCAAAGAAACGGGAAATACAAAAACTCCGCTGGCGCCAAACCAAAACTAAAAATAAAAAAGATGAATCCGCGTGACTTGTCATAACAAAATCGCAACCGTCCAGTAAACCCTCACACGGATCGCTTCAAATCCAAAGCACCAAAACGCAAATCTTCCTCCCTCCAAAATTTCAAGCTCTCACCTTATAAACACCCTTTCACGCCCTAATCTTCATTCAACCAAACAACACGCAGCTTCTAATTATTCTTCCAGAAGTTTCTAGAAAATTTCAGATGGCGCGTACAAAGCAAACCGCCCGTAAATCGACCGGTGGCAAGGCTCCACGTAAGCAGCTGGCGACGAAGGCCGCTCGCAAGTCTGCTCCGGCGACCGGCGGAGTGAAGAAGCCTCACAGGTTCAGGCCGGGAACGGTGGCTCTGAGGGAGATCAGAAAGTACCAGAAGAGCACGGAGCTTCTAATTCGAAAGCTTCCGTTTCAGCGTCTGGTTCGGGAAATAGCTCAGGACTTCAAAACGGATCTGAGGTTCCAGAGCAGTGCCGTTTCTGCGCTCCAAGAAGCCGCTGAGGCTTACTTGGTGGGTCTCTTCGAAGACACCAACCTTTGCGCCATTCACGCCAAGAGGGTCACCATCATGCCTAAGGATATTCAACTCGCCAGAAGAATCAGAGGCGAAAGGGCTTAGATTCTTAATTCAATGCCTTTCTTTTCTTTTAGGGTTTTGTGTTTTTGTTTAGGGCTTTGTATTTCCCGCATGTTAATCTTGGAAGATTGAGCAGGAATTGTTACAATTTTTTCAATCTTGAAAATCAATCTGTTATTTCACCCATTTGATGGATTATAACGATCTTAGGCATGTAGTAATTTCTATAAGCGAAGGAAAAAGAAGATTATAGTTACTCTTTTGTGAGATGAAATCATTGAAATGACTTAACTATGACACTGTAATTTTTAGTCAATCTGTTTGCTCCTGTGCTGTATCAGTTTGAAGCATTATGCATCCAAATCGGACACTCTTGATAGTTGGATACACCTCTAAAAGAATTATGTGTCCATCATTATTTTCAATAATTTTGCTAGCTGTTTATTTTTCAAAAATTATTATTTTTAATGAAAAAACAATTTAAAAAAATATTATGTTATTGTTTAAGTAGAAAATTTATTATATTTTATGATAACAAGATTTGAGGATTAATTATACTTTTAAAATTTTAAACATTATAGGTTAATTAAAAAGAAGTTAGAAATTAAGAAAGTGATTTTTTGAATCATGTATGACATTTTACTTTAGAAAAAAAGAGACATAAAAATGATCCTCAAAATACTGCAATGTACATGGTAAAAATAATAGTCAGAAAAAAGTAGAATTCTGTATATAAAATCATTTACTAATTAATTTTCTATAAGGGATAGTATTTATCCAATAAAAAGCCTAAAACTTAATAAATATTAAAAAAAAACTTGTTCAAACTATTAAATCTCATCACAAATCACTACATAGTTTAAATTGTAACTAACAAATCACTACATAGTTTAAATTGTAACTAACAAATCACAACATGATTTAAATAGTAATCACAAATATAATATTTTATTTTTAAATAATACAAATATATCTTCATAATAAGATTACGTTATATTTCAGGATAAAGTACAAAAGTTAATAAATCTATGCTTCACTTTTTTGTTGTTACCCGACAGTTTTATGTTTAATGTCTTAGAATTCTGAATTACACCGTATGAAAATTGATAAATTGTAAAAATAATTCACTAGAACTGAATTAAAAAAAATAGTTCATCCAAATTTAATTGTACTGTTTTTTTTGTAAACTAATTTTTCATATTTAAACTGAAATATTCTGTGTTTGAACTATTTTTTAATTGAATTAAATTGTTTTTATACTAATTTATAGAAAAAATATTGAAAATAATAAATTTTACCTTTTTATAAAAATAATTCGATTCACTTTAGTCAGTTTGATTAAAAATGAATTCTATTTTTTATAAAAATAGTTTCATTAAGTTCTTTATAAAAATAATTTAATTTTTATAATTTAATGCATTTCAATTCTTCAAGAATTTAGTTGGGTTCATTTGTATTTTTTTGACACTCCTGCTGCCCGGGAAACTGAAAAACTTGGGAAAGTTAGAAATAGGGGAAAAGATCCACAAGTCTGGTGGCGCCAAATGAAAACTAAAAATAAAAAAGATGAATCCGTGTGACATCTCAAAACCGAATCGTGACCGTCCGGTAAAGCGAGACAAGGATCGCCCCAAATCGAAAACAGCAAAATGCAAAACTCCTCCCTCCCTCCAAAATTTGAAGTTGGGAGTTATAAAGGCCAAGGCAGTATCGAGCAAAGTCGAAAGCAAGAAGGAAGATGGCACGTACAAAGCAGACAGCCCGTAAGTCGACTGGCGGGAAGGCTCCCCGAAAGCAATTGGCTACAAAGGCCGCTCGCAAGTCAGCCCCGGCGACAGGCGGAGTGAAGAAGCCTCACAGGTTCAGGCCTGGAACGGTGGCTCTGAGGGAGATCAGAAAGTACCAGAAGAGCACGGAGCTTCTCATCCGTAAGCTTCCTTTTCAGCGTCTTGTTCGAGAAATCGCCCAGGATTTCAAAACTGATCTTAGGTTTCAGAGCAGTGCCGTTTCTGCTCTTCAGGAAGCAGCCGAGGCTTACTTGGTCGGTCTCTTCGAAGACACCAATCTCTGCGCCATTCACGCCAAGCGGGTCACCATCATGCCTAAGGATATTCAACTCGCCAGAAGAATCAGGGGCGAAAGGGCCTAGTTTCCTTTTTTTCTTTTAGGGTTTTTGTGCTTTGTAATTTCCGTCTCTGAATCTTTTAGGTTGAGCAAGTGCTGTTTAGGTTTCTTCTATATTATTATGTTTTTCAAATATTTGTCTCTTTAGTGTGGTTTGTCAAATTATCTCAACTAGGAGGGAGAAAACAAAAATTAGTCCTCTTTTTTGCTTTTAAAAGTATATGGACCTCTCAATTGAAGAGTTAATACTATCATAAGCGGAACAAAAGAAGGCTTATTCAACCGTTCTAAAATGTGATCCAATATTGAACAAGACTCAACTAACTTCATTTCCTCGTTCAGGGTATTAGCTCTTGAGCATTATGCTTCTAAACCAGACACCGCTGACAGTTGGAGTTCGTGTTTCTTGTTTTTGTCCTTGTTCATTAGTTCTACAAACAACCTAAAAGCTGCACAATGAACAAATCAGTTTAGTTTTTATGTTAATTGAAATAATGATATGCAAGTTTGTATGTCATACCGTAATCAGAATCATGAGGTCCTGGAGATGCTTCGGGGTGGTATTGAAGAGACATTATTCTTTGAGCTGGGAAGGCAAGGCCAGCACAACTTCCATCATTAAGATTGATATGAGTAACCTCCACTCCTTCTGGCAGTGTGGCAGGGTCAACCGCATAGTTGTGGTTCTGCAAATGTGTATTATTTTACGATTATACAAACCCATGCCAAACAATAATAATAATCAAGCCTTATATCACTATTTAGATGGATACAATCTTTTATGATTCTTTCTATTTCACGACAAGATTAAAGATCCAACATGCAAACCAGTTCAGCCAGTTTTCATGCAATAACAGACCATTTTGTACAAATATAGTGTGATACGATTGACAAATAATTACTTTTTAAGTATGTAATCATATGTTTGTTTTTTAAGTCTGTGTGTATTTTTTAAATGAATTTTAATACGTTGGAGAATTAGTTTCTAACTATGGACTAGGGAGATATGCCTGAGTTTACACACAAAAAAGAAGACTATCTTGTTGATAGAATAGGGAGATGACCTCAATTGCTGCATAACTAGTTTTAACCACCCAAAACAGACACTATTATGGTGAATACTTAACTATTATTTTAGGGTCCAATGCTTCATTTTAAGAAAGTGAGGGCAGGGTGCCAACCCTCCTTGCAAAACCAATGTTCATTTGTCTCCTCTAGCATACCTAAAAAAGATCGATGATGGATTTTACAGAAGATATGGTGGAGGAGGAACACTACAAAATTGATTTAAGAAATAAAAAGTGAACCCCACAAACAAAACAACGTTCAAAATACACTTGTATGAAAGAATTAGCATGGAAGAAAAGTCCATTTGATCACATACCTGAGCACTAATTTCAACACGGCCATTTTGAAGGTTACGAACAGGATGGTTTCCTCCATGATGACCAAATTTCATTTTAAAGGTTTTGCCTCCTAAAGCCTGGCCTAGCAATTGATGGCCCATGCAAATTCCAAAAACAGGCACCTTTCCCAGAATACTCTTCACTGTCTCAACGGCATAAGGAACAGCAGATGGATCTCCCGGGCCATTGCTAAAAAGCACCCCATCTGGCTTCATCTTCAAGGTTTCTGATGCCGGCCATGTAGATGGCACCACAGTGATTTTACAGCCATAAGAAGCCAAACGCCTAAGTATATTATGCTTGATTCCAAAATCATAAGCAACAACCTATGATTCATTCACCACAATAGGTGTAAATTAACATATGCAGCAGTAATCAAGCAAAAGGAAGGAGGTAATACCTACACAATACTTCTAACACTTACATGGAAAGTCTCTTCACACCCCTTAGAACTAAAATCCCATTCTTGCTTTGTTTTATCAACCCATTCATGCACAGTTTGACATGATACTCCACTTATTAAATCAACACCTGCAAAATGAAACAACAGTCAGTAGTTAGTACTTCCACTTATAAGATATGTTCCAGAGCCTCAAAGACTCGTATCCTTACCAACAATGTCCCAAGAGTGAGACATCTTAAGTAGTTCCTCATCTGTTTTAAAATTGTCAGTACTCAACACACCAATAAGGCTACCATCTTGCCGTAATCTGCGCGTGATAGCACGTGTGTCAACATCATCTGTTGCATCACAAAGTAGTATCATCACCAAAGTTAAAGGCAAAACCTCAAGTTACACAGAGTAGATTTTCTCAAAGTAACACTTGCAGAATTATATATTCATATAAAAATACTTACAAATTCCCATGATATTCCTTTCTGCTAAGTAATCACCTAAAGTTTCTGCACATCTCCAGCTTGAGGTACTGCATAAATTTATTGCAAGGAGAAAGAAAAAGTAAGCACAGCAAAAGTAAAGCTCAATCAATGAAAAAAATTGTAGAGGATGTGAGTAAAACCCGATACTCAAACTCCTAATTACTAGACCGGCAAGGAAGCACTGTCTTGATTCCTCATCATCTGGCAGTCAGTGCATCATAAAGTAGGTCTAAGAACTAAGATCACTTCCAAGAACAAAGATTCAAGAGACTTAGAATAATATAAATACTTACCAAAATTTACGCCAGTGTTACCAATATGCGGATTTGTCATCAGCACAAACTGGCCAGCATAACTAGGATCTGTCAGAATTTCTTGATACCTGCAGTGAACAGATATTAAAAATATAAATAAACATCCACATACCCATGTTCAAAGTGAATGCATGCAAAAACAAAGTCTGGATCTTATGATTTATATATAGTTCATCTCACCCAGTCAATGATGTATTAAAAACAACTTCACCAACTTGGGTTCCTGAAGCACCAAACGACTTTGCTTTCCAGATTGATCCATCTTCTAGCACAAGCCTAGCATCCCAAGTTTTCCAAGGCTTTTCTTCATAGCCTATAATTCAGTCCAAAAAAAAAAAACTTGATCAATTTGTTCAAGCTCCATGCAAACTAGAAACTAAGCACATAAAATTGGTTTATAAACGTAAAGAAAATGGAAGAAGCAGGGGTTAGCACTTACCAGCAGAGCATCTGAAAGTAAAGACGCAAAGCTTCTGTGGCGACTTGGAACCGAAGAGGTGACTCACAGACACAGCGAAGCCCAAAGATTTTGTTGCCATTCTCTTGTGCTAACCGTTCTGAAACCACTCCACTTCACTTCAGCTTCAGCTTTGGTTTCTTTTAATTTGCCAATGTTGTTGTCCTTTTTTGTTCTGTCGTGTTGAGAGTAGAGAGGTTGTTTTCGTGACATTTTTGTTTTTAATTTGTGAGGCGTCTCTTCCATCTGTATTTCTTTTTCTTCTTTCTTTCTGAAAAAGGAGAATTCCATTTATGTGGCTCAGACAGCACTTCTTCAAAGCTGATATTTTTGGCCAGGAATAGTTAAAAGAAAAAGAAAATACACCTATGTCTATGTGAAGACGTTAATACATTAATGCCTAAACATAGTTACTTTACCGTTTCCCAGACTAGTTGATACAAATCTCTTACCATTATCCAAATTTCATTGAAAACATGTGTTAATTTTCTATTAAACATTTTTCAATCAAGTGTAACTAACCTCTAGCTGATTGTGAATTATACTTTCTTCATGGCAATTCAAGTATGTAACTTCAATCAAGGAGTGAGACGTTTTACCTTCTGGAAAACCACTGAATTAACCACACGCTTTATGTAGTTCTGATTGTTACTCTGCAAGTATGACCTGTTGGAAATTATTCTGGAAAGAAAAATTAATGTTTTTCTACAAGTTAACTTTTCTGTTCACTTTCTATTTAGACAAAAAAAAACATTGTTATTTATATTTTTCTTTCGTATCTATTTTTTCCCTCTTGTTGAGGATGATTTTTCGCATCTCTTCTTCTATTTAATGGGCAATCTAGAACTCAATCTGATCCACGAGTGCAGCTGTTAAAAGTGTCAACGTGCCTAATGCAGAGAAGATAAAACTCTGATCAGACAATCTTAGCATTATACATAACAGACTTTTAGATAACATAAATGTTCAGACAATCTGATCCATGAGTGGGGAGGTTAAAAGTGATATCTTTGCGTATGTCAGATAACAAAAATTAGAATTTAAATAATATAAATAAGTTTGTTTAGTATTCAAGTAGGACTATAATTTTTTTAAAATATTAAAATATGATGATATTTAAGTTAGTTTTTTTACAACTTAAAAAAGTTTTTTTATTAAAAATATACAAATTTTGATATATAATTTTGTAATATAGATTTTAATAAATTTTGTACCAGTTCATAATAGTAAATAACTGATTTAACCATCTCACCAAATTTTTAAAACTTTTCTTATTATTGTTGGACTTTTCTTTCTCCTATCATACATAATTTTTTTTTGTTGAACTTGGTATAGATATTGGTGTAATACTTGCTTATCTCTTTCTTTTAATTCTACAAATATTCTTTACAAACACATAAAAGACATTTCTACTTTATTTTTGTCTTTGATCAACTTATTTGGACAAAATAATTGTATACATCACCAACAAAAAATGCATAAAAACTTTTGTATACTTGACATTTTTGTGTGCTTAGTTAGTATGCATAAAGATAATGTTTTACATTATAAGTAGTATATTTTGTATTGATTATATTATGGGAACATTTATTTTGTTGTGTCTTGTTTTTAATGTAATTATATTGACGTGCAGTACTATTTTTCATACACTTTTTAATCTTTTTTTTGTGCTTTATTTGTGTGTCTTTTTCATTTTTTTTTCATTCATTATTGTACACAAATTTAAAAAAAATACAAAAGTATATTTAAAATAATATTATTTACAAATTTTTGCAAAGATATTACTTGATTAATATGATAAATATTATTATAAAATTGATTTTTTAATTGATGATAACTATTTTTATATACATTGTATTAATAATTTAAATGAGATATTCACAACAAGAAAATAACAAAGGAAAGGACAAAACAACAACTCTTATAACCTTGAAGGTTTGCTAAAAATCCACATATAGTCCTTTCAAATTTTATAAATATTTATGATATAAGTGCATTAAAATTTAAATTATAAAATCTTGACCATAATTTTTTTTAAAAAAATATTATAAATTATTATATTCTTACATAGTTTTTTAAAACTTAGAAGATTTTTTTACGCCAAAATAATAATTTAAAATCTCAATTCAATACATATTCTTTATATTCTTGAAATGCGATATTTCCAATTTCACTTTTTTCATAAATATCTTTTGATATCTTGAAACAAACATAATCTTATATTGTTATAATTTGACATTTTGAATGAACTTCTTGTCTTCTTGATTGTATCCCTTGCTTGAAATGTAGTTTCCATCACTTTTCAAGCATGCCAAGGTCGATTTTCTTGACCTTAAATCTTTATTAAACCTTTGACAAATACTAATGCTAGCATTGAAAATCCTTTTTTTGACAACAGCAGAGGTTCCAAAAGGTTTAATAGTGCTTATTGAGATTTCATCGTTTGCTTTTGGTGTTGTTTCTTAAATTTTGACAAACATAATTATTATTAGGAATTCAACTCGATCATTTTTTATTCAAATATGCTTAGAGTTTCTTTTAGTTCTTCATAATCCTCATTGATGACTCAAAAACTTGCTCAGGAGCATTTTTACCTTTTTTTTTCCACCTCTACTTTTTGCAAAGGAGTCCCTTTAGCCCAATAATTATGTATTATTGATGGGATAAACTTGTTTTAGTCCCTAACTTAGCAACATTAATGCATGAGAGATCAACAAAGTAGCAAGAGTCATGAAAGATTTGGATTAAGCCCAAACATTGAGTATTTCTATTTTTTCCATTTTGGTCTATATTCAAATCCTAGTATACATGAACTTGATTTTTTAATTAGTTGAACCTCCAAACTTTGATATATAAAGGGTAGCTTGGTGATCTTGGATGTTAAGCCTTGAACCAAATTACTCACTCTTTATTTCACATCATTCAATACTAATAATAATAAATTAATTTAGGTCTCATTTAGAATCTTGTAACTATCTTTTTTATCAATGTCTCAACTTTGCTTAATCATCTTTCTTTCTCACCAACAAGTTAAAATTTCTCCCAACACATTATAAGAAAGTACAAAAAGGAGATGACTCAAAATAGTAAAGGATTACAAAGAAAGATAAAATGAAAGTTTTAGAAAGAATATACTCCTATAATATAAACTAGAATAAATATTAAAGAGTGAGACTCTTATTCAATATACTTTTCCATTAGATATTATTAATATTTTTTTTTCTTATTTTTAAATGTGTATTTTACATATTATTTATGCAACTAATAAAAACTCTCTCATTCAATTTATTTATCTTTATCTTTATTTATAAATTAAATTTTAATATTTTTAAAATATCAATAATTAAAAATGACCTTATAAAATAATTCATGAAGTATTTATTATAAATTTAAAATATAATTTATATATTACAAATATTAACATAAATTTTAATTATAATATAATTTATGTATTAAAAATATTTATTATAAAATTAATTATATAAAATACATATTTATCTTATACAATATATAGACTAAAATATTAGTTTCACAGTAATGAAAGAAATCTATAGATGAAAAAATAGGGCAATAATTAAAAAACGAAAAAATAGAAGGATATTGTAGGATTTGAATTTATCCTCGCTTTTTTTCTTCTTTTTTTTTTGAACGCAACCATTTTCTTTGGTATCAGCGTCTCGAGAACGCAAAATCAAAACGCGAACGGAATTTGAATTGAAGGCCAAAAACAGAAGAGAGATGGGTGTGACGAAGGAACAAGTTGAATCGTCGTTGAAGGCTAAACTAAACCCTTCTCATATTGTAAGCCTTTTCTTCTCTTCCATTTTGTTATGCCTATGTTGCGTGTCTCACATGTGGTTGGTTTTTTCTCGCATGCTCCATAAGTTAGAGTGTGCTTTGTGATAACTATTAGGTATTAACGCGTATTTGTTTTACAATTTCACAATCAGCGTACTGTGCCCATGACTATATTAATCAATCTTTATTCTTTAATTACTATTTTCCACCATTTGATTCTATTCACAAGATATGTATATCTCTATGTGTGTCATACACAGAAGCATTTCACCCTCTGTTGATTCTAGTATGCTGGCCTCATTTTATTATCTTCTTTCCTTAATTCTAATTACTCTGTGTTCATAGTGGTCCAAATTCAGGGCTCTCCAAGTTGTGCATTCGATTGATCTCTCGTTTTCACCAAAATTCCAAAACTGCTTTCTGTATATGAAAATTGAAAACTGCTTCCTTCAGAGCATCTGTGGGTTAAACTTTGCAAACTTTTTTTGAATGAACTTCATTTTGCAAGAGCAACCCTCCCTTTACTTCCATTTAAAACCGAGTTTCAAGGCAAAATTAAGGCAAGACTCAGTTTACCATCGGATCCAACTGAAAACCAAACACAAATTTTTCAGTTCTACTTTTTGAAAAAACATTGGGACTTGGGGGCCTCCTAACTGAAAACCAAACATAGCCAGCTTCTAAGCAAGAAATACTTTTTGGTTGAAATAAAGCTTTATCCAAAAGAACACCCCCTTAAGCTTCTTAAACAGTGAAACATAATTCGTTGGTTTATCTAGAGAACCTCAGAACCATAAATATGTTTGTTGGTAGCAAATCATGGTTAAGTTGCGAATTGTGTCATTCCCATACTTGTTTCAGTTCATGAAAATGACAGTAGGATATGAGATAGACAGGCAGGGCTGCGAAGGTAGTGTCAAAGATGGGTAGTGGGTGGAGCTTGGAATTGATGAAGATGGAATAGGAAGTGGAGATGTAGCAGCGGAATGGGAGAATGGGTTTGCAGCACTATTGGGAGGAAGAGAGTGTGCATGGGAATGCCCAAAGAACTCCGTCGGCACTCTGCAAACGATGATGTCTGTGTATCTAATAGATCTTCAATTTCTTCATAGCTTTTTTCTTCGTAGCTTTGTGTATTTCTTTTTTGACGGGCGTGGGAATCCTTGAGAAAGAAACCCTTGCATTACAAGACAAGTACAAAAACATACCACAAACCCGAATGATACTAACTAGTATATCCCCACATACTGTGTAGTTGGCAAAGTAACATACTGCATATCCAAATCTGTAACATGTACAAGAGAGTTTGCTAATTCTTATGTTTCACCAGAATTCATGCCTTTGGCTATGTGATTTCTTCTCTACAGGGCTATACCACTTTGTTCTTGTGCTGTGCTCCTTTTAATGAATTTCAGTATTTTTTGTTCCAAGTTATTTCCTTATCTGATTGCAACCTTTTGTAGATATCAAAGAGCTGCTGACATAAACTCTCTTCTCCTTCTAGGATTATTGGCTCTCTTATTTGTTCTAATTGTGAGAAAATACATGGTTCATGGTGCATTGGTGCTTCTACTTATCTGTTGGATTTTGGTTGTTCAGATTATGCATTGGAACTTGATGTAAAAATCTCATGTGAATTTTACTTAATCTTGGTACCTGTTATTATCTATGGCTATCAGAAATCCATATAACAATTTTGGAATTTCCTTTGACACTTGACAGTCTGAGTGAATTATGCTGTGACCTTGAATATACTGTTGGCTCTTGAAGTTTTCACACATGTCCAATCTTTTTGTTAACATCTACAAAATTTTTATTTTTGCCAACATTGTGGTTTGCTTCATTATAGAAACTTCTTTCAGTATTGTTAATGGAGAACTTGCCACTTGCATGTCACATCGGGTGTGTAATATGTAAATAGTGAATGTTATGTGTATTAAATATGAAAATTTGTAAACTTAAAAGGAGGTTATTTATATGGGTTTAGGGATTGTCTGTCTATTCCAACCCTCTGTTTAACAGTTTCATAGTTTGCCTATGTTCATGGGGTTACGCATAAAAAACACCAAACATGAAATGGGCTAACTTCAGGGGTGTACACTGTTTTTAACCCCTTCCCCCCCTTTATTTTCTTCAAATTCTGTGTTCTGATTTTATTGTATTTGTGTTTCAGGAAGTGGTTGATACATCTGGAGGGTAAGTTTTTTTTTTTTTTTTCCATTCAGACCTTGTGTTCTCTACTTTATAGCACTGTTTACTTCCTCCTTTTCTATCTTAAAATCTTATAATTTTCTTGTTGTTGCTATTAGGTGCGGTGCAAGCTTTGTAATCGAGATTGTATCAGAACAATTTGAAGGCAAAAGGCTACTGGAGAGGCATAGAATGGTGAATGCTGCCTTAGAGGAGGAAATGAAACAGATTCATGCTCTCTCTGTAAAGAAAGCTGTTACCCCAGAGCAGTGGAAACAACAGCAAGAATCCAACCAATCAAGTTCTGCTGCCTAGAGCATATTTTTCTGTTATAATAATTTATAAATAAGAGATCCACACGTCCGTGTTGCTGACAAATGACATTGTTTGTGGATTCTAGTTCTATGTATTTTTATCAACACTCAAATTTATAGTTGTACTACTAAATTTTAGTTTACAGAACTTCTGGCTTTCCGTGAGTTATTTTAAGATGATATGTCACCCCCCCTTTAGGTAGGAACTTTTGGATCAACTATACTTTGTCGGGCGACCCCCTTTAGGTAGAAACTTTCAAATCGTAAATCATGTAAACTTTTATAGCTCCTTTTTCCCCCCTTACGTGACATGTTTGAACGTATGGTCTTATACAAATCACCTAGTAACTTAAACTTTTTGGTTGTTTTTGTAACAAGTAAAATATGAATCTAGGATTTTTTTTTTTGCGTGTCTGGATGCTATCATTTTTGTTTTCTTATATGATTTTATTTCTTACTAAATGCATTCTTTCTATGAAAAGAAAATTGTTGACTTGCAAAATTTAGTTCAATTGAAGGACCTACCAAATGAGTTTTATCTTTTCAAGGCTTTAGGGATTGTTGCTAGTTCTGCATTAGAGACATATTAGGATTTAATTTGATGTTTCATATTTGTGTCTGCTTATCCCACTAGAAGGTATACACAAGCTTCAATGATGTCTTTTCGATTCTGCTCTTCCCTTTCAACGAACGTCAGTTTGAGAAGTTCTCTGTATCCTATCTAATCTATCCAAGCACATGCGAACTCGATTTCATTATTGTTCTGAACATGACCCTAGTGCCAATTGTGTGGCCTCGCTAGTTGTTGCACGGTGATTTTTTATATCGAAACGTAACAAAATAATGGTTGAAAACATGGGCCTTCTGAGGCTGTCACGTAGAAGACCAAGCGTAAGGTATCTATCAACTGGATATCGAGTGCTTGGAATGGGATTCTCTGAACCACATGTCTCGATAGACCTATCCACAATCTTTATATATAAGCCATAAAAACGTGTTAGAGTTTCCCTTTGGCCGAAAACTTCAGCCTAATAATTCCTTATCAGCAAAAAGAGATAGAGAAACCACCCTCTCCTATGCTTCATCCTTCTGTCTCTCACAGTTGATAGTTCCACCATCCACCCCACATGAAGGTTTAATGGTGACTAAGCTTGTCCAGCCACCAATGACGGATTGCATCATTTGCAGAACCATGAATGTCATGAAATTTCAAAGATTTGTCCCTGGTAGAAACCATTCAAGGATAAACACCTCAAGATTTGGTGAGAGGCCATTATGGTTTAGACCCATTACAATCATTAAAGTTGCAGAACACAACTCTGGCTCAAGCTTAGTTGAGCTTGAAACACTTGCTCACAAGAAACAAGAGCTTTACCAGGCGGTGGAAGGTACACACTTCAATTATTTTCATCTCCCTTTGTTTAGTTGAATTTAAATAGCACTTGAGAGAGACTGGTATGATTGAAACGGGTTGCAAACAAACATGTTTCAAGGAATCAATAGGGGAATTTTTGGAATCCCATCAGCCAAGAAATCTGAAATTGAAAGTTTGGTGAAGCAACTAGAATCTCTCAATCCAACTCCATGCCCAACTCTAGAATTGGAGAAGGTAACATCAACCCTTCCTCATTGGCATTTAGGAGCTTCACCACCGTGCTCTTTATTATTGGTTAAAAATTATTAAAAACTAAAAAATTATGAGTAAAATTTACCAAAAAAAAAAAATTGAGTCTAACCTAATTTTGTCTTTTTTAATAAGTTTCACTCAACAATAAAGAGTATATTAGAAACTAACATTTCTTGCTGTAATATATTTTTATCATGGGCAGGTGAGTGGGTGCTGGAGGCTTATTTACAGTACAATCTCAATTTTGGGATCCAAGAGGACCAAGTTAGGCCTCAGAGACTTTATCTCATTGGAAGATTTTTTTCAGACTATTGATATATCCAAGGTACAAAAACAAAGCAGTTCTCAATTTTGTAAGACATGACTGATTACTTGAGATTTTATTTGGTAGTATTGGACCTCAGAAGATACAAGCTATGCACAGTTTCCACTATTTCAATTTTTTTGTTTTTTATGTACTGAGTATAAACATTGGTAATGTGATTTCAAAATGGAGAGCAAAGCAGTTAACGTGGTCAAATTCAGTGCAAGAGGGTTGAGTTTGTTGTCTGGACAGCTTAGTATTGAGGCCTCTTTCAAGATTGCTTCCTCAACAGTTAAATCTCCACTCATTGTTTGGTCTTTGTTTTTTTCCTCTCTGTAAAGCATTAATATGGCTGCCAAATAACTTCCTAATTGGTTACTGCTTGAATTTGGCAGAGGGTTGACATTAATTTCGAAAACTCCACAATCACTCCTGACCAGGTATGTTAGCCATATTTACATTTTTTTTTGCTTAATTGTAACTTAACTTTCATATCTTAATTTATGTGTAATTTTGATTTTCCTTGTTCTAATTATTCGCATTTAGTGCTCTTAGTTTTTCAATTTAAAATAAATTTCATATTCCAAATTCTGATAATAAATAATTAACGGGAATACAATGAAAACCTGACATGACATTGATTTATATAAATTGGCAATGAAAATAATGTATTAGATATTTAAATAAAAAATGGATTGCTTACATTTTATACATTTTATTTTTATGTAAATATTTTATATATTTTTCATTGTCAATTTATATAAATCAATATCACGTCACACATTTGTTATATTTACGATCATTATTGAACAAAATTTAGGGTGTAGGACTTAATTTTACTAATTAAAAAAATGATGAAGATTAAAACCGAACAATTAGAATTAAGACAAAAAAAATCACACATCAGATAAATTTTAAGGAGTATAAATGTTATTAAGACTATTTTTTCTAGGCTAATCAGAACTTTGACCCATAGTTAAATTGTTTTTCCTCCTTGCATGAACAGTTGATGAATGTATTTCGGAAAAATTATGATCTTTTGTTGGGCATCTTCAATCCAGAGGGATGGCTGGAAATCACGTATCCTTATTTGTTGAAGATTGTTTTTCTATTGTTTTATTATATTGGTCTAAATATATCTTGGACCACCACTGTTAAACAAATTGTCTTTCTTTGTTTTTTCATGCAATTAATATTGAGGAAATTTGTTGTTGTTTCTAAACTCCATTGTGCCATAGATATGTTGATGACACCATGAGAATAGGAAGGGACGACAAAAGCAATATCTTTGTACTTGAAAGATTTGATGATATATAGTAATAACTCGTAGCCACTTTGTTTCCATTTTAATCTTCAATATTAATTAGTACGCCAGGCATTTTTTATCCCTACATATGCTTTTGTTTTGAGAATTTTGTTGACCAAGGTTCATTTAGGAAATATGTCATCAATTTCTTCTTATAGAAATTATTATGCCAGAAATATAATAAGCATGTTATGTTGCTTAAGAGAAGCAAATAATTACTGACCATTGTTTTATTCCTACTCACTAGTAGCCGTGAGTAAAATTTGTATCTTTGTGGTAACCGTTAGGTATTTTAATTGGACTATTATATGTATCGAGATGCCAAGTGTCTCCTTCACTCCTATGCCAACATGTTCCCTTTTACTTCTGAATAGGATTTACAACTTCCTTTCATTTACTGGAAAACATTCTCCCACAACATCATACTAAATATCTAGTTAGTTAACATACTTCTATGACCATGATTTTTATACTGGCCATGACCTCTAAAGTTACTACATTACAAAATGGTCTAAACAAGTCCAACATTAAATTTGTGATCTCATCATGCATAGTAAAAATAAAAACTCTGATCCTATTATGTATTTTATTTTTAAAAAAGTAGAAGCATGTGAATCCGTGCTTGAGATTTAATTGCAAGTTCAATTAATTATTGTTTTACACTTTATTTGAATATTTTGAATTATAATATTAATTTTGACAGTAAAAAAAGAGGAGAAAAGAATTCTAGTTATAATTTTCCTGTCGTTTTTACCATGTAAGAAAAAACAGAAGTTGGCAACATAATTGAAGACCCTGGAGAAAAAGCATGGCATAGACCTCCAAAAGAAGGAACTTGAGAAACTCTTTGAGTTGTTCTTCATCTTCCTCTCCCTCTCCCTCTCCCTCTCCCTCTCTCACTCGCTCAGACCCTCACATGCCACAAGCTCACTCTTGTCTTGGGAAATCAAGCTCAATGATGCTCAGTAGTTTCAGATTCAGTACAGGAACCTCCTCACACTTATTTTTCCTTTTTGCTCATCATCTATGCCTCTATGCTCAAGCACTGAACCAGTATTTGTCAAAATTCTTGTAAAAAAAGGAGTGGGAGAAACTGGTACCATCATCAGCTTTTATGTGGGACAGATTCTTATTTCTTAGTGCAATGCACTAATCTATGAAGCTAAATGAATTCATACAAAGGTACTTTGGTTTGAATTTAACCCACGTAGATAGCTCCTATAGTAAATAGGCTCCATAGTAATAAAGTAACAAACTCAATAATTGCTGAGGTTTAAACCTGATGGCCTAATTTGTATTTAATTTGGTCATCCATCTCACAGAATAACTGTAAAATCAAAATGTCCCTCTCTAGTCTGAACGTAGGATCTTGCATACAATTGAAGTATGAATTCATGTGGAACCCACAATAATGGTGTAAATGGGAACTTCTCGACCCAAATAATTATCACTTGCTTAAGAGACACACTATCAAAATTAAACACCACCTTTTCTATGCCTATTTCTTGGCCAAGCAAGTCTAAGTAATAATGATCAGTGTTGTTTTCATGCATAAGTAACCCTCCTAGGTCCTTAGGTCTATTACGTTGGCAGATTATTTCTGTTATGACCTTTCCCAAGTTAAAAGAAAGGAAAACACTTTTTTTTTTATAAAAGCAAAAAGTTACCTTTCAATTTAAAAAAAAAAAGGAAACGCTACAATTACATGTTTGAACTTGACTATTTTTAATGTTTTCGGATATCCCCAATAAAAATTAAATTATTTTGAATACAAAATAAATTAGTATAAACATTAGATCAGTGTAGTTGCGTTGAGGGATTTAAAACATTCAAATTATTCCACGAAAAGTTAAGCAAAGCTGCAATTGAGTGGAGGATCTATGTGCAGATGGTTAAATTGAGGTAAGCCAATAGCAACACTCCAATATGATAAGTGAATTTGACCTTAAAAAAATCATTCTTAAAGAATTTAGAACTATGCCGTCTGGTTTTGATCTTGTACATGGAAAAGGAAACACAATCAAAAGATAGATACATCTGATCGAATTTTCTGTTTATATTATTGTAATTTGATATCGATTATTTGAATTTTCTGGTTAATAAGAGATATATGTAAATTTTTCTATAATTTTTTGTTTAAAATTGATAATTTTTCTGGAATTGCAACAGAATGTGTCTTCTTTTAACTTTTTTGTATAAAAAAAAATATTAATGCATGTCTTTCTCATCCTGAAGTTGAGATTAAAGGACATTATTAATCATATAGTAAAGGTTGCATAAAGATGTCCTAGTCGTTTTATTTCTTCGGCCTTTTCAGGCCCTTTTATCAATAATATTTTTTGTTTCTTGGGCCTTTTTACGCCCTTTTATCAATAAAAAAACTTAGGATATTTGCAGAGAACAGTGGAATACTACTTTTCCTTTACAGTAACCGGTAAAGACAGAGAAGATGATATTTTGCTTATCGTTAATTCAGACAGCAAATAGCTGAATTTAACTCTTTCGAACTGAAGCTCCATCGCATAGTAAGTTCCAAGAATTCACCATTTGGCTTAAAAGACAATATAAAGAGAGGGCACATTAAAAGAGAAATAATAATTATAACCATTGATTAAAACATAAATGGATGATGTTATGAAGAAACACACTTTGAGCTCAGAAACTTATCAAGTGATTATCTAATAATTATTTTTAAGTATTTATATATGAAGCAAAATAAATATATGTTCCGAACCTTGGTCTTATAATCCATCCTCGTATATTAATGTGTAAAAAAGAAAAATGATAGAAAAAAAATAGTTTTATAATTCATCATCACTTCTTTAATTTTATTTCTTGTCTAAAAATGTAAAGAGATAACGAAAATGACAACAGTAGAAATACGAAATGAAGTGTACAAAAAAAAATAAAAAATAATACTAATAATAATAAATAAAATACAAAATAAAACTCATGTACAAAACAAAATGAAAAAAAAAAAAAAGCACTGTGGACTGCACCACGCTGCATCCCACTTCTGATTTGAGGCAAGTGCTCTTCTTAGGTGTTTCTTCCTTTTCCACTTCTTGCCGAACACAATATATTTGCAAGCATTACCTCTTCCTCGTTTTTTTTCTCTCTTTATTTTTTATTACATTATTTATTATATTTATCACTTTTCTTATTTATTTTTTTCTTTTTGTCTTTTTCTTCCATCCATGCACCAAAAAATGGGGGTTATGTGTTAGTTTGTTTTTTCTCACCAATCTTACAGGGATTCAAATCCCTTTTAATCCTCTTTTATAATTACTTTTCTTTTTTTATTATGTTGTTTGCTTTATTTTTATTGATTAGGGGGAGGGGTGGTAAATACGGATCTGATCCAATTGTGTTTGCCATATTGGACATGAACATGGGCTCTTGGATAGCAGCCCGCTAGTTTTTGTTCGGCTCAGTCCAGTCTCCACTAAAACTGTTCCTTTTTTGTGTTTATTATTGGACTTGAGTTTTTTTTTTTTTTTTCAGATATAGCAATTCATACTTAATTGTTTTAATAAAAATATGCATGTCTAATCAAAGTCAATAATAAGTAATAACAGTATTAAATAAATTTTCTTAAAAACCCATTTTTTCCAAAATAAGATTAATGTTTTCTTTTACTTTTCTTGAAGCTTATTTTATCTTGTTTTAGCTTGTTGCAGGTTAATTAGTTGTGAGCTTAATTCCTAATATATAATAAATATTAATGTTGATTTGATTCGTGTTTATTCTGCTAACTAGTGTTTATTTATCATTAGAGTTAATGGTTAAATTGTTAATTAAATTGGGTAACTTCAAGAGTAAACTATTTTTTTCACAATGATCTATGATGCCGAAATGTTATTTACACTATCTTTAGCATTGTAAGAATTGTACAGGAGCACATACGGACATGCTATCTTGTACCTTGTGTAATCACGCTATCTAAGTCACGTGCAATATGAACTTAGTTAGAAAAATAAAATTACATTTTTCTCCTCTTATAATATAACCTAAATAATTTCAATTATTTTTAATCTATGCAACGATTCATAACATTAATATGAGTGTAGTCACATAGTAAGAATATACATATAATCATATTATCTTATATCTTGTGAAATGTGAATTTTATAAAATGATGTCCTTTTAAAAAAATTAAAAACTAAAATCTAGAAAAACACAAGCACATTTCAAATACCTACGTGACTTTGAATTCATCATCGGAGCAAAGGATATGTAGAGCAAGAACCAAACTATCAAGTCAAAATTAAGTTTTTATAATTTAATTTCCAATAATTTAAATTTGATTCTTTTTTATTTTATATGAAATAAAATAGTATTTATAAAGTAATCGTAATTTCCATATTTTTTTATTTTATATGAAATAAAATAGTATTTATAAAGTAATCGTAATTTCCATATTTAGTTAGAGGTAATTATTCTGGAATGAACATCATTAAAAAAAATCTCAACGAGGTAATTGACTTTCGAATTAAATAGACCAATTTTTTAAATATTTTTTTAATAGTTTTCGGATAATAACTTAATAAAATAAATATTTTTCTCGCATTCTCGTGACAATTCGATTATAAATAGATAGATAGAGCCATGGAGGAAAATATATGTTTTATATTGTCATGGTTGTTTGCCGAACTCACTTGGCTAGCATGCAAAGATTTGAGTTAAAATAGCAAATTGTTAGGTCAAATCACAATTCAATTGTGTCAGCCTTAAAATATGTTAGCCCACGACAGACTGAATTACATGCACACATTTTTATAAGCATATTGTTAGCAAATTACATCTTTAGAAATATCTTAACATATGTTAAGTTATATTTTGCTAACATATTCATTTAAAGAAAAGGTGAAATATATATTAACAAATCCTTGGACATGACAATTAAGTCTCCGTGTGTTTGACCGTAACATAACTTCGAAAAATAAAATAACAACTACTGAAGTTAAGTTTTTGATTTACAAAAATAGTAATAGAGTTGGTTTGGGGTATAATTATCCATCCCGGCCTGTAGTCAAAATTGCACATACATACCCATAAAATATAGTTAAGATTTTTTTTCTATACTCATGTTTTATAATCATTGAAAATATAAATAAATTATTATAATATTTAAATACTTTAAATAATAATAATTTTAAAATTACACATTTTATTAAAAATATAATTTAGTTTTAAATTTTCATATTTTCAATTTTTTTTATTAATTTTAATACATAATTTGAATTAAAATGTATTTAATATAGGAATTATTTAAAAACATATAAAAATAAAATTTAATTTAAAAGTAAGAAAGGTTCAAGAAAATTTCTCTAATCTCGACAAAAATAAAATAATTTTTTTTACCTCTATTAAATATGACTCAAAATATTATATTTTTTAGAAAAAAAAAGTTGTATGATCCATGATCTTTTCTCACTCGAGTGTGATTTTCTTTTTCCTATAATATATAGTCTACACAAAGTATTAAGGGAGGAGACTAAGAGGTCAAAACTCACCTTGTTCCATTGCCATGTTAACGAGTGTGATAGAGAACTTATCACAAAATTAATTACTTAAAAATGTTTTAAAATAGCAAGCATAAGAGGCCTTACGGATATGCTCATGAGCTCATCGTAGATGTGATATGGCATCGACGTGGGATAAATTAAGGGAAAAGAAAAGAAAAAAACAAGGAAAAGTAATATATTTGTCCAAAAATTTAGATAAATGACATTTTTAAAAACAAGTAAGGTTATGTTAGTTAATAAGAATAATATTTATATTTTACTATTAATGTAAAAATCTTGTTAATAAACAATATATAAATATCTTTGTATTTAGATAAGTTTTCAGAATTTAATTTATCTAAAAATTTGAATAAGAAAATAGTCTTTGGAAACAAAAAAAAAGCAGAATAGCACAGAATGGAAGTGTAATGAATGATGGGCAACACGATGTAATTATAAGCACGGCACAACAAGGTGACAGCTCTGCTATATTCATGCTTTCTCTGAGATTGCATATATTTGTTTTTGCCGTCTAATTTTTTTAGTTATAGAAAAGACGATTCAACTATAGATGGAAGACGGCTTGAACCGGTCAGGTCAGATAACGACAATTCAACTCAAAAAGTTGGTCAAACAAAATTAAATATAAACTCTTTTTTTGTATTTTACTTTATACCCCATTATTCATTTAGTTTTTATTTTCACTAGATATTGGTTTTCTTTAATATTTATTAATATATTATATTTGAATTGGGGTTTATTAAAAGAAAATTATTATTGGATTGATTATACTGATCAACGATTTGTCAAATCATCACCACTATATCAGCACCTCCCTGCCGTTAGGTTATCTTTAGTTATTTGTCGAAAAGTTAAGAAAAATAAATTATACATTTTTGCTAATTACAAACTAATATATATAATAAATTTATTAATTTTTATAATAATTATTTTAAAAATTATATTCACATTATTGGTGAATAGTTTACTGTATTAAATTATTATATATTATTATAATCATTAACCTAAAAAAATTAATAGGTGTGTTACGAATGAAAAAAATATAAAATAGTTTGTTTTAAAATTTGGTCAAATATGTTATATTATATTCTAAAAGTAGCTATTACCTGGATGAGGCATTCATTTTAGTTAGCCGAGTCAAATGACGCGACAGCCCAACTTTCTCCTAATACATAAGGAAAATTCCAAATTATCAAAGACACATAAGTATAGAAAAAATCTCGAAACAAATTGAGAAGATCTTAACTCCAAATAAATAAGAAAAAGAAAAGGACAAGTCTACCAGTAGTAACCAAATATTTGTTAACCTTAAATTATTAAAGTTCTTTATTTTTCTATAATAAAAAGTTTGGTAGAATTGTCAATGATTCAATGTCAGTCATAGTGCATGTATATTTTGTGACTACTCACAAAGCGTTCTAACGGAGACCATCTCAGAAAGAGAACAGTGAGATCGATCAAAAGTAATGTAAAGCAAAGACCATGGTTTGTTAATTTGTTTCTTATTTAAAAATTATTTTATGTTTTTAAAATATAAAAAAAGATTTGATAAAAGTAATTTTTAAAAATAACATTTTAAAAAATTTTAAAATTACAAAACTTTATAAAATATATTTTTCTATTACTCACGTTCTTTCCTGTGTTACTTCATTTTATTCCTTCACTTTTTTTACTTTTTAAAAATTAGTTTTTTAAAATTGTTTTATAAAATAGTTTTTAAAAACTAAAAAACAAAACACCATTAAATACACCTTTGACTTTTTCATTTATAAATTCAATCCTTTCCTCATTTCTGCAACTTTGGTTGGAGCCTTGCGTGCCGTATTCTATTCCTTAATCAACGCAAAGATGAGCGCTTCAAAATGACATAAGAGATAAAAGCAACAACTTTGGAGCGTAGGGTTGTAATCCTAAACAAAATTGTCATTTATATTAATTTACTGTCGGATTAATTTTCCTTAACATAATTTTTCTTTGACCAATTACATTATTAGTATAAAAATTTATATATTAAAAATTTATATTCACAACCTATATAATATATTATATTAGCGATGATAAGTTTTATCAACAAATATTTGTCTAATTAAAAATGACAAAATTCATATTTTAAGAAAAATAAATTTAAGATTTGTTGTGGATGTGAAAACTTGTTAGTAGATAATTATTAAGTATTTTATTCATTTTTCAGATTTGCTTTTATTCTAATGAGTTCCTGGGACTCAACTCAATACTTTTTTCTTTATTAAAAAAATGAATTCTACAAGTATATATAATATTAATATATTAAATGTCAGTATAAAACATTATATTATTAGTATGTATCTTCTAATATTTATTAGGTAAAGATTGTATTAATAAAATAATTTTAATAATTTTTGTTTGTTAGTAATGATAATTTTTTCAGTGTGTCATATGCATATGCATAGCTTCTTGTGTTGTGCCTTATGGTTATAGGTTTATGCAGTATTTTACTAGCAGTTATTTGGTAGGTGGGATGGATTGTAAGTGGCCCAAGATTAGAAGCAGGAACTACCCTTCCTGTCCTATTATTCCCGTCCTTTCCATGTTGCATATTTATGGCTGTAAATGAATCTAGTAGAACTGTAGACGTAAAATGAAATTTATTTATTGATAAGAAAGAATATATTTTTCTTGGGTTAAATATTTTTTTAATCTTTTTTTTGAATTTTATTTTTAATTTTTAAATAAAATGTTGATTGGTCCTTAGTTTTATAATTTTTATTCTATAAATATTTTTTGTCCTTACAGTTAGCTTTTTTATTTGTTAAATGATAATGTGATGGTCACATGAATTGCAACTTCACTACAAATATGATATGATAGACACTTGTAATTTTTTTTATAAATTATGTTTTTAATCACTAACCTTTTATAATATTCAGTTTTAGACTTTTAATACTTTGTTGATTGATCTTAATTTTTATTTTTTTTTACAAAATTTATTTTAAATCACTCAACAAAGTTTTGATCAGTCTTAACCCCTTAATAATTATTCATCACTAATTTTAGTTCCTCTTATTGAGTATCATATAATGACGTGGAAGTCACGTTGACAAGGGACTTGTCATGTAGACTACTAGTATGATGTAACAGTTACATGGTTAAATGTTGATTCAAGACATTTTTTAGTGATTTTAAGACACTACAATTTTTTTGACAATTATACATTATCAAAAAAAACAAACTTTCAAATTAAAAAAAAAAACCAAAAGAAAAGCATATGCAATAAGCAATATTAACAACCAACTTGAAAATTCTCACAACATTAAAACATGTTATCTTCTTGCTCTCTTACCACCATTGCCTCCTTATGAAATCCTGTAGGACGATGTTACTTGTGGAGCAAAAAGGTTCGTGGGAGCGAGATTAAAAGGAAGGAGTTTAGCATTTATTTGAGAAATAATATTGGGAATTGAGGTTTCAAATGGTTCAAACATAGAGGGTACTCTATCTTGACACTTAGGATATTGATTCACGGATTCAGTAATTTGTGATTTCATTTATTCTTGTTGATTTGTCTTAACATGGGTTGTTGATTGTGTTTTGGATTATAGTCCAATGAGTTGATGATTGTAAGCAAACATGAAGCAAATTTACTTATATATAGAAACAAACATGAATATGCATTCTTGGTATACAAATGTAATGTGAGCAAACATTAACATGCACAAAGGTAGCAAAATGTGAACAATGCAAACACAAAACAAACATGAGGACAATGCAAAAACAATTAAAAAAAGGAATAATGTAGATAGAAGTAAGAGAGTAGAGAATCAAAAATCACACTTCAAGTAAGAAAAAAGAGAGAACAGTGCAAACACAAGCAAAACATCAAAAAAGAAAGTAACCACAATAGTGAGAATCAAAAGCAACAAATGGTTCGAGAACAAGAGCAACAAAGGTGCAAAAGAAAAATATTATCTTTTAAGAATGCAAGGATTTTGGAGGGACATTGAGAGGTTTAAAAATAACTTCTAAATTAATTGTATTATAACCAATATAGAAATTCACTTTATAGAATAATTATATTATAAATTGATATAGAAATATAACTTTTTGGACTGATTACAATACAACCGACCTAGAAAATTTAGCTAAGAATTTCAAAAAGTGTGGACATACTAAATTAATTGCTATAAAATCAACACAGAAACATTTTTTTTATATGAGTGCCTCATCATTTGTTTTAAATGTCATTTTTTTTAACAACCTATCTAGAATGTACGATATAATATTATAAAAATTGGTGTAAATTATCGATATTAAAGTGCCAAAAGACTTATGTAAATTGTTGATATAAAAGTAATTTTGTATTAGTGTTATTATATTCTTTTTAAAAGAAACAAGTGTCTTATCAAATTATATATATACACAAGCATGTGCATAAAAGTTGGAGATAATCATAATCATGTGATGTTATATGGATAAGAATTTAATTTAAATATATTGATAGTGCAAATATTTTTTTTATTATATCATACAATCATAAATTATCATGTATAGTAAAATTATTGACTTTTGTAATAACTATTTTAAACTTATAACTATTTGATTTCTAATTGATTGACGATGTAAATTTTTTTGCTAATAATACATAAAAATTAAACTCTATGAATAATTAAAATTATTTTATTTAACTTTAACACTTACTATTTGTTATTGTCATGAACTAGGCTTAAGCCCAATTTATACAATAACTCCTCAACTCCCAAGTGTTAACTCCTCAACTCCCGAAGTGTAAGGCAAGACCAAAATTACAAGTGGCGACCAAAGTTAACACTTATAATAACTAAACTAATCTACACTCATGAATAACAAATCACATCTTAATTAAGAGTACAATTGTTTTGTTAATGTACTAAAACATGATATTATTCCTCATGAGAGAATTTAGCCTAATTTTGACGCATGTATATACATGTATCACTCACCTCAGAATATATATACATTTAATATACATTGTCATTTTGATATATTTTTTTGTTTATTTAAGTACCATAATATCTTTTATAGATATATATCCATTTTTAAGAGGTTTCTATCATACTATAGCATCAACTCATTCCAAAAAAACCCGAATCTCAATCCATTAAAAAATATCAATCAATATTTTTTAGGAGATTAGTCTTCAATTTATAATTCATTTCCGATCACATCAACAATTCACCTCAAATACATATTCATATTCATTTCAAATAAATAAGTTATAATAATCAATGATTAAACAACACGTGAGGAAGTCTTCCTTTATTTCTATGAAAAAAAAAAAAAAGGAAAGGAGAAAAAGAATGAGAAGTGGGAGATATGTTATTTTGATTATATTATATGATTTTATTACGATGTTAGGAAAAAGTATATTCATAAAAATGCCCGCATTTAAAGTTTCCAAGTAGCAATCAATACGTGACACTAACTAATCACTACTATGTTATTGTCTAACGAAAATACCAAACATCTACCAAAGGTCCATTGCATGGTTGTCCTATTGCCCATCCATGCCTTCAACTCCCATCCAGCTGGAATGCCCACATATGCGCAAAAGATATATACAAATATTGTTCCACAGCCAACATGATATCCTCATTTTCCACTTGCTAAATTCTCACATGTAGAATGGGTGTTTCATGGGAATATTAATATTATAATTTAATGATTTTTCTAACTAATTATTACATAATCTTGGAAGTAATATCACATAAGGCAAAATAACTATATTAAAAGTTTTTTTCCAATAATGAATCAATTAATATAAAGTAATAATTATAAATTATTATGTTAATAATGCATTCAACTAAACTCTTAATATAATTACTAATTATTATATTAAGATAATATTTAAATATTATTATAATTACTAATTAAAAATATAGCACGTTTTTAATCCTTCATCATTAATTGAAAGCAGTTATTTTAAATATTAAAATAATAAAATTCAATAGATAAATTAAAAAAATAATGTTTTAGACATTTAAAAATATATTTAAACCTAAAAATAAATAAAAACGAAAGAAAAACTTATTTTAGTATACTCTTTTGTCTCACTTTTCTTCGTTGGAATCACTCAACATTTAATAATTATTGTAAAATTTCATTAAAATTCCAATGATATATTTTACCATACTTAAAGAAAATAAAGTTAAAATACTATTAATTAAAACTCATAATATTAAGAATTTAATAATAATTAATATAGGAACATTTTTTTCCTCAAAGAATTAACGAGTTTTAGATTCTTTTCACCATTTTAGTTCCTTGTAAGGAATAACATGATAATATTTGAAATCCTTAAGGATTTATTTGGTAATACATTAAATATTTAAAAGAATAACAAACATGGTGATAAAAGTTTTTTAAAAATAAATATCATGATAATTTAAACGGAATATTAAATGTTTTCTCAAAATAAAATAAACTAAAACATAAAATCTCAAAATTTAATTAAAAAAAAGAAATTCTAAAATGACCAACCAAAATTTTCATAAATATTAGTCTGGTGATAAATAAAATAAAATAAAACAAAAAATGGGAATTTATATTGGGCAATTTGGTTAGTCTGGTTTCTTGGGTGGCAGAAGAGAGAGATAGATACAAAGTGTCGTTTAAATTGCTTTACCTTTATGAGTCAATGCCCAGACACACACTCTTTCTCTCTCCATTCCATTCTCTCTCTCTTGGGGTGAAAACGAGAAGTGTACGGAGAAAACGAGGCTAAGAAACTAATGGGAGGTTGTGCGACTAAGCCGAAGTTCTCAAAGGAAGATCCCGATCGAAGGCCCAAAGCACCCGAACCTCAACACACTCTTCCAACAGAACAACCTCATCCTCACAATCTTAAAGTCAACGAAATTCTTGATGATGACCCAGCAAACAAACGACGCTCTCTCAGCTTGTTGTTCAAGGAGGTACGCTCATCAACCCTTTCCTTTCCAACACTTTTCTTTTTCTATTTATTTATTATTCTTTCTCTCCGTTGGAAATATTTTTTCTCCTGCCATTCAAAGCTAATAACTTTTTATTTACAAGTAACTTTTTTCCAACTACTTGTGCATAAAATTAAGTCCTACTCGAATTTCCCCAAACTCATTCTTTGAACCCCTTGCCATCTTATCTTCCAAGGATATATTATCACACTCCATTTCCTAAACCTTTTCTTTCAATAAATTGATAGAATGGTGAATTGTCCTACACTTGTTGGATTTTGTTATTTGCCACTTTTCTGGCTTGCTGGATGAACAGATTTTCTTGTGTCATTCCGTTCCATTCAAAGAAAAGGAAATCCTTACATCTTTAACTTATTCACTACTTTATCGTATTCATTCTTGGTCCACTTTACTATCTTTACCCAACAAAATCACCCTTGTCCCGATTTGATGGCCAAATTTTTATGGGTAGCTGGTACCTACGCTAATCATGCGCATGTAAAAAGATATAACAATATGTTCCTAGCTTTTTATTTTTCAAAGAACCTTTCTATTTCTTTTTATCACCTGATTCCAATTGTGATTTTTTAATAAAAGACTTCAGGAATTAAAAGTATGTTTGTGTATGTACAATATAAATATTTATTTTTATAATTATAATTATAATTCATAGTAAATAAATATTTTTAAATATATAATATGTTGAATTTGTAATAAATAATTTAAATTGTAAAATAAGATTATTTTAAATTTAAAATAAATAAGCAGTTAAAAATTTAATATATATAAAGATACATTAATATAAATTTAAAATGACAGAGAGAAATAATTTTTATCCAAAGTAATGGAGAAGGTGTGCCAAGAAAGTGTTAGAGATATTTAATTAAGAGAAAAATTAAGAAATCTAATTTATAATATGTATTTTAAAAAATAAGTTATTTACAATGTAAAATAATTTTACAAAATTATTACTATAACTATTTTAATGTTATTTTAAAAGTAATTTATGATTAAATGATAAGATAAACGAATTTATTAAAAATTATTATAATGTACTTTTCCATAGATTTGTAATAAAAACAATTTATTATAATTCTTTAACTAGTGCTTTTAACAAATCCTTTTCTAATGAATAAATGTTTACTTCAAATCCTAAAATATAGTGTTTTTTTTTTCTCCTTTCTGTTTTGGTAATATTTCTTTTTCACTTCTGTGCTAGTGTGGATACCGATTAGTTTTATATGTTGTCCTGTTAGGATGCAAACAGGCATAATACATGTTGCATTTTATTGCTTTGGCAAGTTTTGCTTTGTTTTTGAAGATTCAAACAGTAGCTATCACAAATGCTACAGCCTCTTCATGTTGACATTAAAATCAATTCTCATTTTTAAATAAAAATTAAGATTAAAATTAATTTAATTACACGTTTTAATTAGGTATTAAAAATAAACTTTGTTAAAATTAATTATACTCAACTTTAAATATAGGCGAACACCGAATACATGACAAACAAACGTGCGATGCCTTGGAGTCTCCCAATCGTTTGTATCCAATTGATTACATTTACGCTATCATCGTTCTCATGCTTTCATTATAATTAATTAGTGTGTCCATTCAACAGAAACATCAATGATTGCAATCAAAAGGTTAGGGCAGAATTTTGTAGTATGCATTATGAGGGTATACTTTATTGCTAAATTAAAAATTAGGTTTGAGATCCATAGTTTAAATTATATGATTTTAATCTACATATTTAAAAAAACGAATAATTTTTTATATTTAAAAATTAAGTAAATTTTAGTTCATATATTAAATAATTTAATTTATAAGCACATTAAATATTTATATATTATAAATTATCTAATTAAAAAATATTTGACTAATTTTGTCACATTATCATATTTATTAAAAATTAGATAATAAATTAATAATAAAATTAAAATTATTTATTTTTTAATGTATGCATCAAACTCAAACCATTAAAATTATGAGTATTAAAATTATATTTTTTAAATAAGTGGATCAAAAATTGAATAATTAAAATTATAAGAATTAAAATTATCCACACACTAAACTAAAAGAACTAAAGTATAATTAAATTTATAAGAAATAAAAACAAAAAGTAATACTAAAAATTATTATTAATTTTTATATAAATTTTTAAAACAGGGAAGTGATATTTTGATAGTTATGATTGAAAATAGATAATAAAAATATAAAACATTTCTTAAAACCAAAAGAAGTTTAAAATTGTATAATGAATTTATTTTTCTCCCTTTTTGACGAGTACAAAAATATTGAAATGTTCGAAAGTTTGACTATGACGGAACGGAATTGGAACCTCGACAAAGAAACGGACCTAGAACATGTTATCGTGACATGCATGGTAGGTGGTGTGGGTCTATTACACATAAAATGCCTGGAGTAAACTAATGAATATTAGCCAGTTTTCTATGTTTTTGGTAATAATTAGACCATGGATTTCCTTAACCGAAATTTTAGCATGTTTTGCTCCCAAAATTTGGTGCCTTGAAAGTTGAATCTGACTAGTTAAATTTGTCCTATGCCACGAATTCCGGTGACTTGTTAATTCATCAGTAGTATCAACAGTAATCTAAGTAATTGTAAAGAAAAGAGCGTGGGAATCTCTCCCCAAACACTAACAGAATCTCAACCAAACAGAGTAAGGACAGTAGAACAACCAAACAGAGTAAGTGAAGTTTATTAGTAGGTTTTTTAGTTGACAGAATCTCAACCAGAGAATGTAAATAAATATGTTATACTCATTTGTCATAAACTTAAAGCAAATACTTAAAAATGTATGTTGTTTTCTGTAAATATGACACTTTTTTCTATGTTTAATTTGCATGAATTTTTTATTTTTATTTTTGTTAAAAATGACCAATTTTGATCCCTATTGTCAACTTGGTGAAGTGTTGATGTGATGAATGAAATATCAAATTGTCCTGGATTTGCTTGTGTTATTGCTGGTGAATATAATTAATAAGTTATTCAACTTAGGAATGCGTGCTGATTCAATAAATAACGGTAACATTTCGAAGCGGGTCGATACTTGACATAACCTCCTGAATTAAAGCAAAATTTGTCAGAACCAAATAAATAAATAAATCATTACTAAAACTGCAAAATAATATAATACTAACCTTATATAAGAAGTTTTGAATTTGTTTCAATAAGTTTCACATGTACGAACATAAATAAATTTTTATTTTATAATCTTTTGTTTGAGCAAGTGGTTAACTTATTCATATACCCCCAAAATATATTTGTGCATCAGTTACTACAAGATCGTATTAACCAAACTAAAGAGACTATGTCAACTGTTAAGTGAAAACAACTCTGCTTGCACGAAGCTTATCCACTAATGCCATTCACAAGCACTTTCTGATTTTTAAAGGTTTATAACTTTGTGTGTGTGTGTGTAGCAGAATGAAGATACAAAGGTTTCCACAGAAAATGAGAAAACCGCAATGGAGGAGACTGTGAAAGAAGTGGTAGAAGCCGATAAATCTTTGGAGGATGCTAAAAGCAATGAGCCAACAGTTAAACAAGAATCTCCAAAGCCAGAGGAGAAACTGTCCGAGGAAAGTAAAAAACATGAATCACCAAAACAAGAATACGATGAGACTGTGAAGGCAGAAACATTACAAGCTGAGAAACATTCAGAGGAAACTAACATCAATGAACCAGCTAAGGAAACAGTGAAAGCAGAATTGGAGGTTGAGAAACCTTCAATGGAAACTTGTATCGATGAACCAGCTGAGAAACCTTCAGAGGAAAGTCATATCAATGAACCAGCTAAGGAAACAGTGAAACCAGATTCAGAAGCCGAGAAACCTTCAGAGGAACATGTAGAGGTGAAGGAGATATCTTCAGAGGAAACACAAAGACAAAGCAATGAAGCCATCAAACACAAACCATCAGAAGAAGGAAAGCCAAGTGGGGAATCACAAAAGAATGATTCAGAAACTCAAAAGACTGAGACTCCGATTCAAGAGAGCATAAACACAGAGGTGCCTGAGGAGAAAGTAATTGAAGTAGTTCCAACACATGCAGAGTCTGAAGAGAAGGTAACAAAGGAAGAGAAAAGTCATATTGGGGTGGAGGATGCACCCAAGAAATCTGAATGAGAATCATGAACAAATTCGAAACATTGCAGAGTTTCAGGTTGTTCTCTGGTTCATGCCAACCGAATCATTGTGTGAGATTTTCCAACTACATTTTCCTCATGTGTTATTCTATTTGTTTTTTCATATGTAGTTTGAAGAACCGATTTTTGTTCTTGTCAAGTCACTTATTTTTCTATCCAATTCCTATCATTTGCTTATCTGTATTGGTAGGTCAATTCACCAATGTAAATTGTAATTTTGTTGTCATCTGCCACTGGGAATTCCGAGGACCTCAATCTTTTTTCTGTTATTAACGTAATGTAATTTGTGCAAAACTACAACTAGTGTACGAATGTTCATGAATCAACCTGAACAAACCAGTTTTTTTTTTTTTTTTTTCAAATAGAGGGCCGTGAGCACCATAATCTCTAATATATACTTTATTATTGATTACAAAATTAAAAGAGAGATTTATTAAATATAAAATGATACTCATTAAAATTTATAATTTTAATAAATTTTGTTTAATAATAGAGTAGGTAAAAACACTATGTTAAAAAAAATATAGTATTAGCATTTCTCTTGTAAATATAAGGAATTAATATTTTAGTTTATGCATTGTATATGTAAATGCTTTTCTATATAATTAAAATTTATAATAAATAAATATTTTTAAATATATAAATTCTATTTTAGATTTAAAATAAATAAATGTTTTTAAATATATAAAGTCTATTTTAGATTTATAATAAATAATTTAAATTTAAATTTAAATATATAAAGTCAATATTTAAATTATTTTAAATATTGACCATTAGAAAAATAATTAAAATTTAATTTAGAGATGAAGATAAAATATGATAGATCGAAAGGAAATACAATAAAAAAATCAAATATATAAATAAATATAAACAAAGATAGTTTGAGATTATGGAGAGAAAATTTTCTTTGCTAGTTGTGACAATAGTGTATGAAAACCAAATAAAAAGGAGAGAAAAAAAATTAAAAACATCTAATTGAGAGAATAAGAAAAATGAAAATATTACTTTCTATATTTTAATTTATACTGTTGATTTAGTTTTTGTCTTCTGTAAAAAAAATGTTGGTATGAATCCTTACAAGTTTTAAATTTTTTAAAAATAATTTCTAATTCGAATATCACTTTCCATTGCTATTGTTCACTGAACTTGAAGGAAGTGAAAAACTTCAAGGGTCCTTCAATTTTGGAGGGAACTTCCTTTATAAGAAACTAGGGCTACTTCTTCATTCTGAGGGAATGATAACTTACGGGTAGTTTCACCTTCTCTAGAGCAAAAAAGAACTTCTAAGACAAAATATATCTATTGAAGATAAAATTAGACTTTCAAAATATCTAACATATTTATGTATTTTATCCATTATTTATTGAATTATGAGAAATAACTAATAAAATAGGATATTTTTGAAAAAAATAATTAACAGAAAAATATTTTAAATTAATTCTTATAAAAAAATCAATAAATACTTTTAATATATTGTATTTTCTTATGCATGTCATTTGTGAAAAAAAATATTTTATAGTTTACATGTTTCATCTTACCATTTGTTGGATATGATTAATTGAGTTTGCATTAAAAAAAAAACTTATTGTTAACTATTATTAATATTACCGTTTTATTACTATTATATGTCACAATTATCACTATTATTATACAGCACAAAAGGCTATTTTAAGAAAATTGAATTGCTTTCTCTAATTATGTATACTAGACCACATAATATAAAATTGTTTGTACATGCATTGACCACCCAACAATAAATATAACAAAATACAATATTGTTATGGAATTAGTTCTTCTACTTACATAGTTTCCCCTTAAAGTGTATTAGATCAACCCTTAATTTTTTATTTATGTTAAATGTATACAAAAAATTGAATTTAAATCTCTTAATTAAAATCTTGAGTTAACTTTTGTAAATGAAAAAAAAATGTAATTAAAAGAAGAGATCTATAGTGATTAATAATTTTGAGTTTGAATTTTTGGGAAAAAATAAGAATGTTATTAATTGAAAAAAAATCCTAATAAAATTATAACTAAATTTTTTTTATAAAAATTAACATTCAATCAGTAGATAGTTGACACCTATAATATAATAATAATAAATAAGATGTTGGCTTTTAAAAATAACTGTACACTTGTTATTGATTAAAGAAACCATAGAAAAAGATTGTATTAAATCCATATCATATATAATAAATTTTTAAGTTAAGTGCAATAACAGTTGATTTTATATTTAACAACTATTATTCTACTTTATTTTCTTAAATGCACTCTTCTGGAGTCAAATCATACAAGAATATCTATTCTCACTCTTATGTACCTGTTGTCACTTCTGTTTTAAAGATCTTTATATAAAATAGTTATTTCTTTATTAATCAAATCAGTAATTTAAAATCTTTGTCAAAATTTAAACAAAATAAGTCACAATGTGTTAAACATCAAAATATCACCAATTTCCACTGCCAAACCCTGAATATCAAATTAGTTTTATACTGATTTTCAACTATTTGTAACATAACCATGCATATTTGAATAACCAACCCAATATAAAAGAGAGAAAACTTGAAAGTCTTCCTAGCTAGCTAATTCCTACAATATGAATGCCATTACAAGCCCAATTTAAAGACGTAATTTAACTATTAACAGAATTTCGGCTCTATTACACACTATACAGTTAGTGCTTTTACAATCACACACTTTCTGCCAATTTAACACTAGGAAATTTAAAAAATATATTACTACTATATATATGTCACATGTCATAACAGTTGTGAATCACTCTAATATAATTAACCCGATGCCTCCTCCAAGTCTAACGAGGCTTTCGGCATTTCCTCTCTGCTCTTTCCCCACAGCACGAAGTACAGTCCAAGAACCAAAGCGATACCACCTAAAAGGCTGCTCAAACATCAAAACCAACCACATAAATAATAGGTACTTAACAAAGAAGAAACCAAATTGAAATTTCTCTAATTAATTAAAGAAGAATACTAGCCACTGTATATGGTTACTAATTGAGGAAATATATATAGAATATATATTTTTTAATTAAAAATATTCAATAAAATATATTATATATTTATTGAGACTCATAATTGAATGAAAATTTATGTTTTGACATTCTTGAAGGTGTATACTTTCCTTCTCTTACCTTCCTTTTAGACCATTTCTAACACAGGTGCTCTTAAATAAGTAATAACTTTAGAAGCATTCAATTTCTATTGGAGAGCTTCTATCCATATCAAATTTTTTACTACTTTTTGTTAGTCTCACCCATTTTTGAAACATATGTTGTGTGATGTTGTCTCACTAAATAGGTAGTCAAATGTACTTATTTGTTTTTTAAATTGTTGAGCTAAAATAAAATAAAAAAATGATAGAATTGTTTTAAATTAGAGGAGTGTGAACAATACTCTCTAAACATGATCTTTCTAATGTTATTTTTATTATTAATTAAACTATATTAAATATTTTTTATGAGTTTCACTTTTAAGTCAAGAGATACTTATTAAATAACAAATAATATTTATTAAAAATTAAAATTTTTAATATATTTTAATTAATAATAAAGAGAAGAATAGAAAGATATTGTTAGTGTACTCATTTTAAAATACAGTAAAGTAAAAGAGAGTGCGATTATAGAAGTGTAAAAAATTATATAAAATAAATATCAAAAGAGTTTAGAAGTTGTCCTTACAATCCCTCTCCCAAAATTTCCATCACATCTCTCGTTTCTATCTCATTTATTCATATTTTTCTGTTCGTTATTGGGGTGTATGCATTGGAAAAGGAGGAGAGAAATAAAAGGCGAGTAAAAATTGGGATGAGGGTTATAATTGATTAATAATTAACCTTCCCAAAGTTATTATCTCGCCCAAGAGAATCGCAGAGGAGAAGATGGTCATAATGAGAGCGAGTGGTGTTGACATGGCTAGAAACACCGGTCCTTTCTTCTCTATAACCCATGTTTGCAAGTAATATGTTAAACCAGTCACCACAATTCCCTAGCAAAATAAATTAGTTCCAATTAGTTACGAGTTCAGAGATTACAAATTAAACAGGCCTAACAACTATTAAGTATTTACATTTATATAGAGATTTGTATTACTTTTGATAAAAATAAGCATCAATTTAATTATTATATGAAGATTTAGAGGATTACACAATACACTACGGCGAGGAGCCTGACATTCCAACCCAACTTCCATTGGTCAATGTCTCTTTCTACGGCCAAGGCAATGGCCAAAGACTGAATTGAGCTTAAGAAACACTGAAGAGTTGTGAGGAGCAGCTTTGAAGGGTAGCATTTTATGACAAAAGTCTGGTCAATTAACAAGAAAGTGACATACATGATAAGAAGAATATATATTATAATTAAGGGTATGAATATATCATGAGTTGGTAACAAGATATATGCACAGGAAATAAAATGTACCTGTAGCACAAGCCATATTCCCCAAAAGGTGTTGGAGAGGAGCATGAGGAAGCAACCCTTTATCCATGACCCAGATGCAACACGACCCAGATGTTGTTGGCTTTTATGGTACCCTAAAATGTGATAATGGCTTAAAAGTTCCAAATGAGGACCTTTATAGAAAGCAAGAATTGCTGCTCCAGTCAAGCATGCCACTACACCAACCAACTTAGCAACACCGGGGGCACTCTTTACTTTCAAAACTTCTATCCTGAAACAAACCAAAATTCTTATGTATGAGCAATGTTTTAAAATTCAAAAAAGTATTGAATTACTCGAGATAGCGGGTCACCGAGTCAATGATGAAATAAAAAAATTACTAATTGATTGAAATTGCATGGACAAGGAGATATGTAAATTAACGCACGTGTCCGTATACAACAAAGACTTTTTATCTTTTCAGAAATCGTCGTTTCCCTTGAAAACAAACAAGGCAACCTGAGCTAAAACATGGACCTTGTTATCTGCTACTAACTGGTCCATCCAAAAGTTTGACACAATATAAAAAGAAAATGAATTTTACCCTCGTGACTCCAAACTTGATGTTCAGAAATAAAAAAGGGCCTACCCATTGAATGAAAAATGTGGTACAATTTCAATTTTGAAGGTTTCTCACCGACATGAAGGTACCATAAAAAAGCCTAATTTATATCCGTGTCTAACTCCTAACCCCTAGCTGTCTCTGCCTTTTTTTCACCTGAATATCAAGTCTTTGCTTTGTAGTACTGACAAGTGAAGTGACCACAAAACAATGCATTTTGCTAGAAAAAATCTCCTCAGTAAAACATGGGCGGCTTTCTTTTTTAGTTGACAAACAAGATATTATTAATTAGAGCTCAGATTCTTCTCCCTACGTTTGCCATTTTTTAAACATTTCCTTCTCACCTATAATATTTTAATCGCTTGCCACACCTATATCTCACGTCTGTTTTAATCACATGTAGAGACTTTAAGACAGGTAATGGAAACTTTATTCCAATTATCTCCTCCTTTTAGCTAAGTGTTATATATTTTTTTTTTCATTTTAGTTTTGGCTACAAGATATATACTTTCCTAAATATGCAATTGCTGCTTGTATATATAATTTAAACTGTATATATATATATATCACCTGTGTAGTACCACTACGTTAAATTTTATGCTTAATCTACTACCAAACAAAAGACAAAATAAGAGGACACTTGCACTAAAATTATGATTTATGAGCAACGTTTAGGTGCTTCCAAGTGTGTTGTTCGTAGAATCCGTGAAAATCTTAATCACCCGCAAAATATGCACCAGTGATGGAACAATATTTGATTTTAGGATATTTTGACAATAAAAGAAACGAACCCTTTTGATAAATTGCGGTTATCAGTCCAATTTAGGGTCGAGGGTGGGAAAAGTAACTATTATTGAATTGAATAAAATACAAAGCAATTAGTTATATGTGAGCTAGAGTACTATATATTCTACCTGAGTAGGAGCGCCAAGAAGAAGGTGATAACTGGAAGGCAGTTTGTGGTAGCAGCAGCCAAAGTAGCAGAAGTGTATATAAGAGCAATACCATATATGTCCAAGCTCGCAGTGATCCTGAAATTTATGATCACCAACACAGTTTAAATGATTTTTTTTAAAAATTAAACATCATTTGAATCGTATTTTAATTGAATATATAACATAAAGTTTAAACCTAACTGTATACTAGCGGCAGTACTGTTCAAGTTTGGTATATTAGGATCTAATCTTAATAGCAGCAAATACATATTATTCAATTGCATATGAATTTGGACATACCCAAGTAAAGAAAGGGAAAAGATCTTGCAGAAGGTGAGGAAGGACAAAGGGGGTGCAGTTTTCCTGGTTTCAAAAATCAAAACTGGAATCATTATAAAGAGGGGAAAAGAAGCTAGAAATACACATATATATATATATATTGATGTTAATGTTTGTAATTGTGTGGTGCATAGTTACCGCTCAAAGAAGAAAGCGAAGGGGGTAAGGAAAACGGTGGCTACGGCTTGTCTATAGAAGACAAAGATGAAGTTGTTCATGCCATGGTCGAATGCAGCTTTTGAGAGGAGAAACATGGCAGCGTAGATGGCTTGTATGAGGATCACAACTAGATAAGGCTTGTTACCCTTCATGGTGTTTTAGGGTCCGAAATGGAAGTGAAGAGACTCAAGATGCTTCACAGTTGATGACACGGATATATGTTTGTACACAAGTTCCACCTTTTATGGGCAATGGAGATATTGCTGAAATTGGTGAGGAGGACACTGCCATTATGGGGACGTGTGTGGTGAACATTATAAGCTACTTTACTTGTTCGGGGACCACCCCTCCCTCTACTACTACGTCTTAGACTCTGCCACTCTTTCATGCATTTCGCACTTCACTACCATCTTGTATCAACAAAATTAATCACCTTTTTTTTCTTTTTCCTTCACATGCCATTTTTATCTTTTAATGTAATTACATTCTTTGACTTTTTAGTTGGTCTCCAGATATTTTACTAGTTTTGATCTTTTAAATTGCTTATTAAAATAAAAGTTCGTTTCATACACATTAGTAAACTTTAAAAAAAAAAAAACTTAAGTTATAAAATAACTTTTTTATTCTATGCATTGTTTGATAACCAATAAACCATAGAAGTAAAATAACATAAAATTTACTATTAATATATTTTTAATATTAATTATTTTAATATAATTCGTACTAATTATCTTAATACGACTGTGAAGATAATGTCGATCGCAACTAGGTCAGTGGTGATGAGAGAAAACAAATAAAAAAATATAATTATTGAATTAAATTTTATATTTAAGAAAAATTATCTCATAATTTATGGAGGAACAAAAAGTTAAGCGTATGTCTTGTCCATCTTTACTTAATTTGTCTTGCTCTATAATATTTTCTTAAATCAAACATAAAAGTATATCTATGTTGTGAAATACCTTATTTTTTTTAGCAAATTAAACCAACTCTTGTTAATGAGTCTCATATGTAATCATACTTAAAATTTCTAGTCTTTCTCTCTTTAAAATGCGTTATGGGATGCCATTTATTGTTTTGAACTATAATATTAGTGTACTCCAAAATTATCTCCAATTGTCTATACATACTTTTTTTTTCTATTTCATTCTTTTTTTCTTATTACATCATTCATAGGTCATAACACCTCCTCACTCTTTGATTTCTTTTTTTTTTCTTCCTTTTATCTATGGAGGTGTTGGTGTATGGTTCCAGTATACAAACATCAATTTTCTTTTTACTTTTGCTTAATACATGTTAAAGGGAGGACTTTGACTGTGTGAGAGATATTTGCACTCGCATTTTCCTATTACATTCCTTTCAAATAACTTACAATTATAGTTTTAGTTATTATTATTTTAAATAATTGATTTATTAAACTTTAATTAAATATATTAGTGAATGAGTATTAACGTTTTAATTTATCTATATTCTTTAATTATTAACAAATTTTAATAATAATTTCATAAATTAACTTTATTTAAATAAATTATTTTCATTATAGAATTTTAATTAATTAAGTGTATTAATATACAAATTGATGTCGTTAATTGTTTGTTTTTCAAACGTGCCTTTTCTGTTGTTGCCTAATATCTGTTAGAAAAATATTCATTTCAAGTAAAAAAAAATTTACATTTTTTGATTGACAAGCAAAATATAAGACTTTTTTTTAAAAAAAAAATTATCAAAAAAATGTGATAAAAATTAACGTCGGGGTAGAAAAAAAAGAAATAAAAAATAAAGAATTTAGATAAAAAAATTAGTAGATTTAAATTGTTTGGTATATGAGAAATATAAAGAGAGAGAAATATTTTTTATCCGTTTATTTGGTTAAAAAGAAAGTTAAAAGAAAAAAAATAATTTTTTATTTATTCAAAAAGATAATAATTAATTTTGGTTAAAGACCTATTCTAAACAATATATATCTTTCTTCTAACATAATTTTTTTCATACTCCCTGTATCTCTAAAAATTATATAAGTTACATAATATTAATATTATTTTTGCATTCCATTTTATTATTTTTAGAGCATAAAATCACATAATATATATATAATTTATTTTAAAATAATTAAAATATAGTTACTTTATTAGAAAAATTCAATGTTACTTTACTTTCAGAAAAAAGAATTCATTTTTTAATCACTGTATCGCAGCTCCTACCATGTTTTTGTTTGTTGTCGTATAGGTGAATCCAATTGAAATGACGCGCAAGCAATTCTTCTTGTCTCTCCCAAGGGCACGAACGGAAAACAAAAATTGTGATCACTCTCAATTTTCTTGGCTGGATTGGCAAGAATGGCAAGAATGAAATAAACTTGGACTCACTTTTTTAGTTTTAATTTTTTTTTCTTTTTAATTTCTCACCCTAATCAAACAAAAATTTACATTTTTTCCTCATTCTCTTTTCAAGTTTCTTAAAGGGGAAGTGTTCTCCGGTTTTATACTTTCTATCAGGTCAAGAGAGATGCAATATTTACATGACGTCATCACTCATCATCATCACATGTGTAGTACTCATTGTTTATACCCCATTTGCGTAACGGAGTCAAGATACTCTCCACTTCTTTTCCGTTTTTGGTTTTTCCTTAATATAATTTTGGACAAATAAATGAAATAGAGATGGTGATGAACAATGAATTAGAGATGATATACATAATATAACCGAGAGTATCATTTATTTCTTTTAAAACCATGATAATAATAAAATAGAGAGAAAAAAATGAGATGGATTATGGATACAATAAAAAAATTCTATGAGGGGGAAAGGGGCGTTGATGAGCTACCCTTAATAATAGAACAAAAAAATATTTTTTTTATATATACACGAGTGTAAAATAAATTTAGTGTCCTCCTCACATGCATGTTCAGGATCCTACATTATCTTACTCTACAAATTAGTAAACTGATTTGATTTCAAAAGGCTTTATCAAGTAGGGAAAGTGAAAGTAATAGCTTAAATCGTATGTTTTTTGTATACTTAAAATTAGTCATTACCTATTTAATTTGTTGCTAAACAATCTCATGATTCGATCAGGAACAGACAAACAAATACCTCCTAAAGTACAAAAGTTTGTCTTGGCTCTAAGTGTGACTAGATATTGACGTAGGTCTTGCACTAACATAGAAAGTTTGTCTTGTTATTAAGCACTTACTTCCTAATTAGGGTAAGCAATTTACTTCTCGTTCCAATCTGTAAAACTATTATTGCTAATCTGCTTCTACAAGCATGACATAAGACGATGAAGTTATTGCAGTAACTAAAAATATTTCTCCGAGAACATGACGTTAAATTTATATTTCCCATGTTTTAATTCATTCTAGTTCAAAGTAGCCCCCACAAAGGCACTGGCTCCAAATTCCTGGGGTATGATTTTATTTTATTTTATTTTATTTTTTGTGGTGCTCTTCGTGTAACATTTGCTAACACGAGAATAAAAAAAAGAAAGAAAAAAGACGGAGGATAGCTACTTTCTTGCAAATTCAGTAACGAGTCTAAAATGAGGTGCTTCAGTCTTTTTCCCACGTTTGTGAAGTAGCTTTTGGACGTAGGAGAAAAGCAAAGAGATGGTGATACGTCATAAGTGCCTAGTTGCTTTCCATGCAGATATAGATGAGATTGATTTACATATTAATTTTTCACATATATATATATATATATGATGAGGAAATTTAAACGGAGAAAAAGCTGCAACGCGCTTCTAGAGGGCCATTTCTATCAATAGAAGGGGATATTCCCAAAATGGCTAAATCCATATTTTGGCAATACTTTAGAACCATATTTAACAATCGCACGGTCACTCACTGACCCATGTGGCAATTTAAAAATATGGTCTTCTAATGCTATATCCTCCTACCGACCAAATTAATTAGCATAGAAGAACATATTTTTTTGCGAGTATTTTGTAGTTTCATATACTATTCAACACACACGTATTAAGATTTTTTTATTTTACTACTAATATTTAAATTAATAACTAAATTTTAGTTAATTAACTATTAATTAATTAAAATATTATTTTTTTTAACTAAATTTAAGTTATATTCATTTATACTTCTTATTACTACAAATTAATTAAAAAATAACTACAAATTTTAAAATTATTTTCTTAACTAATTTATTACTTATTTCATGTTTTCATTAATATTATAGTAATTTTGTAGTTAATTATTTTTACTAGAAATTAGTTATAAAATAACTATTGATTTTAAAATTAGCTATAAAATCATTTGATAGTAAATTTTAAATTTTTTAGTAGTGATGCAATGAAATTACTTCCTATGAAGATTATTTGTAAGAAATTCAAAAATAAAATAAAATAACTCACGTCTATTTCGAGTCCAACTTTTTCTTTTTCTCCGCATGTCTGGCCACTTTGTAGGGAAGGAATATTCACAAAAAAGCATTCATGTGAAGGTAATATATATGATAAGAAACAACAACAAAATGTTATGATAGTTACAATTATGTTTCAGAACTAAGTTTAGGTAATTTTGGTCTTATTTTTCAATCAAAATTATAGTTTCATTTTAGTTATAAATATATAAAAAAAAACAATTAACAAGATATATTTATGATTTTAATTAGAAAACAACATAAAAAATAGCTATGAGACTATCCTTAAATGTTAATTAGTACTATGACAAAGATTCTTAGGAGGTGGATTTTTGCTTTTTAAGACTTGTTTTTGGTAACTTTAAATTGTTTCATTTTTTATTTTTTTTATAAGTATTTATAAAAAAAAATTATCTAAATAAATTTAAATTTAATTCTAAAAGCTAGTTCATAAAATAAGAAATGTCGCTTGTATATATATATTATTCATATTTTATTTTTAATTAATATAGAATTTAAAATTTTTTCAATACACTCTTTCACATCTATAATTTTTTAATATAGATTTAACTCTAATTTAATCTTAAAAGTTAACTATGAGAATGATAATTATCCCCACTTTTTTTAACATGATTTAGATCTTATCTTTTATATAGGTGGAACTTACATTTTTCTAATAAAGATAAAATTGTTTTGGTTGAACAAATAAATGGAGTTCCCTCCCCCTCAAAATCCATTCTTCGCTGTCTCTTTTGATGGGAAATGATTAGAACATAAAAGAAAACTTAGGATTCCTGGTCTGTCCCTTTATTCATATCACGCCGCGCCCGCTTTAAGCGACTTATAAATCATATGAAAAACATTTTGTTTATTTATGGTAGTATGAATCGAAAACCTTTTTGAGCGTGAAACAAACTTAAAAACTGCGCGGTTAAGCTAAGTCAAGAGTCATAAAGAGTAATTAATTAAGACCCGTTGTTAATTACAAGCCATTCGCGAGCGTTCTTAAAAAAGAAAAAAACGACAGATAAGTAGCACATTGAGCACATGAGCAATGATATACTATATACTAGTTACTTAGGAACATAGTTCATAACACCTTTTCTACGTAAGATATGAATTATATCACATGTCCATCCCCTTTCTTCTCTTCTACGCAAGTGGCTTCTCTAAACTGTTTTTTTTTTTTTTCTTGGTCCTACTGTCGATCCCAACAACACACATTAAAAAAACAGAAGCAAAGCCACATGCAAGAAAGAGGAATCCAATTATTAACTTGGCTTGTCGCCTGTTAACATCAAAATATAAAATTTCACGATGATAGCAACATGATTTAAAAAGGAATTAGTTCAATTAAGCACTTCAATCCACAAAGCCCACTAACCAATTGTTTAATGCAAAGTTCCCCCACTTCCACGCCATTCAAACTTTTTTTAATTAAATAATAATCAGCAACTTACTGTGCTTGATATGGCAGATTAATTTCTAGGTTGGATATCTCCAATTTACCTTTATCATAGCTTCTTCATTATATATATATATACATATATATTATATGGTATGCTTTTCCTTTCCTTTGCAACGTTAATCATGTGTTACGCGTACTGATCGCATAACGCACCCTCCCAGATGGTCCTGAATCTAAAAGCCATACTACTCCACATAGACCATAGACATAAGAGGATCTTTGCTTTGAATCATTGATATAGAATATGAAAATAAACTCACTCCTAAGATATATATAGTGAAACATTCCCAATTGGTGAAACAAAACAAATTGATAATGATTATGTCAATTATTGAAGCCAATTGTCAATAATGCAAGGGCAAAAAAGCAAGTATCCGTTGTATTTGATTATTTACCTAACAACTTTTCATCACTTTTTACGCTCTTTAGATAAATTTCTCTAAATAACATTTTATAGAAAGACAAAATAAAAAATAAAATGAATTAAATTTTCTTATAATTTAACTTTTACACCTAATTTTTTAGAAGTTCTCTTATTTGATTTCTTTAAAAATTGAGGTATATAAATCGATTTTAACTTATGAGATAATCTTCTTTTATGAAACAAAGAACAAAACATACAACAATCAAAGATAAAATTTACAGTAATTTTTAAAATAAATAAATAAACCTCCAAATAGAAAAGAGAAAGGGAGTGATAGTAAGGTTGTAATTGATCGCAAATTACAAATAGAGAAAGAGAGAAATAATGGAGAGAAAAATAAAGGGAGTGACAAAGAATAGAGAGATTGAGAGGGAAAAAAAAAAAAAAAGACACAACAACATGAGACTTAGGATGGAAGGAGGAAAATGAAAATAAAAAAATGACTGTTGTACTTTTAGTTAGAGTATATCAACTTAATTTATTTAGTTTCTACATTACTTACAAATTACTTAACATAACAAGGTCATTTCGGTCATTATAAAGTTACTAATAACTCCGAACAATATTGTTTAGCAATGGATAGTAAGTCAATTACTAGAGGTTGATATTTCAATACTTAAAAAGTACAAAATAATATATGATTTGTCTACATTTTACTCACTAAATCACACAAACTAATATACAGAAAAACGTGTGTCATCATAAAAAGTAATATTTATATGGTCAATAATTCTAAGTTGAAAAACTTGTCACGTAACATGTTTAATTATAACAACCAATTAATGTTATGTATATCTTGAGATTCAATGTTGGATATGCAAATTCCATGTGATGCGTTTGATTTTTGTTCTGGTCCGCGAAAACTCTCCTTTCTATCACTCTCAAGTTTCAGAACTCGCTTTGCTTTCCTCCTCCCAAAAGCTCCCCTATCACTTCTTCAATCCTCCTATTTATAGGCTGTGACCTCCCCCCACTTGCTTGGCTCGTTTTCCCATAAGATCTATTGTCAGAGAGAGATCTTGAGGATAGGTTGCCATCTCTGACTCATTTCGGCGCCTACTCTGAAACCTGACTGCTGTCATGTCAACACATCAGTTTCTGACTTCTGACACTTCTCTTGAGAGCTCGGCCGGTGTGGGTAATCGGCCGTTGGGCCGGCCGACCTCTAGTCTGTGGTTGATCGGTCATGGCCGGACGGTACACAGCCCCTTAAGTTTTGGCTTCAGCCAAAATTTAACTTCCTCGGTCATGACCGTGCTCTGTGAATGATTGAGAATGAAATCGCTTCGACTTCTGGGTGGCTTGTCTGAAACGTTTTTGAATTCTGTTTTTTCGCGCTCCGAATGATGGAGGGTCATTAATTACACGCCGCTTTTCCTTCCCAAGGTTTTAATGATTGCTCTCCATTTAATGCGTTTTAACCGTTTTTTCATTTCACTCTATTTCCTCATCAGTTGTGCGTTGTCTCCTCCACTTTCCTCCTTTCGCATTCTTGCTCTGACATTCCTCTGCTTCCTTTTTTCTCTGATACTCTTCTGCCTCCTCTTCCTTCCAACGCCATGGATGCAGATATCAGTGAGTCTCCTTCCCTTCTTTCTCTGCTACTATATTTGTTTTCTGCATTTTATTGGGTTTTTCCTTTTTCCTATTTTCGCCAAGGGGTTTTCTCCCTTTTCTTTCTTCCCTCTTCCCTTTCTGGTTGGGTCTGAAACTGACCCTACCTTCCTTCTTCGCAGGGGGCCCTTCCCCAGGTGCAGCTGGTTTTTCACAGGAAAACCGGTTCCCCTCCAGAGTCGCTTCGGGGGCCGACTCTTCGACCTCGGATGGTCCCCAGAGTTCGTCAAGCTCTGGGGAAGTTTTTCCCTTCGAAATTTTGGTATAGGGATAACTCCGAGGACGACATCACTGAAGATCCCTTTTCTTGGGTTGATGCTGAGGTGAAGAGGGCCTTTTCTGAGTATATCCAAGGTAGCCTTCTCTTGGGCTTGATTAAGAAGTTCCTCCGCCCTGGTCCCTGGAGAGTGCGGCTCCGCCACTGCCTGCCAGACGAGTCTGTCAATAACCGGGCGTCGTCCGAGGACGGTCCCTTCTTCTACGTGTATGAGCCCGTCTTTTCCAAGTTGGGCTTGAAGCTTCCACTTACTGCCTTCGAACAGACGATTCTCAGAGCTCTCAATGTAGCCCCTAGCCAGCTTCATCCCAATAGTTGGGCCTTTGTTAGGGCCTTCGAGCTCCTATGCGAGGATTTGGGTCGGGCTCCCTCTTTGGGGGTTTTCTTTTGGTTTTTCCGAGTTAAGAAGACCCCCAAGGTAGGATGGATGTCTTTGAGCAGCCGTCCGAATCGGCAGCTTCTGAAGCCTTTCCTGGAGAGCTTCAAGATTTTTAAGAGCAAGTTCTTCAAAGTCTGCCCAGGTAAATCTGGCCCGAGTCTCATGTTCGACTCGTCAGGGGCACCCCGCTTTCCCCTTTACTGGACCTCACAGCCGGCCGTGTCCATTACCGTGGTCCGAAAGGATCTGGAAAAATGGGAAGACGAGTTTATTTCTAAACTTGAGACCCTTCCGCGCTTATTCTGCTCCGAGCTCATTAGAGGATCAGGTCGGCCTCTTCTTACTTCCTGCTTAATCTTTTACCGCCTTCTTTTCTTCTAACAATTGCCTCAGTTCCTTGTAGGTTTTTCAGTGAAGTTACTAAAGGACCTGAAGCAACACATGGCTCCGGCCGCTGAAGAAGGAACAAGTGTAGCTGCTGAAGTTCCTCAGGCCGTCATGCCCCTTCAAGAGGTTCCGGCTGACCTCTCTCCACGTTCGGCTCATTCGGAAACCATGGCGGATTGGTCGGCCGGCAACCCAGAGGCCGAGGAGGAAATCCCTAGGAGGTCTGCGAAACGCTCTCGCCCCGAAGCTGATTCTGAAGAACTGGGCCGACCGTCTCACTCTATTTGGTCGAGATCCAAGTTTATTACTGAGGTCGTGGATCAGAATGTGCTAACCCCTTTCGAAGGTTCCTTGGTCAGGCAGCTAGGTATTTCAGGGACTTTAGATAATATTCAACGCCTAGCTGGTTGCTCGGCTATTCTTGCCAGGGCTGCCAAGGTTGAGTTTGGCCCGATGGCCGATCAACTGGCTAGGGTGGATGCAGAGAAGCAAGTTTGGGACCAAACTCGTGCTCAGTACGAGAATGACCTTGATTCGTTGAAGAAAACGGTGGCCGAGCTTCAGGGGGAGATGCAACGTTCGTCCGATCAACACGCTCGGGCTAAGGTCGAGTGGGCTTCTTGGGAGGACGCGCTTGTCGCCGAGTCGGAGCTAGCTAAGGCGAAGGTGTCTTCATTAGAGTCTGACTTGGCCGCTCTGAAGGCCAAAGTCATTTTCCAAGAAGGCGAAATGAAGGTCAAGGACGCAACTATTTCCCATCGTAACGCAGCCATGGTGAAGCAGTACGAGTATGGTTTCAATCATGCTCTTGCTCAAACGAAAATCCTCCACCCGGGTTTGGATCTGACGGGGACCGACCCTTACAAGGAAATAGTTGACGGCCAGATAGTTGATGTGCCTTGATTTTTTGTTTTTTCTGTAATGTTTCTTTAAACAATATGACTGAATTTTTCTCTGAATGACATTTGGTTTTTTATTTTTCAAATTTTGTTTCTACGGATGAGAATAGCTTAGTAACCAAAGATACGGGTATACTTTTGCTATCGTTTAAAACTAAGGACCGAACGTGACTAGGAATGACGCTAGACTTCGTTACTGAAGATACAGGCATATTTTACCTATTCGTCTTGAACTAAGAACCGAACGTTCGTTTTTGTTGAGGAATCGCAGCTCGTTTGAGTTTTCCTTCGTTGCGTTTTTAGCTATCTTCGATGTTTAATTTGTTTGGCGCTTTTTTCTTTTTGACCGACTGTCGTTGGGTTTTTATTACCGAGTCGCGCCCCCGGACTAGTCATTTATGACCGACCGTTATCGGGCTTTTATTTCCGAGTCGCGTCCCCGGACTAGTCTTTTACGACCGACCGTTATCGGGCTTTTATTTCCGAGTCGCGCCCCCGGACTAGTCTTTTATGACCGACCGTTATCAGGCTTATAAGATGAATCTATTTTTGACTTGGAGCAGAATTTTGAAGTAGAAGACTTGTCATTGAAAAAACACTTCTTTTCTAACTGTAATACATGCGCAAGGAAGCGGCGTTCCATGTTCGTGGCAGTATCTTTTTTTCCAGGCTCTCTAGCTTGTAAGCCCCTTGTCCTGTCTCGTTTATTATTCTGAATGGTCCTTCCCAGGGTGGTGTGAGCTTATTTTTGTTGGTCGTCATGGTAACTTTCTTTAAGACTAAAGTTTCAGAACTCGCTTTGCTTTCCTCCTCCCAAAAGCTCCCCTATCACTTCTTCAATCCTCCTATTTATAGGCTGTGACCTCCCCCCACTTGCTTGGCTCGTTTTCCCATAAGATCTGTTGTTAGAGAGAGATCTTGAGGATAGGTTGCCATGTCTGACTCATTTCGGCGCCTACTCTGAAACCTGACTGTTGTCATGTCAACACATCAGTTTCTGGCTTCTGACACTTCTCTTGAGAGCTCGGCTGGTGTGGGTAATCGGCCGTTGGGCCGACCGACCTCTAGTCTGTGGTTGATCGGTCATGGCCGGACGGTACAATTTTCTACTTTAAAGTTCTCAAATTTTGAATTGGGAAAAATTGAGTTACTACTTCTGGTTTTTTTGAAACAACCTCTTAAGAAGATTGTCTCAATCTTTTCTATAAGAATGTTTCCAAATTATTTATGGTATTAATTTACAAATATATCCTTAAATAGAAATATAAGAATTTATTAATTAAGTAAAAAAATATTAAGAAAATAAAATCTCAATAATTTTTGAGGATAATATCGAAAAATTTACACAATTTATTCACATATTTAATATTATTAACTAAATTTCTTTATTACTTTAAAGTCGTTAAAAGGATCTTATCGAAACAGTAGTATATATAGAAACAATTTTTTGTTCAAATTATGTACAGTTTAAAATTCTTTCCCTTTCTATGAAATGCGCACATAAGCGTTATACCCTCAGTTTCGCAACGAGTCTTGAATAATTTGAATCAAGATAGGTGAATCTATTTAAAGGGGAAAAAAATCTTCTATTGCCTTTTTTCTTTTTAAACATTTTTTATTATTGAAAGGACATTTTTTTATAGTTACAAAATTTTGTATATCTTATTTAATAAAGTTTTATTTATAATTTTATAATTCTTAATAAATTTTAACTAATAATAAACAATGTATTAAAAAATATATATTAAAAATATTAAAATAAATTATACTAACATTCTTAATGTTTTTGAGGTTGCACATAACAATTTTTTTATCTTTTTAATGTTTACATAAATCTTTCTTATCCAAACACACAGTATAATATTTTTAAAACAATTTAAGTGAATTAATGTAATATACAAAAAGTAATGAAGTTAGCATAGATATAAAAAAAAAATAGCATTGAGTAAAATTTGATAAAACTTTACGAATTTTAGTGTAATTTACTTAAAATGATACTAGCACTTTTTTCATAAAATATCTTTAAGACACTTCAAAAATAAAACGCTTGTAATTTTACAGTAACATAGACTTATCTTAATGTTGTTTATGACCATTAGTCAATGACTAACCCGTTCAAGGTTTACCTGTTGTTGCTGCAATTTAAATCAGGAATGGATGCAAGATGAATTCGTGTCGTTGTATTCTTTTTATTCCCTATTCATTGCCAACTGATGGATTCCAAAACGTAAAATATTGAAGAATATTTTACCTGTTGGTACAAAAACAAATTAATATGAACGAATCATTTTAATTTATAATTAACTATCTCCCTCACACTTTTGTTTCCATCTTCATTTCTTTATCTTGTTCTTAATTTAATCATAATCATGTCAATTCGTATAAAAAATTCATACTGAATAACAGTACACCAAACTAGTTATTAATTATGAAACTGTGAAAAAAAAAAAAGTTACAATTTTATACAAAAAGTACCGCGAAAAGCTCAGTCTAGGAAAGTGAGAAAACACACGCATTGAATTTGCAGCCGGAACATAGAAAGTGGGATGTGAATAATTTATGAATTGGGCGATTCAGCTGTCAACACCATCATGACCATGCATGGATATGTGGCTGTCTCTAGGCCTAGGTACCAACTTTTTTAACACAATATCCTTTCTTTGTTTTTGAATTTGACCAGTGATAGTATACTAATTAATGGACTTACTCCTATAAGCAATTGTGGTCCAGAACACCACAAACATAATCTCTGCCGACCAAATTGTCTATGCCAACGGCCGGAATATACTATTACTTTTTTTTTGGGGGGGTCGGAGGAATATACTAATACTTCTATCACGGAAACTTACTCTCTTAATTCACATGATAAACTATACTTTATTTCCTTAAAATTTTATATTTACCTAACTCATTCTTTATACTTTTTATTACTAAATTCTTCTATAATATAGATTAAAATGAAAATTATTATAACAAAGTTAAGATTGTATCTAAATTATAGCTAAATTAAATAAAGATAATAAAACTTATTTTTTTATTTTAACCCAAATTGAACGATAAAAATTTCAAAAAAAATTAAGTTAAAGTGCAAACCTATGAAAAAGTAAAGTGTAATTTACCATAATTCATAATTTGAATTCTGCCGATATTTTATAAATGATAAAAAAAATTATATATCTTTATATAGAAAGGCGATTTCTTTTAAGCAGATGTGAAGGATTACTATCAAAATATTAGTAAAAATAATAAAAGTAAACATATTTAATAAAAATAAAAATATTTGTTATATTAAAATATTTAATAAATTTATTATGTATTCCTTAATTAAAAATATCCCTGAGAGATTTAATAATTTTATAGAATTATTTTTTGTACTAAATCTTAATTTAATTTTTGTCCCCAAATGGAATAAAAAAACAGAACCTAAAGCTAAAATAAAACTAGTCTTTTTTTCAAAAAGATTTTAATTAGGAAAATATTATATACGAATTTAAAACTTCACAATAAATAACTAACTTGTAAATTTATTGGATTTTTAGTGAATTTGTTAGATCCAAACGTTGTTATCGTGTGGTGTTACACTAATTCGTAATAAACATTCATTTCAGCCTCCAAAAATACTTGTGATATTGATTTGATCCTGAGAAAGGTTGACATCAATTTAATTCTTAAAAAGTAACATTAATATAGCTCACTAATAAAAAAACAAATAAATTATCTTAATTACATAAATGACGTAATGTTTCGTGTTTATTCAGTCTAAAAACTAATACATTAATAAAAAAAATGATAAAGACCGTAACTCAAATTTATGATCTAGCTTTCAATCACTTCTACTTTCAAATTTTCACACTGAAACAATCCAATGTAAAAATAGAAACTACAATAAATAACTAAAGCAGTATAAAAGAATAAATTATCAGAGTAATTATGTTCAAGGCGTAAAAATTGTCTAAATAAATTTTATCTTTTCCAATAAAATCTTCTCCAACAGTCAAAAATTAAATTTTCGACAATATATTTAAATAATCTTGCTATTCATTAATTGTGATGGACTTATTGCTAAAGTAAATTCCTTTTAGGAACTGTACCAGAGAAAAATGACAGCCCTTATAAATGTTTTTTTATTTGCATAATTCGTTTAGGCCCAACCCATGTTAGGACCGAACCTAAATAAGCCGAACGACCCTATTAAACGACCTACATATTGCTTAATATTTTCGTCCATATAAAAACGCCTATATAACTGACGAAATTTCGAGGATATATCCTAGGAATTTACACTTAATAGGTCGTACATATTGCTTAATATTTTCGTCCATATAAAGGCCTACATAAACTGAGAAATTCCGAGGATATATCCTAGGAATTAACACATGTTGACTTCAGTAATAAATTTACACATGCAATTTGCTTTAAATTCCTAACATATTATGGATTCAATTTTTTTCTTTTACCATCCATCACAACTATTCCTTTTAGTGGGTGAAAGTAATCTTTACAGATCGTGATATGCAAAGAATGAAGCAAAAATGTGAAAACATTGTTTTTCGTGATGGTCTTTAATGTATTTGATAGCAAGAATGAACTGTACGAAAAAGAATGTTTTAATCAAAACATAAAATTAAAGAACTTGAAAATTATTAGTGATATCATTTTTATCAAGCAGAGTCCTTTAATAAGCAGAAAATGGATTCAATCAATTCGTCCTAAATTTTTTGTTTACATTTTTTGTATCATCATACAATAAAGGAATCTTGCAAAGTATAACGATATTGAGGTGTAAGTATTTGACATTACACGTAAATGAAATCTTCACAATTTTTCCCTTAATCAACAGGTTATACACCTAAACCGCCTTTCCCAGTTCCACACGATCAAGACGGGTCTAATAATATTTGAAATTAGTCAACAAAAATTATATCAAGATCTTTTCAATATATAAAATATATTTTTAAAATTTTGTTTAATATGTAATCTTTCATTTTACTTTATAATGTAAAATCAACTACTAAATTTATATAACCAAATCAAATTTAGTTAAAAAATAATACCCATTAAATCTAATAATAAACTATTAATACGGTAAATTATAGTTGAAAGATATGAAATTCTAAAATATATATTTTTAAAATTAATACATTTTTATAAAAGTATCCTTAATTTAGTATCAAATTTTTAATTAATAATTTATAAAACTACATTTTAAAAAAAAAATGAATGCTCCTCCTAAAAGAAATGGCTGCACACGCATTGCGAATCGAAATGCGCTCAGCTTCATTTGTTGGGAACAGAAAGATCAGCTTACTCTCTACAGTACTAGGGTCCAGGTCAGACAAGAATTGATTATCGGACCAACTAAACTACCCCACGCCCGTGCAAATTAATAGTGGTTGGCTGATGGAATTGTTTGATGTGGCATTAAGATAAGAACAAAAACAAAAATCAAGCTAAGCAGTCCTTATCGGAGCACCAAATCAAACATTAACCGTTCCCTTCAGGCTCCAACCCCAAAAAAATCAATGGTTTAAATCTCGAAAAATCAAACCCCCCCCCTCCATCTTCATTCAGATGCTGAAAAAATCATCATGTGCTTCGCACCTAACCCGCATTTCATAAAAAGCATAGTGTGGCAAATAAAATATTAAGGATTTTTTTACCGGGGTTGATACTAAGTAAACATAAAACCACAAGGGTTTTTATGTTGGGGAGTAAAAATGTAAAGGACTCAACCGGGTTTTTAGGACCATGCAGCATCACCCACCCACAAAAAGCCTTTTTACACGTAACTTGCCACGTACTAGGGTCACCAATGCCTTCCCTGACCGCTGCCGCCTTTGTTTTTTCCAAAGAAAGCATTCTTGGGTTTTGGTAAGTCGTGGAGGTCCATCACCTGAATCGTTCTTTGCTTTTTGGCTAGACACCCCCCACCACACAAAACAGACAAAATAGTAGTCAGTATGCATCGAACTAAGTACTAACTAACCAAAGAAACAATACTTATTAGATGGTACGAAAATGAAAATTAAATGAAGTAAAAAAAACTTAACCATTTGCAGCCTCTTTGTAGTTCTCTTGAAGCCGTTTTCTTGCCGAAGCAAGCCTATCCGACTCCGACTCAAAATTGCTCTCTCTCTGTCTCTGCAATCATATTCAAAAACGAGTCAGGACCACTCACACTCATGCTCCTGCATAGGCGCTACCCAAGGAGCTGCTAAGCTCCACATTTATTGCACATTGGTTTCATACTTGTTAGTGGTTTTGAAACAACAACCTCCAAATTTTAGTAGCCACATTTAGAAGGTCACAGACTCCAGAAAGGTTATAAATTCATATTCGTACGTTTTGAGGAGAAAGAGTGGTGCCTGATGGCGATGGTTTTGAGGGAGCTTCTTTGCGGGGAATTGCTTTTGGTTTTACTTGTGGTTCAACATTGCTGCGCTCTGACCCAAAACTCTCATCTGTTTGAGCAGGAAACATGTTATTATATGAACAAAATACAATCGCGATGCGAAGGAAGCTTGGAATCAGATACTGTACTCACTGTGTGGATTTGGCGAGTATGCAAAATCAGGAACCTGCAAAAGGAATAGAATATTAGAAAGCCAAATAGCCAAGCAAAGCCTCTTCTTTCCATGGAAAAGCACTGAACGGCCAAAAGGTTTTGTAAAACCTGACGATGCCCATTTTGTGGGATTTTCTGCTGAGGCGAGTCCTCATCAGCTGCAATGCCAACAACACAAATGAATCGTCAACATTTTCAATTTAGCAAAAACCAGAATCCTCCATTCACATTTTTACTTTAAAATCTAATAAAACTTGCCAAACGAAGATTAAAATTACCCATGACAGCAGTAGCACCCGCTTCTCCCGGTGACTTCAACTTAACCCATTCATCTACAATTTCCTTCCACTTCCTGTACACAGACACAAAAAAACCTAAAAGTCAACGATAAAAAAAAAACTCAATATCTTCTGCAAAATTCATCCACTGAAATGTTGCAATGCACGCACGCAAACATCAATCAACATCCATTCCTCGTATTAAAAAAAAGAAGAAATAATAATAATAATAACTCGTTTCAAAACCTGACGAGTAACTTCACCAATCTCTTAACATCATTAGACGAATGCTTCCGCAACCGATTCACATGCCTCCCAATGTCAGTCTCCTGCGGAATCAGATTAACATGAAATTAATTAAAAACAATAAGAAAACAAATAACGAACTGAATGAAATAAATAAATTACTTCTAACGCTTGGAATGTAATATCCATGTCTGCTAGATTCTGTAACAACTCCACCACCGAATCTTCGGACTGATGAACGAGATAAAAACAAACACAAAATTAGAATCACAATTAATCTAAAAAAAACTCGTAAACTGAGAAATTAAAGAAAGAAGACCTGGTGAGGATCCTCGAGTTGCTCCCTAATCTCTAGAATCTTCTTCTGCTCGTCCTCGAACAAGCCTCCATAAGGATCCTTTTCCTCCTCCACCGAGGGACTGCTCTGCGCCTTGATTTCTGCGCCGTCGGCCGCGCAGTTCTGGCACCGCGGCGGCGGCGTCGAAGTCGCCGCGTAAAGGCGCTCCACGATTCCGTCTCTCCGGCGCTTCAATTCGTCGCCGCAATCGGCGGAGGCCACCGCGATGGCGGCGTCCATCAACACCCAAACGTCGACGCCCGCGCTCTCCAATATGGATCGGAAATCCTCCGAATCCATCTCCGAAGAAACAAAACCAACCTAACCAATGCCTCGCTGATGTGAGAACGCGGATCCACCACAGAAACAAACAAAATGAATATCTATTCTCTTTTCCTCTTTTTAAAAAAAAAAAAATAGATGATGGAAACTCAACAGAACAACGGAAGGAGAGGAAATTATAAAGTATATTCCGCGAAACTCGTTTTTTTTAATCTTTTTCTTTTTCTTTATTTTGAGGGCACCTTGTTGTTTTGATGCGTGTGTATGCAGTGGTGAGGGATACTACGACCATTTCTTTGTGGGTGCGTCTATCCTTGTTAGAAGTTAATATTTTTATTTTTTAGGCGTGTTTGCTGTGGGGACAAAAGGGAGATGAACTGCCAAAAGAGAAGAGAATATGATAATTATTTCTTTTTTTATATTTTCATATAAATATATAAGAAGGGATTGAAATAAAGATAAAAGTTAGTTACGGTTATATAAATATTGTCTGTGTTGTTTTTTAAATCCGAATTAAAAATTTATTTCGATTATTTGCTATATACAGACGGTAAATAATACAAACATTTGTATATAACATTTTTCTTAACCCAACCAGTAGGGTTGGGTCTACATAATGTGTAGTTATTTTCGGCCATTACGGCACATCCAGGTATGATACGTTTCGCCCAATAAGCAATGAAGGTCATTTAAGTTACCAGGAATATATAAAATAAAACAGAAGAGGATAAAGAAAAATGACAAGAGTCTGTACTGCACCTCCAAAAGTCATCAATGCAATGAGTTTTATTTCTTTGGGTCAATGCTCCCCGCGTCAACCTTCGACATGGGCCATTGCCTCCCACCTTCCTTTGTAATTTCTCTCCAAAAGGCCCAATTCTTCTCTTTGGTAAAACTCTCTATGTAGGGATGATAGTGGATCTACGTATAGTTCACAAACTGGGCCGTGTGGTTCCGTCAAATTTGAGCCCATAAGATCATACTGTGAAACTGAGTTAAGTCGAATTTATTATAAATAATTTTAAATGAGTTGATTTTATCAATAGAAGTGGTTAATTTTATTAAGTGAATAATTAATAGAATAATTATGTTAATGGATTAATTTTTTCGGTGAAAATGATTAATTTTGTTGAGTACAAATAGATTTTAATTTATATGAAACTTTGTGTAAATATACGTGCTTGGCGGTGTGTTACAGTGTGTAATCAATAAAATTTTTCTCTCTTTGATAAAATTTTTCTCTCTTTGATAAAATTTGGATCTAGAGCTTGTTGTGGTTCAAGACCTGTGTGTGTGAGTGATCTAGTGAAGAAATTGAAAATTACAATAAAAATTGTGAGAGTGCAAACATATTTCATAATTATCTAGCCCTATCAATAATTAACCATAAAAATTAATTTAGATGTAAAATTAAGAACGAACTAATTGAGAATCAAAGAATTCACTGTGTGAATTTATGTTAAGTTCCCAAATTTCTATACATTTGATTAGGTTTAGAAATCGTTATTAACAGTACTCTTTTAGTCCCATATCGTCTGTGGTTTTAGAAAAATAAATTTGTTTCATTTTTATATCAACGAAACATTAATAAATTTCTCTTATTATATCCTTGGTAATTTATTATAGAGTAAGAAGATTGTAAAAAAGAAATATACATGAGATAATCTAATTGATATAAAAGATAAATGATATAAAAAAATCAAATAAATTTCTTTATAAAATCTAAAATATTATTTAGATTTGTGTCAAAAACTTAAACAACAAATAATATGAGACAGAAAAAATACAAATTTATTAATGATAATTATTACCAACAGGCAACGAGTGGCAATTCGACCTCTCACAAACAACAGTCAACAGTAACAACATTTCGACCTCTGACTTGGTCATGGTTGATGTACAAGGCCATGAAATTGTATCTCAAGGATGTTAAACTCCAAAACCCGCTCATTCAATGAAATTTGAAGATTTTCTATATACAAAGTTTTCATTCCAGAAAGAGATATTAGAATAAAGATGCAAGCAGGGGAATGATGCCATTTTGGGGCATGCCCTCCAAATAAAGTTTAATTATTTTCAAATAAAAGTGTCATCATTTGGAGACAATATTTTCTGTTTTTTTTTCTTCATGTATATTAAAAAAGTTAAAAAAAAATAAAGGAGAGATAAGTGCAATTATATACAATGTTACATACATAGATAATATTTGATTTTTAAATAATAAAATTATAAATACTTTAAATTACTTCTGAAAAACAAACATTTAATGACTTTGTGTTTTTAATATAATGAAAAGTATTCAACAGTTAATTAATAATTAAAAATTATTAATTAATAATAACAATGTTATAAAATAACATTGTACTAGTATAAAAATAATTAATAATAAATTTATGTTATAAAATAAAATAAAAATTAAAAAATAAAATATTTATATATTTTTATCCAATAAATACAATTATACTATTAGTTTTTATCTTTCAATGTCATTTTTTTATCCCTTTTTCTTCTATTTTTTTCACTACAACATCAATATTATATTATTTTAATATATAATACTTATATCATTTAATTAATTTTTTAATTTAAATAATTAGTAATAAACAAATAAAAAATAAATCTTACTATTAAATAGAAAATCAAAATTACAATTAATTCATATAATAATGTTAAAAATCTATTTATGATAAAATATTTAATAAATAAATTTAAATAAAAATAGACCAAAAGTATAAAGTAATTTTATAATATCATATAAATTCAAAGTATGTATTTTAAGTTTGTTCACATTTATAATAATTACGTTAAGAGTTATATCAATAATATGTAAAAAATTTACTTGTGCATGATCATTAAATCTATAAATTTATAAACTTAATTTTTAATATTTTATGATAAAAATAAATATAAACATCTAATTACTTTTCTTTTCATCTTTCTATCTTTTTCTATCCCATTTTAATATATTACACAACATTAACTTAATATATTAAAATACAAATCTTATAATATTAAAATAAATAATATAATATTATTAGAAGTGATGTAGTAGAAAACGAATAAAAAGATAACAAAGAAAAGTAATTGGATATTTATATTTATTTTTATTAAAAAATTAAAAATAGGTTGATAAATCAATTTATCAAATATTTTTATTATAATTTTTTTTAATATTTTTATCATTAATGTATAAATTAATTATATTTTAAATTTAATGATGATATATTAACAGTGTAATATTGTCGTCAATTACAATTTATAAAAATTAACAAACAAATGATTGGATGACATGTAAAAATTTTTATAATAATAATGTATGACCTTTTTTTTTTATTTCTTATCTCATATTTTATGTTTAAATTTAAATTTTATTTAATATTTAATATTAAATATTTTAATTTAAAATATTAAATAATATAAGTATTATATATAAAAAAAATATAATATCAATGATATAGTAAAAGAAATAAAAAATAGGATAAACAATGATATGAACGACAAAACTAATAGCATGCCTATTTATTAGATAAAATGTATTAAATAATTTATTTATTATTATTTTATTACATAAATTTATTGTTTATTATTTTAAAAATAAATTAACTCACACAGTATTATTACATATAACATATTGTTTATTAAATAATTTAAAGAAACCAAGTGATGTTGTGATTTGAATTATAAGAGATAAATTTATGATTATGGGTTCTATTATCACGTTTTTCTTATTGCGACGTCAATATATCATCTCAGAGCTACATCCTAAATAAAAATTACATAATTTTAAAATTTTAGGACAAAACTCTCATAAAAAAATAAAATAAAAATCAAAATGACGGATCAAATATTATAAAGAACTAAAAAGTGTAATTTAGTAAAAAAAAAAAAAGTTTGTTTTCATTTATTATATTGTTAACCTGAACTTTTAAAAGAGTAAAATTATTCAAGATAAAATAATCATTATTTGATTCAATAGAATTAATGGCTTACCAGACTTTGCATGCCAGGCAATGATGAAGCGATGGGATGGGTGGGTTGTGTACCGACTGACTGGCTCGGTTTTCAAGACAACATTTATAATTTCAACTACCCATATCTGTTTATCTAAATTAGTCCATATTTTAATGCATCAATCTATTATTGGACTTGGACGCTGAAAATATATTTGGTTAGGATTTGCATAAAAATTCATCTGTTTTATAAAATTAAGAGTTAAGTTTGGATTATTATTTACTAAATATTTGTTTTTAAGATTTCTTAAAATTTTATTTTTTATTAAGAACTTTAAAAAAAATTAATTTTTAAATAAGTTAAAAAGTTAAATAGACTAATACATCTATTTTTATATAGATTAATATATTTATTTTTAAAAACAATAATAATAATAATTTATTTTAAGAATAACAAATTATTTTATTTTAATACAATAATATTAAAATATTAAATATATAAATATAATGTTATATTAAAATTTTAATTATATAAATAAATAAAAATTGACCTATTAAATTTAATAAGTATTCATATAAATCAAATTTTAGTCTATTTAAATTGATCGGTTATTTTTAAGTTCAAACTGAACATCTTTTATTTAAAATGTTATACTAGATTAGGTCTCAAAGAGGTTAAGTCATAAATTTACATGAATACCTACTCTTATCTTTACATGGATGGGTCCATATTCAATAGATTCAAAAGAATGAATATAAATATTCAATTTTTTCTTTAATAAATTAAATGATATTATAAATTTAATTAAAATATAATGAGCATACAATTTTAATATTATTATTTAATTATAAATTATTATATAAATTTAATTAATTAATAACATTCTATTATATAATATTTTATAATTAAATACTAATATAAAATTCTTTTAAATGATTAATGTTCTACTAATAAATTCATCTGTACAAATAACTACATTTGCCACTATGCTTGTTACCCACCAAACAGTCGTGAGGACGAAGACAAAATGTATAGCATCGTTTGGCAATGAATAAATGAGGTCAAAATAACGATAATCAATTATACATAGAAATAACAATGTAATATCAAATTACATATATATTCTTTATAACTGTGCATTTCTTCTCATGGGCTTACAAACTACGCATTTAATCGATTATATTTATGTATAATCAATGGTATAATTTTAATTTATTATATTTATATATAATTAATTATATAATTCACCTAACTAATTAAATTGAATTGTATAAACAATTATAATTATATAATTATATAATTATATTTTATTTATATATTTATATATTTATATTTTAATATATTTATATATTTATATATTTATATATTTATATGTTTTAAGTATATCCAATATTATATATGTATTTTAATATAATAATATGATTATGGATAACAATTAATTGATTAAATCATCTAAAATTTCAAAATAATTAATTAAAAATAGTTTAATTGATTAAATAAACAAATTTTAACTTTCTAATATTTGGTTAAAACATATATAATTGATTATATACATACATAATCGATTATATATAATTTATTTATAAATATGTATTTTTATGTTTTATTTAATTTTATAACTTTTTTTCTTATATTTTATTTCAACCAAACAAAACAACTAAAATTTTATGCTTCTTACTTATTTATCTCCGCTATACCAAACACAACTACACGTATTTTTTTTTTCCAAGCAAACATTCTGTCAAATAATATATCGTCAATTTTTTGTTTTCTCGCAAACTTTATAATGTATCATTCTTCTTGGTTCTTACCACGTGCAAGATGCAAGATATTAGATATGGCACGTAGCAGTTTTATTTTTTTAAGCGATATTAACTACAAGTTAAGCTAATAACACGGCAAGAAAAACATTCTTTTTAAAAAAAAAAAATCCAGTTTCAAAAACAAGCATTTTACTGAAAGAATATTTATTTTCTGTTATTTAATTAATATATGTAATTTTTCCTCTATATAAATTAAAACATCTTAATTTTCATATTTTAATAAAGAGTATTTTTAACCTTTTTTTTCAATGATAATATTTTAAAGTTTTTTTTTTTAATATTTTATCTCTTTCAATTTTTTTTAATATATTTAATTTCAAATTAAATTTCAATACTTTTTAATAAAAGTGATCAATAATTACAAGTAATATTATATCAAAATATAAAATATTTATCATAAATTTAAGATATAATTTATATGTTTAAAATTTATACTTATTATAAATTTTAGTTATAATATAATTTATATATTAAAAAAATATTACTCCTTGTAAGGGAAGACAGATATGGAGATTTTAACTATTGTTTGTTGATATTGATGTTTTTAATGTTTTATTTTTCTAGTCTATTATTTTTAAATTTTTTAATAAAAATTATCAATAATTAAAAATAATATTATATCACAATATAAAATATTTATCATTAATTTAAAACACAATTTATATCACTACTAGAAAATTTAAAATTTATTATAAAATAATTTTGTAGTTAATTTTAAAATCAATAATTATTTTATGGTTAATTTATAATAAAATAACTAAATAAAAATTACTACAATATAGGTGGTAGCATAAAATAAATAATAAATTAGTTAAGAAAATAATCATAGTTAATTTGTAATAAAATTTTAAATTTTATAGTTATTTTCTAGTCAATTTGTAATAATAAGAAATATAAATGAATATAACTTAAATTTGACTAAAAAAAATAATATTTTTGTTAATTAATAATTAATTAGTTAAAATTTAGTTACTAATTTAAATAGTAAATAAAATTAATAGTAAAATAAAAAAATCTTATAATATATGTTCAAAGATATTTGTTTAATAAATTTTATTATAATATAAATTTATATTAAAAATTATTTACTTATTATGAATTTTAATTATATTGTTAAAATATTAGTTATAAATATCCTTGTAAAGGACAACAAATATGATTACAATTTTTTAATTATTTTTGTTATTTAGTGATTTAACTGCAACAACTTTCTTTAAACGTTATTGATACAGAGACTCATTTCTACCTCAAAAGAAATTCAAATCAATTTGATTTTTTCATAAATTATAATTCATAAATTAAATCAATTCGCTTTCAATTTTAGGTGATTCCAAAACACCTCGTACCCAAAACTCTTACGACAACATTTATTTTGGAAATGAAACGATGAATTTATCTCGCAAAAGTACATTGATTAAATGTAAATTATTTATTTTGTACAATCAAATTAAAGTAATTTAAATGAAGAGTAGCAATTAATTGAGATATTAAAAGGTTTGAATCCCTTAAATATTGCATTGTGTTTAGTAAAAAAAAATGTGGTTTCCACTCAAAGTATTTTGAATTATTATTTACCATATAGAGATAATTTTTAAGGATAAAATTATAAAGATTTTTAATAATTAAAATAGACAATATATTAAATGCGATGATCCTAAATGATGTCTTTGTAATTGGGACGCAATAATCATTAATAAAAATAAAAATAAATATTTTGCTTCATTTATAAAAAAAAATAAAAATAAAACTACACAACAAAGATAGTAACGGTACACCACCAAATAGGTGAATCGATTCATTGGATATTGGTTTAGCATAATCCTGAGTTCAATACTATACTATTTTTTTAGCATAATTGTCTCTGATAATGATTTGCAATAACCAATTAACCAACTTCTCTTGAAAGAAACCAATTTATATACTCAACCGTGGACTACAATGTAAAATTACATTTATATATTCAAATCACAAGTGACATAAATTATTAAGACTATGATTATTTTATTTTTAAATGACAATTTGAACTATTCAAATGAGTGATTGACTTTATACAGTAAAGTTACAAGTGTGTTATGGAGAGTGTATTATAAAGAATATATTCCTATATTTGTATATTTTCAAATGAGATTGACTTTATATAATGAATTTATTTAAATATTTTATAATAATTTTTTTTAGGTTAGGAGATATATTTTCCTTTCACTTTATTGGCTTATAAGAGAGTAAAATGATATTTTTAATTATGATTCCATATTCAAGTGGAGATTAAATTACAAACTTTGATTGATGAGTATAAAAGTCAAACTAGTTGTACCAGTAATTTTTGGAAATTGATTATAATTATGTTGATTGAATATAAAAACTTTTAATCATATATAGATAGATAGAGAAGTGGAAGATAAAAATATAAAGTTGTTTAAATTTTAAAGAATAATTCTAAAAAATATAATTCATTTTTTTAATTTTTATTTCCTTTTAATTTAAGGTTTTTTATGAAATATATACACAGAGAGAAGGAAGAAAAGGAGAGAAAAGAGACAAGAGCATAAAGTTGTTTAAATATTAAAAAATAACCCTGATTTAATAGTTTTTTTTATAAAATATATATTTTAAAATTATTTTTAGAATAAAATTTTTTCTTATAAATACTTCTCTCATTTATATAATTCTTCTGTATGTTTAAACTATTACAATTAATGTCTAAAAGTATTATCTTAATTTTTAATTACAATTATATAAATACACTATTGGGTTTGCCATTAATATCATACTAACACAGTGTATGTACCCCCAAAAAATAAATTAACACAATGAAATTTTGTTATATAGCAATCAACAACTATTCTATATACTGTTCAAGTTAATTTTCATAAAGTTTGGTGAAATGTAAAAGATACGTGCATAAATAAATTAAGTAAAATCCAATATAAATATAATTCATTTATTTAAAAAATCAACAATGCTATTTGTCATTCTTTTTAAAGAACAAATATATTAAGAGAATCGATTACTCCTGAGGTAATGGATTATAATTTACCTAAGATGTTGTTTGGTATGAAATAATTTGTACTAAATTTATTAAGAACATCTAACAATTAATTATTAGAAAGAAAAACAAACTTACATATTAATAGTTAACTAACAAAAGGTAACATATTTTTCCAGTTTTAGATTTATTTGTCGTTATATAAAAGTTTTTTATGTCGTATTTTTGTTATGGTATGATACATGTGATATATTTGAACTTTTGTCCGAGATCATTATAATAATAAAAAAAATTAGTATTTACGTGGGTTTAAAATTTTATTGTGTTATTAGTACACATGTTATTGTGGTACATTTAATCCACATATCCAGAAATAAATATTTATAACTTTTACATCTTTTAATCTGTTTTGCCCGTTATTTATATTCAAAGATCCCAATCATACACTTCATTCAGATTAAAAACAAAGGATCTATATTTTACTAAATTTTCTCTGTGGACTAAAAGGAAAAATTAGATAAATATTTCGTATCCAACTAAAATATTACTTTTTGTGAAAAACAGTGTAGAAAAACAAAATATACCTATAGTTATTAAGACCGTGTTTCTTTAAACTATATCGTGTATTTAAAAAAATTTAAATATTTTGTTACTGTTATATTTTATTTATCAGGATTCCGTACTTTAAAGTATAATGTGTATTTTAAAAAATTAAACCAGTCTATTTTCATTAATTAAGCAAACTGCACGAGAATGGTAAATAAATGATACATGGTGTCCAATTTTTATGGATAAATAAGTATACTAATTGCTATTATTTATTATGATTGTGTCATTTTAAGGTACAACTTGTATTTTAAAACACAAAAGATTTAATTGCTTTCGATTTTTTTAACTTGGATTGCCAATAATTTGGTTTTTAGTATTTTTTTTAGTTAATTAAGTTTATCCACTTTTATATTAAAATAATTTATTTTCATTATTTTTGTCGATTTAAAACTTTTGAACTTTGACTTTTTGTTTACATATTTGAAGGTTCGTAATTTATTTAAAATATGAAATGTTCTTAAAATTTTAGAAATAAGGACTTTAATAAAAACTTGAAGGATTTTATAAGACGCGAAGTTGAGATTTTTTTTTTTATTGATTAAAATTTGGTGTTTGATTGATAAGCTGTTAATAGAAAATAATTTAATTAATTCATTTTTTCAATATTTTAAGCAGTAAATGAGAATTTGAGTAAAAAAAATAGAGAGAGAGTTTGAGTGCTTTAATTACTTGCACTTTATTGATTATAAAAATTAATAAATAAAAGTTTATTAATTAAAAATACAACAATAATTAAATTAAATCTTATTTAAATTTCTGTTATAAAACATAATATTCATAATTATAAAATATCAACAAATTTAAATATTATTCAAATTTTTTTTACAAAATATAACAACTAGTCATTAAAAATTATAAATATAATAAGTTTCACAATAACAAATTCATAAACTTCCAAAGTTTAAGATGCTACTCTCTAAAATTAATTGAAAAATAATACACTGCAATGGTTAGGTATAATTAAAAAAAGTAAAGAAAAAAAAAAATTAAAAAACTAAATTTTATATCCACTATCATAAATAAAAATTATATATATAGAAAATAATAGTCATTAAATTCATTACCAATTATATGTGTATTTTCTTGGATAAGTTAACCATGAAATTACTAATTCATGCTCTGAGAACGCAACAATAGAACAATAAAAAAAATGGATAAATAAATAAAAAAATAAAAATAAATAAATAAATAAATAAATAAATAAGAAAATAAAGAAATAATGAAAACATGATTTACCTCTTGGGTTTTATAATAATAATGATGATGAAAAATCAAAATGAATAATCATAATAAGAATAAAAATAATTATAGAATTAATTTTTTATATGAATGAACTATGAAGTTGAGAATTTATGCTTTAAGAAGGTGATAGTAGCAAAATAAATGAGAAAATTTGATTTTTTTTAAAGAAGTAAGAAAATAAAAAAATAAAGAATAAAAAACAAGGAAAACATGATTTATCTTTTAGGTTTTACTACAACGTTATCGTCAACAATAATAATACATTTATGCATGTATGAATATAAGTAGAGTTTGATACTAAGATATTTGTGTCCACATTTGTATTTGACTTACATTTATTAATTAAATATTTTATTTTTTGTCACGAGTAATTTTTGTGGGGTACTCGTTAGATTCAATATCCATTATCATCTTTAGATATTAACGAGAGTTCAATTCTCACTTAAACAAAAGAATCAAATTATTTTTAAAAATTAATTAAAAAATATATTAATTAAAGATTACTAAATAATAAGATTTGAATGAGAATCCAATTCTAAAAGAATGGAGTAGAATTGTTTTTAAAAGTTAATAAAAAAACATTAAATAACAAAATGTTAACAAGAGTCCAATTATTCATAAAAATGAGTTAAAATATGATTGATAATTTTTAATGAGATATTTTATTCCAATCATGTTTTTC